>JAVLUZ010000771.1:0-486685 GCA_036768485.1 Mermis nigrescens | reverse complement strand
TGTACCCTTGGAAAAGTCGTTTTTCAAATGGCAATAATTTTTCAGTATTTACTTCTTTCCAACGAGTACCCTATTAGTAACCCATATTCTCCAATTTAGCCTTGTTTTGTTCTGTTATTATGTATTATTGTTGTTATCGTTCATTATTGTTTGTTGAATTATTTATCATTCATTGTTGTTTACCGTCTTGGATCTCGAACAAAAGGTATTTCAGAATTTCACCCCATTCCCTTGTCAGTGGATCAAACCATCAGGTACTTATATTACGCGATGTCAAAAATCCAAATTAATAGAACTACCTCAGTAGGTTCTGAACATCGTAGATTGAGAGTTAGATTCGCCATTGACTGGGGCAGCATTTTACACAACTCGTCTTGCTGTGTGCCGAATTCTTTTCCCATAACGAAAACGGATTTTGGCGAAGCGCCGACAAAACTAATGCAAATAATAAAGATTTTAGAATTATGGCTAGGCAATCATAGTGTGGCTAAATATTTCAGATCAAAAGCAGACTGCCGAAGGAAGGATACCTACTCTAATCGTCATATTCAGTGAAACTGTGAATCCATCTATTGTATAGATTAATAACAGAATATTCATCGGCTTGTGTAGAAGCGTAAGTCCGTCACTGCACCTCACCAGCCAAATTTATGCATTGCGTATAGTCAAGAAACAAAAAGCATTACAAGTGTAGGCGGAATAAGCTAGCCGAGTATTCAAGTGTTCGAGAAGCGGGTTGTTTTTGGATGACGACAGTAATAAGGTCGAATAATTATAAACAGAACACATAATGTACCTGCCGTAAGTTTTATTCAGATTTGTAAAATAACGAACGCACTTTCCCGTTCCATAACAAAACGATTGCAAAGTTGCCAATGACGATCAGATATGGGCGTGGAAGGTGAGTGGTTTGGACCCTACTGAAGTTAGAATACCTCTCCTCCACACAGATTACTGTAGATCCCCAAAATTCTTTTTCAGTAACATCTTTTGCGATTCATCCCATCCTGACCCTCCCCAGAATTTTGGTGCTGATTATGTTTGATGACGATACCTAGGGCTATTCAAACATAACATTAAGCCAGATCGTAACAATGCTTGTCTTCATTCTTTTGGTCTGCGTTCCTTTGTAGGTACTTGCAGTTAAGACAGATCTCTTCCGCTTCCCACTTATGTCGTGAAAGCATTGCCTGGCACATGTAGTACCAATGTGCCTAATGGCGGTTGCCTAATAATTCGCTAAACGTGTCAATTTCATTATTACTGTAAAACCCGATTTATTCATTAATCGACTCCACCGGCAACAAATTCGCTACCAACTGCACAGCATTGTAAGGGAAGAATTGAGTGCTCAGTAAAATAAAAAGGGATAATATAGTCTGTCGAATAAGTTTCGACATAAATTTTAACAATTTGTAAACACAAAGCCGACAACTTACGGTAATTATGGATTAATTCAACGAATTTAGAGCAGTCTGTCAATACGATAAATATTTTTAAAGTTCATTCATACCAAGATTTGTCTGAAGCAGACTATGGTGTTCCGTGCGAATTCATGCACTATAATGGGATAAAATCTAACGAGCGACAAAACTTCATCGTACTAAGGTACCTATGTACATAAACTACTTTTGTAGCCTATTTCATGCTGGAATAAATTTGATTACAAACTATCTAATAATGGAGACAGAAAATCACCCACCTCTATAGTCTGTTTCACAAACATAAGATTGGACACAATTTTTTAAGTAAGCCGACAGATTACGATAATTTTATAAAATGAATGCTAATCGCAATCTCGTCTTCTTATTACCGGACAGTTTTTAAAATTTATGTACAGACTTGTGTGAAACAGACTATAAATGGTAGGTACTACCTGTTTCTTACACTGTATTGCAAACGATGATATGTTACACATGTAAGTGCAGGGATTTTCAAAAATAATTAAAAGGGTTATAGTCAATCTGCCACTTTCTGCTTGAGGGCTGCAAAACGCCCGCTCTGGCTCTCCCACACGACCTCGCATTTTAGCATGAGAAACAAAAGAAGCAATTTTACGTCAAGTTGGCTGACTCGACAAGAAAACACAGATTGAAAATCACTAGAAAAGACGCACAAAAATGGATAGACGTATACGTAAGCAGTATTGTCATGTTAAGACCCACTGAATACGGGGAAATCTCTCTTAGTCTAGGAGACAGATTAAATAAAGGTATTTCTGAGGTTGACGTAGCGTTGTTAAACGTTAACGTTATTTAAATATCGTTAATTTTTAAAACGTATATATTTTTCAGCAAAACATTTCTCATAAATTTTTTATATTCTCTACCTATTCTGGTAGAGAATTTTGTGCAAAGCTAAAAATGCAATTTGAAATCCACTGGCATTAACATTGAGGTCAAAAAAACGAAATTAATGTACCCAACCTAGAACTCACTAATGAAAAAGATAGGAAGAAAGAAATAGCATGTATGGCGAAACCATGATAACCAAAGTTAACAATACTTAGAGCCCTGGAGAAATGGCGAAACCATTATAACCATCCTGGGAGAAACGGGAGAAAAAGCGAAACTATGATAAGCATAGGCAAGGCAACCATACCCAGAGCCTGGGAGAAACGGCGAAACCGTAATAAGCATAGGTAACCGTACACGGAGCCTGGGAGAAACGGAAGAAACGGCGAAACCATGATAAGCATAGGTAAGCACACACGGTGCCTGAGAGAAACGGGAGAAGCGGCGAAAGTATGATAATCATAGGCAAGGCAATCATATCCATCAGGGTCTGGGAGAAAGGGGAGAAACGGCGGAACCATGATAAGAATAGGCAACCACACATGGAGCCTGGGAGAAACGGGAGAAACAGCGAAACCATGATGAATAATTCGAAATCTTGTATGCTTTAATGTTGTAGAAAGAACTAGCATTGTCCAAAACATCGAAAAATATTGTTTTTGATGTGTACCCATCGTTTTTAGCCCAAAAAAGGTACTTTTCTGAATAAATTTTGGCCTGACCCCCTCCCCAGGATTCCAATGCTGTATGTGTATGGAGACGCTTTTAATCTTGCCTACCATTCAAGCTGCTGTTGCACGGAAAACAGATGTCCCGCTATTAATATAGCTTTATCGCACGATAACAAAGTATTTCTCAAGGCCCTTTATTAAGTAAATAGCTTAAAACTGGAGAACGACAGAGCAAGAGGCGTGTCTGTTTTGAAATCTGGCACGCGTTAGGACTATACATAGCCAATGGCATTATCACTTACTTTTAGATCATCCTGGCTTGTGTGATTAGCGAAACGCTAAGCGGCATTTTTCTGCATAACGGTCGGTGCATACATAGTTTTCACTTTAAGCTTTAGCTTCGAGTTTAAGCTGTGTTGACATTTCTCAGTAGGTACGCTTCGATCCTTCCATCTAGCTGCTATAGTCATTATCAAGTCATTTATAGATTGTAGATGACTTTCAAAAAGCAGCTAAGGTTTCAGTCCTTGAAAACTCTCAGAGGTTTGAATAGTAGCCCTACATTAGGGAACTTTGATCCGTCTTATTCTTGAATCTACTTTGATTAAAAAATTTTTAATCGATTTTTCTTTTACTTTCTTTTTTCATTTAATTCTGAACAGATTTTTTGTGATGCTTAATTTCTGACGTTTGCTGTATTTGTTTGGAGCATGCTCGTATGTGATCACTATAGGTATGTATGTTTGAATGTTAGATGGCCTTGTCTGAGCAAGATTAAAATGCTTCAGTGAAAACATAAGTATAAATTTGGTTCCAGGATTAAGTGTATAAATTTTTGATCTGAAAAATTTAAATATGTAGAAAGATATGGAGAAAATAAGAAACGTTTCTGTAATACGCACGAAAGCTGCTATTGCTGCTTTCTCGTACGAATAAGGAGCAGATTTCTTATGTACAAAGATACCTCTGTACATCCTCCATTTTCCATAATAACGTTATGCCTGTGACATTATTTTCATTTTCTTAAACTATGACTTAGATTGTTCGTAGTTTATGAAGTTTGCTTCAAAGTTGCTTTCTGATAATAGATATTTGGGACCTTTTGAACAATTTCCCCGCCACCGTTTTTTAGCCGATCCATAATAGCTGCAGTAACGAAACTTTACATGCAACTAGCTTACATCGCATTTTGCTAATTTTTTGTGCAGAAGTCAATAAAGCTTCTTTACATCCATATCTAAAATTTGATTACTGTATCTTTATTTCGTCTCTCAAAAAACAATGACGCAAAAATTGTTCAAAAAGTCCGATATTTGCCTGTGCTGGCTGATTATAAAACATTTAACAGTATTTGTGATTAAGTGGAGGCCGTTAAGCAAGTTAACTATAATAAGTATGTAGGTATGTCTTGCACCACATCTAAGCGTAAGCATGAAGGATTGGGGTTTCATTATAATCTGGCAACTCCCAAATTATTAAAAGGACCTTGAATTCAATTTTACGCATGTATTTTTAGGATTTTAGCTGATTTTACACCACCAAGCACACATGGGCGTGAAGGAGTTTGTACTCCCCCAAAAGTTAAAAACCTAACTGCAGATTATTGTAGATAACTGCAGATTATTGTAGACCCCCAGAATTCTATATTTAGTAGAATTTCTAGCGGTTTGACCCATCCCGACACCCTTTTCTCCGGAATTTTGGTGCTGCCCACGTATGCCACCAAGACTCCCATAATTCCACTGCTGCTCATGTACGTCTTACTCACACGTGGGTGTGGAGGAGGAGATGGATTTGGGGTATGCAACACCTCAGAAGGCCGAATACCCCGCAGAAACCGAAATACCCCCAAGAATTCAATTTTTGGAAATGTTTTTGTTTTTTTTCGCAGGTTTTTGTTGTCAATGAATAGTGCTCAATGAGAAACGTTAAAAAATGATGTTTTTCGCCATATAACGATTTTAAGACCATTTTCGACCTTTAAAAAACTTGCCCCTACCGGAATTTTGGTGCTGCCTACCAATGCTTACTCTGATGCTTCAATTATGTTCAAGATTTTGATGTATCTGTTCCACTCTGGAAACTTGTTTCTGAATTTTAAAGAATTATTGACATGTGAATCAATAATGAATGTAGCATACTGAAAATAATGCATGCTTTAACTTTTTGTGCATTGACTTTGAAATTAGTGTTTATGAATTAAATCATTCTTATTTTACTGAGTTTGCATTGCATGATGATGATTATTGATTATTGATTACACTGCATGATTACACTCATCATGATGCATACAATTAGATTACCCACTTTATCAACCAAGTGGAATCTGTAGTTGACTAAGGGTGAAAAAAAGGAATAATCTTTCGGAATTTTTTATATAAAACCAAAACAGTCTATTGGTAATTCCATCACCTAAAAAAACAATCTATTACAAATTCTACTGGACTTATTTTGCTTTTCAGATCCCAAAGTGAATAGAATGGAGGCATTCATGGAATCCGACCTAGCATTGAGTTTTCTACGTCCTTCTCCGTATCGACATAATTTTGAGGATATAATCAACAACCACATGATAACTGACACTCACTTCCACCATTTCGACAGTCCGTACTATGCTCAATATTTTATACTTGGTCTTACTATTGGAATACTGCAAAGTGAAATAGAGGATGGCGCACAAGTTGAACATGTTTGGGTGAAAAACTACAACATATTTGATCTGAAAATTGTTTCCTTGAGTAATGGCAGTGAAGGTCGGATCATTACTCTCAATAGTTTTTTCATCAATCCTCATTATGGAGATGAAAATGAATCGACTGATAAAATGAGCCAGTACAAATACCAGCCAATAGGGCTCAATTATGTGGAATACATCGATTTAAGCACAAAATTCGAGCAGGCGAAAGTAGAAGGCTTTCAAGACCTGCCAATCAACGTCAAGGAATATTGGTTTAAGCAGCATTTTGGCCATATACAAGGGGGAAATAAGCGGAAGATGAATCTATTTATTAAGCCGCTAACACGGGTGAGACAAGTGGGTTCTGGCCAGAAGCAGCAAAGATTCAAAGAAATGCGAATAGATAATGTCATAAAAGACTTGAAGGGCGATTCCATCTTTCGTATGATTCAACAGGAGCAATTTGACTACTTGAAAATAAACTTGCGCATGTACGATAGTCCAAACGAAATTAAAAAGCAGGTTATTGTATGCAGAAAGTTTTGTTAATGCGATTGTGCTTGCTTACCACAGGATGCGAACCAATCTCAACCTCAGAGATGTCGACTCCGCAATTCCTAATTGTGCATTTATGCATGGATTGATGCTGCCAGTGAGACGCAAAAACTCATTGGACTTTATGATTCTTAATAAATTGCGCCTATTTTCTTCTGCAGCACAGTCAGACACTCACAAATTTTCAATTTTATTGATGTTCAAAGCAAACTATTTACAAAGTACTACATTGTACGAGGAGATCCTGAGCATTCAATTCAAAGATAGCTATCAAAATGATATAACGTTTGAGTATACTGATATGCTATCTGAATTAGCTTACGGAATGACAGGCGTAACTCAAACAGTTTCATGCAAAACACAATTTTCGTCTTGGATACCACCATCATTCATTACAACCTATTGTCACCAGTCTAAGGTACGCAATTTTTACAATTTCGATTTCATCGATGATTTAAAGGCTCTTGATACTCAAGCCGCCCTTTCAAATGACAGACAATCCAGAAAACTGTATGCTGATTTTGTACGATCAATGGATACCAGCCAAGTCTGATTTGGTTGCTAGGCGTAAAGAGGAACAGCATTATTTTTCTCGATACTTAATTGGTCATTTGTTGTCGCTTGGACAGGATAATGGGCATGAACAGATTAAGTTACTAAATGAGGTCAGTGACGTTAACTCGTTTTTTGGCCACTCAACCTTCAATTTGCTGATTCCGAGCCGAGACGGTTCAGCCAAGATTCTTATTAATGTTTGGGAAGCTCCAATGGTGCACAATCAAAGCGAGCATGATCAAATGATTCGCCGCAGGCGTGATAGTATTGATTTGAACACTAAGTTACTTAGCGATTCTTCCGTGGACGCGGATGTACTGATCATTTTTATTGATCAAACCTTTGGTCATCATTTGCCAGCGGATGACAAGCCAAGTGCTTTCCTCGAGTATGATTATGCATTTCGAAAGGTTAATTATGACAAAGTTCGACACAACTTTACTTCGCAAAACCTAATTTATTGGAATTTAATTGGTGATGTACAGTCGAGTCCGAATTATATGGGCGTGATCAACACACTGAGGAACTCGATGACTCGTGCTGTGACGCATTATAAAAATTACTTGAAAGATAAATGGGATTTTAAGGCGTTTATGGATGGGCTTTTTCGGAACATTGTGCGAATAGAAAGTGCTTCTATCAGCCCGTTTACTTCGAAGCAATATACTTTCCTAGCGGAAAAATGGGTAAAAAATCGAGCAGGCGGTACGTATAATCCAGCAAGGACAGTCAATGGATACCATCTTTCGGACTTATCAAAGCAGGTTGTTACAATGAAGTTCGTATTCACTGAGAATCCTGACTTATTTAATGGCAGCGAACAAATGATTTGCCTCCCATCGTTGAGTATAAGAGGTAACAGGGAAATCGAATTTCGCGATGAAGCTGATCCGCCTTTAAAAAAACGCAGGAAATTGCTTTCACGAAACCATTGTATAATTAACTTAATGCTTTATCAACCGGTTAATAATACTTTGAATGTTCGTGGCCATTGAACTTACTTGATTTATTTAAATACGATGCATAAATTGAATTTATTTGATTACTGCTCTATTTCGTACTACGTTTGGTGAAGGATCGTATTATTTTTTCTGTTGGGTAGAAGCTTTGAAATTATAACTGATTTTCTTCCGGCTAAAATGAGCATAAAATTCAAATTTCAAACAAACTGTTTAAAACACGTGTCTCATGTCTCAAAGAAAAGCCTATTCAGGGAACAACTTCTGAATCATTTGACTGGACTGAAAACATGGGCGGTTCTCATCTCTGCTTCACTATTCTGTGATATATAAACATACTTAAAGTTGCTTACAAAAATCTGTAGAGCCAAATCTCTCTTTAAAACTCACTAAAGCATTATTTTTTTCATAAATCAAGTTTGACTCGGAATGCCGATGTCGAAAATTCTGACGTCGTAATTTTATGCTTTTAAAAAAGATGATGATTCTTTGAAGCGATATTTTTTATTCCTGTATAGGCTCGCCATTTGTAATTAGTTTTTAATCTAATCATTTGTTTCATCTTGGTTGCTATATCTTTATGAAACACGATTGTAGCTTAAAATACGGCTCAGATTGTAGCTGAAATATTGTATTATTTTTTGTACACACATTAAGATAATTAGCTCTTCGTATCTTATGCGAGAGAAATTTATGAAATTAACAGCATTTTTGCGTAGAATGACTTATCGGAGAATTTTCGACCAAATTCAAACAACTTCTAATAATTTGTCTTTTTCTCAATCATTTAGGCAAATATATTTTACATAGCTTTGTGCTCAGCAATAAATTCCCTATCGATCTATCAACTTATTACTATTCTTCCATGAAACGATTGTGGCAACAAAAAATGATTTGGTAGTCATTTGAAGCCACTTCGAGAATTTCACGTTGCTTCCTTAAAGGAGCCTTGTGAATATACATGGGCGGCAATAAACTTCTGTAGGTCTGAATGGCTGAAATCACCAAAAATGTTACTAAATATAGTATTCTAAGGTGTCTACAGTAATCTGTGGACGGTGTTTAAACTCTGCGTAATGTGCGGACCCCCATGCCCTCCTCCCACGTCCATGTTTGCATGTGAACAAGAAAACATATTTTATTTCGGGATGGAGCCAATATATGTGTTCTAGGTGGCTCTAACCCTCAGAATGGCTGCTGACCATACATGATCTTAAGGGGACTGGGATTATCAACCCCCGGAAATTTTTCCGCCCAATCAGAAATTTCTGCATCCCTCCTTCCAGAATTCGCGATTCTTCCGAAAAATTTATAGAGAAGGTGCTCTTTTAGCGTTCTTAGCGATCTTTTGACACAAAAGTCTTTTATATTTTCGGCGCATTAGCTATATACTCGTTTTTAGCTATGTTTTGTTCGATTTATTCGAATTTTTCGATATGTTTTAAAATTCTTTTGCTTTTACGCTATAGAAAGATAGAGCATCGACAGAAACGTCGAAGAATAATGTTTTTCAACACGATCTACCATTTTTAAAAGCAAAACAGGCACTTTAAAAACCCCTAGAATTCTTATGCTGTGCATGTCTGCTACTGAATCCCCATAAAATGGCTGACGACCAGTTGTGCACAGCATCGCCGATCTGGGAGGTCAGCCGGTCTGAGGGGGTGAAAAATTGAGCTTTTTGGGCCAAACTGACCTCATAAAATTGGTATAAGCGCTGAAATAGCATTAAATCTACGTTATTACACAGTTATCGGTCAATTTGAAGCACTTTTGGAGAAATTTTTATTTTTCATCCGTTTTCTACCTTTATTTTGCCTCATTTTCTCCACCAAAATTTTTCATTTTTCTATTCTGCGGGGGTCAGGCAGGATACCCCAACTTCCATGCTGCACATGCATGTCTGCTGACGACTCCCTTGAATTATCAATTTTCCGAAACATCGTATTAAATGTGGTTTGCTTTATAGTTTTAGCTCACTTTTGGCGCAAAAAAATTTTTGCGCTTTGCTGCATATACCTACTAATTTTTTAATCACAATTTTTCAGATTTTTACGAACTTCTTTAATGTTTTTTATGTGCTAGAAAGAATAAACATTGTCCTAAACGTAAAAGACAGTATTCTTTAGAGCAGCCATCATTTTTATTCCTAGAAAGACACTTTTAAAAATTTAGCTTAAGGCCACCTCCAGATTTCTTATACTGTACATGTATTAATGGGGCACCCCCTACTTGCCGCTAGATTGTATGTCTGCTTCGTTCTGGTGTACGTCTTACTCACCTAATTAGTCCTATGTAGCATGATAGGCGGAAAGATGCGCCTGACGTAAATGGGCGGAAGCCAAATTCTGGAGAGGGGTTCGATGAGGCATATAGACACAAGTAGCACAAAAATTCAATTTTGTGGGTGTATTAATTTTTTCAGGTAATTTGTTAGATTCTCCAGGGGTATACAAAACCCCTACCGCCTTGTGTGGCGGCTGATGAAATAGGGTCAGTTGGAAAAACGTAAAACCTCATGATCAAACATCATTATAGAAAGCAACACTCGTATAATATAGGTACAAGGAACGCATATAGGTACATATAACCACACACGGAGCCTGTGAGAAACAGGAGAAATGGCGAAACCATGATAAGCATAAGTAACCTCACACGGATCCTGGGAGAAAAGGGAGAAACGGCGAAACCGTGATAGCCATACTTAACCATACACAGAGCCTGGGACAGAGAAACGCCAGTGGGCATAACAGTATGCCTTTTAGCACATAAATAAAAAATTGCGTGCACCTTCAACATTATATTTTGATGGAAAAAACGTTTCTCCCACCGGGGGAAATTTTGATGGGAGAAACGTTTCTCTCACCAGGGGAAACACTAGCAGGATTTACGAGTTGGCCAATTAACGTTATTTCTAATTTTTCGCTTCGACCGGAAAAATCAAAACATTCTTCCACTATGAAAAGTATTCCACCAAAAGTTTCAAGTAGAACGCTTTATTATCCAGCAACCTACGTTATTGAAACGAACCCTAGCACTACTATACGTAACAATGGGAAAAAGTTATGGTGTAAAGAAATCTACATATTTTCCTTTCTATTTGTTAGAAATCGTTAAATAATATCTTGTTAGATGCTCAAGTTAATACTGGTGCAAAAATAAGCATTTTAAGCATTCACGGCTTACTGCAGCGTGAGTAAAATCACTATGAAGTCTGATGCCGACTTTTTACAATTTTTTTGTTGTTTACTGCATTTTTGATGCAAATTCTTACATATACCGACTACACATACTTTATTTAATGAGATTCGCGGTCCATTTATCTATAAAAAGAGCTATTATACTTGCAATTTGAACTGGTAGACATTTTTCATGACAGATATACGATGGCGCGCCCGCGCGCGCGCTCACTGGACTTATTTTTTATTTTTATTATTATTATTTTATTATTATTTTTTATTATTTTTTAATTATTTTTGTTATTTTTTATTATTTTTTTATAAATTATTTTTTCTGAATTTTTTTCTGGAAGTCACCTTTCCCGGTCAAACTTCTTTATTTTTACTAGGATTAGGCTCAGACTTTTGTAGGTGGTAGTCAGGGATGGAAAAAACCCAGATTTTAATATTTGAATGTTGGGTGTTTGGGTTTTTTGTGGGTTTTTTATGGGTTTTTGGTTTTTTGGGTTTGGGGTTTTATAAGTTTTTTTATGGAAATGACAGCTAGAGCTACATACAGTAGCTGGGAATACTTCCAACGTTCATCTTTTTTGTTCCATCGGAGCATTTTTCTTTGCTAGTCATAGGTAGCACGATAGCGCTACCTATAATAAACTTGGCCATCCTTTTTTCTTATATGTTTATCACAGTGAGTGCGAAATTTGTGTCCTCCCCTCACAGCAACAACGGCACATACCTAGGAGATGCGGTTTTTTTAAAAGGTAGATAATAAAAAACTTAGATACCTTTTGTTTTGTTTACACTCAATACCGAGCAAGTCGTGAGTAAAGTTTACACCAAAAATTAAAATGATCGGCGGAGGGCCAATTTTTTTAAAAAATGTTTTCCCTGATTAGTAGTTTACGAATCTGGTCTTAAAATTTCTTTACACTCATTGTTGCACAGGAGTGTAAATTAGACGGTTTTTACTGTTTTCATGTGCACAAGCATATCTAACGCAGTTTTACATTCTATGCAGTCTGGTTGGTTTCAAAAAGGTAGACGGTTATAAAATCTAGGGGAGACTTTTTTTATTTTTTAAAGTAATATTTTCAAATTTAGAGGCGGTTTATTGTAAAGAGTCTGGGACAAAAATTTTTTCCGCTCAGAGCGTCGTGGATGATGAATTTTTAAAAAATGTTCTCCGTAAGGTCAGAATAACGAATCTGACCTTTAAACTTTTCTACAGCCAGTGTTTGTTGAGGTATGAAGAGGTGAACTTTGAATTATACATCTATTTTCTCACGCCGATAGATAACTCCGTATTGCATATTATTTGATCAGATTTTTCTTATCTCAGAGGTTTTTGACACGTCTTTAATGAATAATTATTTTAATTATCATAAATGCACTATTCTTAAACTTCAGTAGAATGATGAATATCTTTCAATATAGTATAATCAAGCTGAAATCATGGCTGCGAGTTGAGTTGGTGCAATGGCTGACGTATCCGTTCTCACATGTGAATTTAACAAAATCATAATGGGTTCAAGTCTTCTGAATATTGAATTTTTTCAATTTTTTAATTCTTTTGGCAAAACCATGCACTTCATTTGACTTATTCATCTATTTAGGTTTTGCAGATGACACTTTTTGTTTTTTGAATTTAGCCTTTAATTCTCGAATGGGAGTGTAAAGAGTGCGAAAATCTGGGTGTGAAAAGACACATTTTGGTCGACTTTTCGACTTGTTCATGTCTGCCGACAACTCCGGTTATGAGTTTTAAGAAATTTTTTCTAACAGAAATGTACTACGGATCAAGGGCTATCTTGTGCTTATCAGCAAACGTTTTTACAATCAATACGCAATTAGTACCAGGGGTTTAAACTTTACACTCTAGTGGATGAGTAAGAAGACAGATTTTGTCCAAGATTTCTCTGCCAACTTTTTCGCTTATGAGTTGGGATGAATTGAATAAAATAGAAATAAAGCAACTTCTAAGGGATACACGTCGAAGCAAGCCGCGTTCAAAAAAACGTAATATTGAGTTGTTAATGGGGTGTAAAGTTCGAAATCTGTGGTGTAAAATGGCCGAAAAAACAGGTTTTTTTCGTATTTTGATTGGTGAAATCATATCAAATATTTTGCGGAACATAAGTTTGGCACATACAAACTTACTACAATCAAAGGGCTACAAACTGGCCATAACCGAATTTATTTACACTCAATGGGGCGTTAGGTTCAGATTTTTAAAGTTTACAATGTGGTGTACAGTGGAAAATACGTGCTTGTCCATTTTTTGTTCGCCACTTTCTCTGTTCAGAAGTCGGGCGAGGTCGAATAGGATGAAAATAAAGTACTTTTTAAGGGGTACGCGTCACAGCGAATTGCGTTTGTTTACATCAATATTTAGCTTTTTCGGCAGGTGTAAAGTCAAAAAAATGTGGGAGTTAAACGTGTTTCTGTCTTGTTTTTCTGCCAAGTTCTGGGTTATTAGTCTAGACATAATCTCAAGTCTAAAAATGAACCAGAAACCAAATGTGATACGCCAGTTTGTTTGCACTCAACAGTGGTGTAAAGTGGTTTACATCTGATATTTATTTGTCCTCGGGTCATTGTGGAGACGTAATTTTTTAATAAATGTTGATCGTAATATCAGAGTAACATCAGAATTACGAATCCGAATGAAATTTTCTTTACACTCTGTGGTTGTGTAAAGTTTACACTGCATATTAACTTTAGTTCTAGAGCCTTGCGGATCAGAATTGGGACTATGACTGTTAGTTTTCTCTACACCTAGTAGTTGTGTAAAGTTTGCACTATTCATTTTTTGTTAATATGTAGTTTATACTACAAATTTATTTTACTTCCAAATCTGAGCGTTAGTGTTCCTTACACTTGATATTTGCGTAAAGTTTATGCTGAAAAACTTTGATCTGTTTAAATAATGTAAGGTTGTCTTGTTTAAAAAGGATAATGCTGATGTTAAGAACAATATTGTTTTCCGCGTTCTTGGACTGCAGTCATTATTGTAGCATGTTACTGTATGTGTTTACTGACTGATGTACTCAAATCATGCTAATTAAAAGTAGGGTACTAGCAAAGAAAAATGCTCTGATGGAACAAAAAAGATGAATATAGTTGGAAATGTGGATTGTTAAGGATGTAAAAGGAGGGGATTAGGAAAAAGCTACCTAAAGTCGCAAAATCTGATAAAAATCACACTTTCTCTAAGCAACGCAAAAATCGAAGTATATTCTGCGGCCTCTAAAAAAGTGTCTTTTTTAAATAATTTTCAAAGTTTCAGATAAGAGGGTATAAACGAAATCTATAATGTTTACTTTTTTAAATTGCTGGCAAGTGGCAACGCTGAATAGCTTCGTATCCTGATTGATAGAAAACTAAGTGGTATTGTATTTAAAGTTGTTTTATTTTGTCATGAGCATTATAGCAAGCAAGGCAGGGGCCGATTGATTAGTGCACACAATCGTTACGGGCATGCTAGTGTACCCACATTTAGTCTGTTTCAAGTCAACTTACGCGTTTCCTACTGTTTTAAACCAACAATTTCTTCAATTGTCTTGGATGCATCGATGTTTGCTATTTCATTAAATTGGCTTAGAAAGACTGTTAGTTTACTCAATATCAGTTCCCATAGCTACTGCATAGCTAATGTGCTGCTTTTTCAATCATTTTTATGGTTAAATATTTATATTAATCTGTTGGCCGCAGAATATACTTCGATTTTTGCGTTGCTTAGAGAAAGTGTGATTTTTATCAGATTTTGCGACATTTGGTAACTTTTTCCTAGTCCCCTCCTTTTACATCCTTAACAATCCACAATTCAAGTACCTATATTCATCTTTTTTGTTCCATGGGAGCATTTTTCTTTGCTAGTATAGAAATACATGCATATGTAAATATATACTATTTGACAAGAACCACTGCAAATAAGGTTTATTTTTAACAAAGCCACAATGGCTTGCCAAATAATGTTGTTACTGTAGGTATGTTATAAATTTATAATTTCTGCCTCTCCTGCTGATCTATTAGTGCGCGTGATGAAACATTAAATTCACGGGTTCAACTTTCTTCAAATTTAAAAGTGAATTCGGTTGTTTAATTCCAGTTAAAACGTAAAAATCGGAAATACGTCAACTGTATCACTATCTTGGGTATAATGGATTCATAAAAGACAAATGCCATGGGTCAAATAAGGTAGGTACATATGTAGGTACCTGCAGTCTTAGCTTTCGGTTTTTAATTTGAATATCATACTTACCATTGTAGTCAATAAGTTTTTTCAAGAACCTCAAATATAAATGAAACGGACAAAGCTTCAATTTCTTCAGTCAATTAATCAATATCTCTATAATATTAATTTCGAATATCTCTCTGTGTGTGTAGTGTGTGTGTGTGTGTGTGTGTGTATGCGTGCGTGCAAAAAATGCGTTTACTATGGTCTGTTTAATTTATTCGAGAACTTTTTGGTCAATTTTTCAAAGGCTACAGTAAGCGAAACAAGACGAATCACTGTAATTCGGCAGATAAGCTTAGTGAGGGCGATTGACTGGAAACCTTCCATTTTTAATGCACTAATCCGCCCATGTAAATTTCATTTAAGCATTAAATCAGTGCTGGAACATACTACAGTAAGTGCGCTAAATGAAAAGCCATCGACTGGAGTCGAAGCCGGGTTGCTGCGACGACAAGCAGACGTTTTACCACTGAGCTATGCGAGAGTTCGCGGCGTTGCTTAACATTTTAGTCTATTGTGTTTAAAGTGTTAACTCAGGATAAGCTGAATGTGCGAGTTTTATCTGTAAATTGATTGATATGCTGGAAGACGAGAATAAATTATGTTGCAAAAATTGAAAACCACACCTTTGATACGTAGCCACAGTGAAAAAAAACTGGGCAGGTCCGAAGACCCGCCACTGCACAATGTTCAGTGGCTTGCGCGAGCCGAACCAGTGCTCAATTATTTAAAAATCTACTCTGTTCAGACCGGAGATGAAACGTCATCTCGCGGGTTAAAGCGCAAAAGAAGCGCAAAAACTATAAATAGCACGTCCGAGCAGCAAATTGAGCTGACAAGAAAGCACATCCATAAGAGCGAAACGAGCTGCTGGGAAAGCACATCTGAACAGCGAATCGAGCTGACGGGAGAGCACATCCGTACAGCGAAACGAGCTGTCGGGAAATAGCGCATGAGTTCGATGAGTGAGTATGTGCACCGCACTTACAGATACATGAGCCCAAACATACCCTATCCACAACGTATACCTTTGAGTTTTTGCCATTCTGCAGAAGCGCGGCTTAGGCGTTACTTTCGAAATTTGGCCTCTGAGGTTTACTGGACCTCTGATTCCGAATCGACAACTCAAAGTGCACGATCAGGCGCCGTGAAACACGTAGGTCAAGAGGAAATTAAGGGAGGTTCCAAAAAGTCATTGAGGACAAACTCGCAGCAAAACAATATATCAATTTTTTAATTATTCTTTTGAAAAATGTAATACAACGTGCGTAACATTCAATGTAAATAAACAACAGGCAGCGAACGCACGGCTTTCGATAATGCTAATCCAGTTTTAAATATCTCTGCTTCCAGCGGCTAATTTTCTATTGATCCTTTAGCCTTTGTTCGCATGTCGAACTTATTGTTTTCTTTGATTTAACATTAATTATCCGTCTTTTTGCAAATGGCTGAAGCGCTTAAACGTGAAAGCGTGAGGGGCGGATTTGAGTGTGTGCAACCGCCCCCCAGTAGGCCGAACACACCCCCTGAAACCTTAATACCCCTCAATATACAATTTTGGAATTTCTGTTTTTTTCACAATTTCATGATGCCAGTGAATACTGATCGATGAGGAACGTTTGAAAAAGTGTTTTTTTGCCATACCACCATTTTTAAGACCATTTTTTGACATTTGAAAAATACTTCAGCCCCCAGAATTTCGGTGCTGCTCAAGCATGGAAGCGCCGCATTTGCTAGTACAATTTTATTTTTAGTCTTTGTTTGATATCATTGTTAATTTATTTATTAGAGAAGATTAAATTATTCATATTTATTATAATATTATATTACTGTTGTTATAAGCTTTGCGAACTTTATTTTTTAGCTTTGTTTTTGTTTCATTGTATTTTCTTATAGCTCTAAGCGAGCTTTACATAGCTAAATACTTTACGCAAAAGTAAAAATTATTAAAAAATTTAAAAGATTCATGCTAATATCAATCGTAAAGTACCTATGTCGTAATATCCACAATATATACATAGATACAGACATACATAGATACAAATAAAGCTACAGTCTGTTTCATTTAACTTTGAGGTTTTCTCTGCAATTTTATCCGAATGAATCAGGCTACAAAAGTGGTTTAAAATCATGTTACAGTAATGCGGCTTAACAATGACAAAACTTTATTCATAACTCACCGTACTGTAGAATACCACAAGTAATGTGTTAGCTTAAAGCATTTTTGTAGGCACTTCAAATTTTTTCAAAAAGCTCAAAGCTCAATGAAACAGACTATAGTCTGTTTCGCATAAGTTCGGGCATATGTTTTAAGAATTTTGTCGTAAGTAAGCCAATGGATTACGATAATTATATATTAAATCAATGCGAGTAGTACAGCATGCCCTTCTGGAGTCTCCATGCTGAAGCATACTACATGTTGAAGCATAGGCGCAAAGCGCCGAGCTCAGTACACTTGCACTTGAAGGCACAAGTGCACTGTACCCCTTAAAGTACCAGGGCAAGCTGGGGCGAGCTAGCCCTGGGGGAGGAGGGTCAGGCCATACCCTTGGAGTCCCAGAGCTAGCTGGGGCGAGCTAGCTCGGAGGGCTAGGCTGTTCAGCCTGAGCATTTTCTCTGCAATTCGGTCGAATGTAAAGGAGACTTGAAACATCATTTTCACGGGTTTAACTAGGAAGTATGATTCACCATCACTTGAACTTTAAACTAATCAACTTCACAACTTCTACAGAATTTGGTTCAGATAATTTTTAATAAACCATTCACTGATAAAGGGAACAATTTTAATCATAGTAAGAACATTTTCTTTTTGATAAAATTTGATGCCTTCAAGATTCGAACCTTAGGTTTTAAATTCGTAAGTTCCACGTTCTACCACTAGACTAGACAAAGTATCACGAGAAAATTTTATTCTCTATACATTCCAAGGGCGTTTACACTGAATAGACATTTCTTTTATAGACTACATACCTACTTTTTATCCATTAATTTAAAAATGTTGTGATCAGGTCACAACAAGTGCTGTATAGGTAGTATAATTAATCACATATTGCTCAGATACATATAACCTATATGTACACATAACCTCATATGTGAAAAGGGCTTATGAGAAAAATAACGTTTTTATAAAATCGGTGTACTTGCGACTCAGTTTTTGTGACCTGTGATTACGATCTTGCCAGAACTGAAATGAGCGCCGTAGCTCTGCTATTCAGAATGTAAGTTTTGCGGCGCAAACAACTCGGGTTCATAATTAACAATTTTGCGATAAGCTCTAGCGAAAGATGTTACGTTTATTCGCCTATGGATATTGCCAGAACCATGACGTTATGGATTTTATGAGTGGTAAGTTGTAGCTTATAATCACTAGTTTGTAATAATTTGCAAATTTTCTCGTTTGCAATGTTATTTTCTTGTACGCCTCTGCACCCACACAAACTAATTTTCCCGAATTAAATAACAAACCTGTTGCTTTAGGTTCTTTTAATTCAATAATCGCAGCATTGAAACGCTTATGATCGAACTCTACCCCATCGCAACTTTTCTTAATTTTGTATAAATTTAGGGGTTTTGTGGAAAGCCGAGCTGTTGAAACGACGTTCACAATCGTAGCCATTTTGATTAATAATGATAATTAATTGAAAAACACGAGTATTTATATCCTTAAAAGTAGGACGGTTTAATTTTTCGGAAATGCAATTTGACAATCACTTTCCCGGAATAAATGTGGGAACAAATTCATCTAAATCGTCTTTAATATTAATTTCAATACTTGAAATATCTTTAACTAGGACGGGCACGTAGTGAGGAAAGTCGAAGGTTTTATCGATAATATTGGGGTAGGACCCTTCTACGTTACCAATTCGTAATAATAAGGGAGCCGCCACATCTCCAACAATTTGTGGTTCCAAAATATTTGCGTAAATGTACAATACTTCAATGCCCCCCAACGTGCATGTTTGGTTCATAACGCCCCATACTGATTTCGTTATTTTGTTATCTTGAAACCTTTAATTTTGGTTATTTCTGGTGGTAATGTTACTGATTTTACAAATTCACTGTACACTATTGTTTGTACTCGCTTTATCGTACTAAAGTATTTAAAAAATATTCCCTTTTTCACAATTTCGCCCCCATTTAGAAGGCAGAAATTGCATCGTCTCAACAAATTCATGTATTGAGTCGTAACACCCTAGCGGCATCTTACTGGTATGATCGTTGTCATCAGCGTCTGTTATATGAATATCAGTTTTTTCTGCTTTAGCGTTTCAATTGTGGGTAGATAGCTGGACATAGACCACATTCCCAATCTCCAGTCAATTTAATTTTTGTGGCAAATGTACGGTAAATTCAGATGGGATATTTTGTTTATCGCTAACAGCGTTACTGGGTAATGTTACATAAATTGATCCATTGATTAGCAATTTGATTAACTAGAAATTCTTCATTTACTACTGTTGTGCTGAGCTGAAATAGACTATTTACAAAACCGGTAACGAATTCATCAGAAAAGCTTTTTTCTAAACTTTGTAAAATCAATTTCATAGGCACTTCTCTGCAGCGCCATACTAAAAATATACGCACAATTGTCCGCACGTAGATGTTATGTTTCTCGCACACATTTTTTATTATATTTTAAGTGTGATGCATATTCTAGTACGTAATTCGCGCGTTTTTTCACTTTAGGCGAAGGCGATAGTCCGTAGCTATCGAAATATTCGCATTTATCATTTGTACTGAAACAAGCATACCCAGTGGGAGCCGGGCAGATTACTAGGGTCTGTATTCATAACTAATGCAGATGGTTTACTAAAATTGGCGGTAGCTTATCGCTCGGAAAACTCCACAAAAAACTCGACCAACCGCCTGGTCGCTGTTTAAAACGTTAATTAGCTGAATAGTATTCATCTTTTAAGCAGTATAATCGAATATTACATTTCGATGCTTATCTAACATTACTAAATTATCAAATTCGGCGTAAACTACTACTTCGATACCGTATCTGGAATTTTTTCTGCAAAGGAAATTTCAATGCTAATGTACCTTCCCTAATTAGATCCCAATGGGCGCCGTCATCTTCGTCGGAGTGAGATCAAATGCAAAAAAGCACTGACCAGCGTTGAACCCTTCTCGAGTTATATTGTTTCCTTTATTGTCCCTAGCAATATCCAGCACTTCAAATAATTGATCAAACGCTCTAATATACTTCCCTTTCTAAAATCTAGCTTCAGAGGATGGAAGGAAAAAGTCGCGCCGCCAGAAATCACTTTAACTTCATTTATGCTATATGATTTAAAATTAAATGGCGATTTTTTGACGTTACCTCGATACGCGTCTGCATCGATGCATCCAAAAATTATGCGTTCAGGGAGCTGTCCGGAAAAATAATGTGTTAAGTGGGGTTGACTGAGATGTACTGGGAATGTGTAAGTTCATCATCATTGCTCTACGAATAGGATACTTGCAGTATTTTTAGTCATACTTGCTCAACAGCTAAATGCACACTGTCTAAAATTTCGGTTTTTCTTACTAAAAATTTCATTTGTTGTACACTCTCAGACGAGCATTTATTGCTCCACCTGGGCTTTCTAAAAACAAATGCGTCCGGATTTCTATTTAATTCGAGTCTTAAATCGGTATAGTTTAATAAAACTCTGTCTTGCAAAATAAATCAATATGAAGCTGAGCTGTTACTTCGATTATTGTTTTATCTTTAAAGTAAGAAACGTTGTTTAAAGCCATAATTATCTTCAGAATCCCGTTTATTATCTTGAGTATACAATGCGGATTGTAAATGCGAATTTTTTGCATCCCAATTATAGCTAAGTTCGGTCTCTAAGAAAGCTCTGTATGCATATTTATCGCCGCTATCATGTACGAGTTTACCATTTAAAAATAACTTGACTTGTCTAAAAATGTTTACCAATTAAATTATAGGCGCTACAGCTGGCGTGGCAGGGAATTTTTCCATTCGCTCCTGCTAGCATAACACCTGGAGATACGAAAGCTGCATGTAAATGTAATTTTTATTTAGTTGCAAAAAATGAGGATCGGGAGGTATGTGAAATTCGTAAGGACCTTCATCTGTTACCGGGTTAGTCAAATTGATTTCATCCCAATATCCTCTTTTCACAGCAACCTGGGTAGGAGGAACAGTGAAAAATCTAACTCGCTTTTGTACTAGCGAGTGAGAGTGAATCGATTAATGACATTTTCGTTTTTGCTTTTTACTTGAAAATATATCCTGCTTAGGTTCTTTATAGACTTTGGACGCACCCCAAGACCACGTCCCTTTTGTAATGCTTCATTTGTCTGTTTTAATAAATTTGATGCGCCTTCTTTTCCATGCTGTTCGAATGATTGTATTATAGGTCGACCGTGTAGAACATCAGCTGCTACGTGAGCGCCGGATGCAAGCGCCTGCTTACCAATGCTAGTCGCCGCTGATTTCATTAATGGTATAGCCATTCGAAAAAGTGAGCGAAAAAGTTACCCAAACCAGCGCCCCGTTGGTAAGGTGTTCCTTAAATCCAATCATATTACCATAGCCGACCTGTGAAGCCTGGTCGCTATAGTAGTCGAGCCAAATGTTAAAATTTTCGGGATTAAATTGTTGTCTCATTTTAGAATTTGTTATTTTTTTTATGCATGCATTTCTTTTATAGACTTATTTTTGTCCAATTTTTCAACAAACTGCGCGTACGTGGTCTTTTTTTATGCTGGCGGCGTTAGCGCCTCATAATTGTCTGATGGGTGCTTTGCGTACGAGCTCTTTTGTCCATTGTAGAGGGAGTAGACATCGGGCGATACATACAACTCTTTTCTTGCAGTAAGCTTAAACGTTTTTTTATTTACACAGATGATTTTGGCACATTATCGTCCATTAATTTTTGCAGAAAAATGTCGGCTCCTATAGCCGGCTCAGACTTGCCTGTTCGGGAAAAATCGGTAATTAAATCTACAATATTTGAACCAACAATTTTATTCCCAGCAATAATCATTTCACCTTTGTCAGACCATCTAATGTGTGGACTTGTGCGCGCATATTGTAACAGTGACATGGCATTTTTTGCCATTTTATTGGTACTATGTTAAACACTACCTTTTACGGAATCAATCACTTTATTTTCCTGTGAATCACGTGAAACCTGATTATTCAATTCCTTAATTTCTAATTGGAGCGGTTTTTCAGAATCTTGCTTAGCAATTTGATACCTATGCAAAATTTGATTATATTTTACTACTTTAGCATCAATGGGCAATGTTTTATCTTGCAAAATGCTTAACATTTCATTATCTAAATCTGACATATATTTTACATTGCTTTTGTTTTCTCCCGCAACTAACTCGTGCGGTACTAAAATCATCTTGTTTACGTGCATCATCGTTTTATTATTGCATCCGCTAATAATTGACCCGCAATTCCTAATATAGGCGCAAGGAGAATGGGTAGAAAACCGCCTTTTTGTACGAGCAAGTTCTTTTTTTCGTTAATCGTTGCATTGCTATCAATTATACGCCTAAGCAGCGATTTATACTTAATCAATTTTTCAACTTCATTAGATTTCAAAGGAATATTGCCATTAAGAACATTGAGAATGCATTCGCATAGGCATATGATTAGATCATTATCGGCAGTTTGTAATATTGCTCTACGCTGTTTAGGTCTAGCCTTGGCGAGCACGTCAATGTGACTAAAATTTTTGCGTAAACGTTTTGGAGCCATATTTTAAGAATGAATAAAAATTACAATATACATTTCTTTTATACTTTTTCAGTATAAACTACAGAACGATTTGAAAAGATTTTAGCTCTAAGACGTAAGTTTTCCGATATAGATTGAGTCAAGTCGACTAAAAGGAATGAAATGGTTCTTTTGTAGTATCATTAAAGGCTTCTAGAAAAAATTTAGGATTATGAGGGTAAAGCTGACGGGCTAATGTTTGCACTTGAAGCCGATCTGAGGGGTTTTTCATTAAAACTAAATATTCTGTGTTAATGCGACACGTTCTTAAACCCTTAAAAAATATATTTTGTACTATATGTACAACAGAAATGTTCCAGTGATGACACCCTCGTGTAAATAATATTTCATTTTTCATTTCATGCATTAAGTCATCGATAATTACAAGCTGAGGTTCATACGAATATTCTTTAACTAAACTTAAATCAGGAGGGCCTTTAATAAATTTTACAAAATTTTCAAATTCTTTATGTAAAGTTTGCTCTTCAGTGTAAAACCACCAAATATATTTAGGAGAGGGAAAATCAACTCACCAGCGTTTTTTACGAGTTGCCTAACAAAAGTCGTTTTCCCAGCTTTTGTTGGTCCAGCTATGATGCACGTGAATGGGTGTTTAAAGCGTAGATCCATATTAATTGCTAAAAGTTTGCTGCACCAATTGCTAATATAAAGGAAAGCTCACTCTGCCAATCCCAGAGTTGCCCAGCCTGCGGGACGTGGACCTGGAGCTTCTTTGCAGGCCATTTTTGTTTTTTTGTTTTTTTCTTTTTTAATTCTACAAATAATATTACAAGTGTAAATTGTCAATAAGTCCCTTGATGCGATCAATTTGCGTTTCTACGGTATCTTTGGCTGGCAATATCCAAATCATACGACATTCAGGGCGGAAGTGCTGCCACATTTCGTAGAAAATGTTCCGCTTGAAACTGTGCACATTACGTTCTAACGCAATTGCAAAATACCAAAACCTCGTATTTTTCTTTTTTCCACTGAGTCTATTTGTTTGATTATAGTTTTCTGCTTTGAATTTCCATTGCTGTTTGTAGTGATCCGTAAAACGATTCCAGAAATACGAAGCAACGCGTGCCAAGTCACGGTTTTCATACAGATTATATGCAAATGAGGAGAGTAACTGATCACAGAAAATTACAAAAAGAGCTTCGCCACGAGCCACGGTATAAAACCGACTGAACAGTGCTGCGAAAATGAAACAGAATGATTAGCTTAAAGAGTAACTCTCCTTTTATACTTTTGAGCAGGTGAGTCATCAAAAACCGAATAAACCGGAAAAATGATTAATTAATCATGAAGGGTGGGGCTTTTTCAGGTTCAGCTGCAAGATTTTTTTGTTCAGCTATATGCCTATGCAAAACCACAGACCCTGCCTCCTGCGCCGCCCTGTTGTACTCTACGCATTTGGACACATTTGTATTGAGAAATAAACGCGACCCGAGTCTGTTACAAAACAGTCCCTTTCACAACTACTTTTTGACAAAAGTAGCACAATTCAATCATAAGAGGGTACATAGGGCGAGGCATATTGCGGGCACACAATTCGATTGGAGGTTTAATACTCCTACCGAATGGGCGCCTGTCCTCAATAGTAGTTTCTGAAGGCTTAACTTCGGAAGGTTTTTCCATTTTTTATACGGATGATGTATCCATTTTCGTTTTACATTTTTAGATCTCAAAGTTCTTATATAGACTTAGATTTTCACGATATGATTCACCCAGCTATCGAATTTATCAGGATAGCCACGCCATTTGACGAAATACTCAGTCTTTCCACGCTTTTTGCGCGTTTTTATTATTTTCTCTATAATGTATACATTATCAATTACTTCGACTTTTTGCATTTCTGGTTCATAAAATACGCCTTCTAGTTTTTTCGCCCATTGTATCTTTCAGGACGTAAACGGGCGCTTTCTTTAACAGTTTATCAACTATAAACGTTTCTTCGCTCCAATTTGGTTCGTAGCCCTTTTCAAAAACGCCCTTCACTTTGCTTATGCGTACTTTATCAGATATATCAAATTTAAACTTAATGTCACTTGTATCAATTTTGAACAAGCTTTTGCAAAATTTCTCGTTCATTTTTAGAATTTACGTTAACTGGCTCTATACCAATAGTGCGATGCTTCTTGTGTTATTATAGCCAATTAATAAATTTTCCAATACGTCTATGTATTTATACGTGTTGTGTTTCGTGAAATAGCGCCACATGCGTTCTTTTAATGTAATGATTAAACCTTTCAACAACAGATGCCTTGAGCTCGCTGTTTATAGTAAAAAACTCAATACTTTGTTGTAGAAAAGTTTGAAACTTACTTGTAAATTCAGTGCCAGCGTCGCTTTGCACTTTTTCTGGCTTTCGGCCGCCTTCTAAAATTGGATCTAAATGCATTTACTATGGCATCTGCGCTTTTAGTTTTTTATAGGTACGCTCCAAGCATATTTACTAAAGACATCGATACAGTTTAGTAGAAATGTGTAACCGTTGTTTTGTTTTTTAAGCGATTGCAAATCAGCTAAATCAATCGCCCATTGCTCGTCAATTCTTGATACTATAACTTTATTGCGGGCATATTTTTTCTTTGATGGTTTATGCACCGTGTAAGCAGGCTGTGTTTCTAACCATTTTACTACCGTTTGTCTAGCAGTTTAACTCGGGTACACAAAATATTTGCGCCAGTGTAACCGGTTTTAGGTCGTAATATACTTTTTCCATGCTTAATAGAAATATAATGCGTTTTTACCTTTTGCGATCGTACAAAACTGATTGAAACACTTTTTGCAGAATTTTACAAGAATTTTCAGAGTAGTATTTTTGCGAGTAACTTTTAAAATGCATTGTTTGCATTCGACTGCAAAGCTTATATCATTTGATTTAGATCGAGGTCCGTCTACATCTTCAAGAAAAATACAACATATATTTATTTTTCTTGACAACATTCACCTCGGCAGAACATTTTAGGCACAATCTAAATGTAAAACGTAATTTATTTTTATCAATAATTAACGATATCTAAAATGCAGTGCTTGCATCCTGGCTTAAAAAATCTACACCATCGTCGCAAAAATGGGGTTCTTGTGGAGGAAGCTGCATATTTCGTAATGGTATGTTGATTTTGGCACTAGGAAACACAGAGGACACTGTGGGAGACTCATTTCTGCTAGAACCTAAACTACGCACTCTCTTATATACCTTTTCCAGCTGTTTTTTCAAAGTTTACATAAAATTAGGATAGATAATATTATTACAATTATAATACAACCCATTATTTCATTATAAATGGGTTGCAGATGATTCCTATCTATGCACGTATCGTTGATCATTTTTAAAAATTAATGTTTCAAAAGCTTTTATAGACTATGTAGTACGCCTCTTTGCCGCATAATGCGTTGCCCGGTGCCACCACTTGAGGTGGGCGTACTTCGGCACCTTTTTTTTGTTTTTTCTCTTTTTTTGATTTTTTTTCAACAAAATTAGACCACCCGTAGTTTCGACTACCCACCAGCACTTGCTCTTTTCAGGAGATCCGGCAGGCAGGCGAGAAACAAAACAAAACAGTAACCATAACCATCATACGGTGAACAAAACAAATGACGTCTTGTCCACGCGCTGTGTTTCAAGACAGGTACTGGCCAGTGGAACGAAATAAACAAAAAGATTGACCAAGCAAATGACGTCTTGTCCAGTCACGCTGTGTTTCAAGACAGATACTGGCCATAGGAACGAAATAAACAAAAATGATGGTCAGAGGGTTGAATAATAAAATAAGGCACGAGGATAAACAAAATATATGCAGAAAAAGACTAAAAGCCATACGGCACGGTAGAGAAATTGGGCTTTACAACACGTTTATTGTAAACTATTTTGTACTTTTTAGACGCATCTTCTGCCACAATAGTATGATCAGGCAAGCGTCGAATTTGCGGAAAATATACAACTTTTTCAACAATATTGTTTTTCTGTACAAACGTTTTGACCATTTTTAATAATGATTGAAAATTAATTTTTGTGGCAGTCACTGACGACAATGTGAATCCACGGACCTTTATATGGTAATACATTTTACCATCTCTTGCTGAGCATACTTTATACGCATAATTTTTAGGTCCGCCACTAACAAATTCGTCAATGTAGCTGCCTTCACCGTAATCCTTTAATTCATTTGTCATATTTCCTAAATATGATCCTATAGGCACTCGATATTCATCATTGTCAATTGTGCTTTTAAATATGACACTATCTGTGTCAGCATAAGACACGATCGCCAAGTTTTTCTAAATGGTCGTATAATCTGAGTCGCGCTTGAGATGTTGTGTAAGCCGCGAGCACAGGATTCGTATTTCCATCACATCGGCGAATTCATCTTCTTTCGCATGTGTAACGGCAATCAGATTTTCATTAATCGCGTTAATTGAGTAAATTACATTTGAAGGTCAAAAATTAAGTCAAAATATGGGGCTGGATCGGTAAAAAATGAAACTTTTGACATATTATTTCGCTGTCCAAATTTCCCCAGAATGAATTTAACATTGTTTTTGCCAGAGCGCGCATACCGCCGTTTTTCGTAATTTTCGTAGCATCTAGTTCCGATTCCTTCGTTATCTTTGTAATCTTGCACGTATTTAGTTTCGTCGTCATCCGATTTTACCCATGCAGGCCAACCGTCCGATTCTTGCTTTAGTTTCATGAATTTGTTAATATATGACGTAAATGGACCACCGTCTGCTATTTATTTTATCATATTGCTCAGTCTTTTTCATAGTGCCAGATTTCATATATTTCCATTATTTTGTACCCCAATTCTAGCGCTTTACACTTCGAGCGTTACCCAGGCGCCCACTATTGCACGTTCTTCGTCACTATGCTCGCATCTTGTTGTTTGATGCGTCAGTGCACGTTCTGCATAGTGGAAAATACAATTTTTCTGCCAAATCTATAGGGCAATAAAGGGTGGTATACATTCCTGGGTGGAAGAATTTTTGCTTTAATTAAACCCTCGTAGGGTCTGCTGTCGACGGTGATTTCAGAAAAATTTTCAGTCAAAATTTGTGGGTGGCCAATAGGGTACAGGCCGTATTTATTAACGGTAGGGTATAAGCTGCAGATATCTGTACATGATATGTTCTAATGGGTCGCCATTTTCACTGCGTTTAATTTTTCATAACTTTATTGCGTTTGTGCGCCCACCATAAAACGCTTCTCTGGGGTCAAGCGGGTCAACAATTTTTATTGAATCGAAAAATTGTTTCCATTACAAGATTTGATTTTAATTCCCGTCGTAATTCACACTCCCAGAGTTCTATTACAGTATACCCCATTTTTTCAATTGTTTTGCGCCGTCGTACTGTATTTTGAAACGCTTCTTCGGCTGATGTTATTTGGTCTGCCGTCAATTGTGTTCGTTTTTTCATGCATTTCGACACCCATGCCAGAAGCATCCATTGAATTCGTACACTGTCTTTTCATAAATGCCGTCTACGCGAAAATTGCCCACTTTTTGCTCACCCGTGTTGCGTGCATGTCGAATGTTGATTTTATTCATTTCGCTGATCCACTTTAACCATTTTATGGCTGTTATCGAATGCTTTTCCATTCGCCTATATCCGCCATGCGGTACTATACCTATTGTTTTTGGCTGTAAGTAAGTCGACCGGAAAACTTTGTTACACGCGCTCGCTATTGTTAAAGAACACTAAAAGGATCCATGCCCGTCTCGGCCATAAATAAATCGCGAAATTTAAGGCAGCAGCGCCTTAAAATGTCGACGTCAGACTCACAATAAGTCAAAAGTTCCGACTGAAATTAAAAATTTTGCCCCTTTTGTTCAGCGTACCATTTTGAAAACTTTCTTTGTTTTTAGGGCTCATGGTGGCTGGGGAGTAGTACCACGCATCTGGCCACTCACCTGCATAATTTTCATTTGCACGTGCATTGAAAAGATGCGGAAAAAAGCCTTTTTTTAACTCAGGCTCATCGAATGTTTTAGGCAGAGCAGCTAGGGCCATCGGCAGAAAATTGAATGAATCAATTAATTTTACCGATCCTGCACTAAGGCTCATGATTTCTAAACCCTTTGTGACTATAGTAGGCGCGACAGCTTGTTTAAACAGGTATTTTAAAATAAAGTGTCCGTCAAAACCTTTAGCGTTATGAGCGATTGCTATAGCATTTTCGAGGCCAAAAAGAAAATCACAAATGCATCTGTGCAATTTTCATAAAATATGCGCTTGTTTTCGCCGCATTTATCGCATAGTCCAATCGGTTTTGCTATGCAATCTGTACACACAATATGCGCTATACACAAATTCGGTTCATGTTCCATCTGAATTACCGCACGCTTTTTCTTGTCTGGTTTCGAAGTCAAAAAAACACATATTTTGTTTTTTTCTTTTCATCTATTTCTTCGGCTATGACTTGCATAAAACATTTATGATCGGTATTAGGTATGTCCGCTTTACACGTTTTGCAATAAAATTGTCCACATTTATGTTTCCGTATTTTATCGGCTCTATTTACATGTCGACCACAAGTTTTACATAGCATCTTTTGTTGACAAACCGATTGTTGATTTTTTCCGACTTTTTATGATTTTTGAAGCAGCTTTGTCCCCTAAATAGACGATTACAGTCTGTACACTCCACGAGAGCACCGTTCGGGCATGCTGAACCGTAGCAACATGGGCAAATTTTTAGAACAACGATGTTGATTGGCATTAGAATAGCCGACATTACAATTTTCGTAAAAGTAATCGCGATTCATAAAGCCGGCCATACTACCAATTACATCAAAATGATTATTATTATGATACAAGTACAACTTTTTTCCTGTGGACGGTCCTTCAAAAATTATGGCGTTGCTGAAAAATCGGCGCTGAAAACTTTAATTTGGAATTAGGTACGTAAGCTTGTAATGCTTGCAGCTCTGCTATACTGCAAGGGCCTGCATGATCTGTTAGATCGGCAAGATTCATCAATTCTAATGCTGCCTTGTGCTGTGCTTTTCTTTTTTAACCGTATCCTTTTACAAATGTTTTTATATCGCCATTCTAAAATTTTATCGTCAGGCTTTTCCATGTGCAACACGCGCGCTTTTGCTACAACCAATGCTCTGGGCAAACATAAATCATCATTGTTGTTAATTTTTACAAAACATTTTTGATTTCATTTCTTTTCTAAATTTTATAAATCTACGTTTATGCTGTCCTGAGCCATTTGAGGGCTACCTGTACAATTTTGATCCGCGTTTCCGGCTGTTCGAGCTTTACTTCCTCATTAGACTGCAAAATTCGCGCCTACTTCCAGGATATTGCTCGCCATTAATTTGTTCGCCTTTTTCGGAAAGGTACAATCGCCGGTTTCCTTTAGCGTCGGATGCGTAACCTGCACGCCCACCATATCAGTTGCACTTGTCCCGTCCATGATTTTCATGATCGCGCTATCAAAATTTCCGCTAAATTTTTCTCCTAATCGAGATGATCGAGGTTCTTGGAAATTCAACGTACGCGCGTCCTTCTGTGTTGAATCGTTTTATTTTCTGCGTTTCTGGCTCCCCCAGCTCATAAAAATCTTCTGGGGGAAACCACTCGTCTACAACTTCCAAACTGTCCTCCCACTCCTCCCGCATTTCTTCGTCCGTTTCGTACCATGCATCTTGTGTTGAAAGTTCTTCCATTTCAATGTCAGGATCCATTTTTAAAAAGTCACCTTCTTTAGAGCAAAGATTCTGGAGAATGATTTTTGCTATTTCGCTCTCTCCTTTTATACTTTCGAGGAGATGACTAATCAAAAAACCGGAAAAAAACTGGAAAATTGTGTTTTTATTGGACTTTGGACTCACTCACATGACTAACACGATGACTCATAGTCATTTTTAAGTGAAGATTTTTTTTTGTATTTTTAGTATTTAAAAAATGTTAAAAATGCTTAGTATGTGTTGACAATTTTTATAATGAGCATAAAGAATGTTTTTATCCAACAAACTAAATAATATACGATTGTAAAAGCATGTATCTGAGCAATATGTGATTAATCATGCTACCAATATAGCACTTGTGACCTGATCACAGCATTTTTAAATTAATGGATAAAAAGTAGGTATGTAAAATTATAAAAGAAATGTCTATTCAGTGTAAATGCCCTTGGAATGTATAGAGAATAAAATTTTACTAGCGACACTTTGGTCTAGTCTAGTGGCAGAACTGTGGAACTTACGAATTTAAAACCTGAGGTTCGATTCTTGAAGGCATCAAATTTTATCAAAAAGAAAATGTTCTTACTATGATTAAAATCGTTTCTTTATCAGTGAATGGTTTATTAAAAATTATCTGAACCAAATTCTGTGTAGGTTGTGAAGTTGCTTAGTTTAGTACGAGTGTACTTATGATGAAATCATACTTCCTAGTTAAACCCGTGAAAATGATGTTTCAAGTCTCCTTTACATTCGACCGAATTGCAGAATATGCCCAGGCTGAACAGCCTAGCCCCCCGAGCTAGCTCGCCCTAGCTAGCTCTGGGACTCCAAGGGTATGGCCCGAACCTCCCAGGGCTAGCTCGCCCCAGCTTGCCCCTGGTACTTCAAGGGGTACAGTGCACTTGTGTCTTCAAGTACAAGTGTACTGAGCTCGGCGCTTTGCGCCTATGCTTCAACATGTAGTATGCTTCAGCATGGAGACTCCAGAAGGGCATGCTGTACTACTAATGCGACACAGTCTTTTAAATTTATGCTCAAACCTGTGTGAAACAGACTATAGATACCTGAACAAAGCATACGACCTATAAAAAATTTATGTTTTCGGCATGGAAAATTTAGATTATTTTAGACTATTCTTTATGGAATTTTATGTCGGACCAACACTTTTTTTGTACAAAAACTTCGACTTTTAAGTATAATCAAAAATCAGCTAAAAACTTCTATAGTCTGTTTCATTTGTCCGGAGAGCTTTTTCAGTAAATGTTTTCGAGGCTACAGTAACTCCTTCTTTCTTATTTACTGTAGTTTGCTAGATCTTACTGTAGTTAAATAGCAGAGAAGGGTTTTTCGATAACATTTTTGCGACATAATTTATTCTTGTCTTTCCAGCAAATTAATCAACTTACAGATATAAATCGCGCATTCAGCTTATCCATAGTTGACACTTTTTGTACAGTCGTGTAGAAGCAACTGGGTTCGACTCCAATTACGCTTTTCATTTAGCGCACTAGTATGTCCCAGCACTGATTTAATACTTAAATGAAATTTACATGGGTGGACTAGTATTGTACGGAAAAATCAGTAATTCGTCTTGTTTCGATTACTGTAGCCTTTAAAAAAATCGACCAAAAAGCCCTCGAATAAATGAAACAGACTATAGGTACATATACTATCCGTCATGGTACTCACTTGATTGTGTAAAACATGAATGTCATTGCTAAGCCGCATTAACATATCAAATTTTTAGACCGCTCCTATAGCCTGCTATTCATGCTGATTATATCAAAAGAAAACTGCAAAGTTAGATGAAACAGACTACCGTCAACCGAATAGTGGTCACAAGACTGCTTTGTAGCAAGCGCCGCGAGCCGCATCCCACTACTTAGACTTGTTTTTAACGCTTGCACCAACATTTTGGTCAGTCCATGATACTAAGCCTAAATTTTCCACAAGCAGGTAAACCAATGCTTGCACACAAAACTTCAAATGCTTATCAATTGAGTGTAAATAACATGATTGCTGCTTCTTTTGGCAGCTTTCTTAATCGACAGACTCAACAATAGTAACTTACACACGGTTTCAGAAAATGGGCAATAAAATATGCCTATAGTGACTTAAGTCGGACAATAAGTCTCCGAGTAGCTTAGTCTGGCTTAAAGGCGTAAAATTTGGCTGAATGGGCTCTTTAGAATTCAAAATACCTACCTGTCAGTGTATAAAGAATGAAGCTGGCATACTTGTTGCGTTTTTTGCAAGTTGTGCCCTCCAGTCATTTCCCAGAAATCGTTTGACTTCCATGCGGGTTAGTCCTGAATGTCGTCCAAGTGGCTCGGAATTAATGTCAAACTTCGTGCATGAAAACTCAACATACAGAGTGGCTAACAACTACAAAATTAGTTCTTATTTCCCACTTCCCACATAGACAATTTTTTTAACAGAGTGTGTTTTTGCAGTCAAAGAAGGGTTTAGTGTGTTTCAAATAGCTTCGTGTATTAATTAAGAATTTCAATTGACATTAAGCGTAATACGATAATTATATATCAAAACAATGCTATAATCGCAATCTGTCAGCTTATCGTCGAAGATAGTTTTGAAATTTAGGAACGAAGTAGTGTGAAACAGACTCTATGTAGGATGCCGCTTATAAAGGCGAAAAAATTCATTGAAAAAGTTCTGAAATAGGAAAAATTGACGACAGAACTTTATGTGCTGCAAGATATCATTCTGCGCATGTTACAAGTTTCATTTTTTGAATCAAACGTTTTTACTGTATTCCAGAATAAGTTTTCCGGCCGAGCCGACCGGATTTTGAGCTACGAGTTACTGTTTCTTGTTTTTCAGTTTTTGGGCTTATATTTTTTTAAAAAATTTTGGTTTCATTATAAGAAAATAAGAAATTTCAACAGCTTCAAGACACAAAACATTATAATTCTTTGATTAAAGGAGTTTTGATTCCTCGAAATTTGAAATTTAAGGAACATTATAATTCTTTGATTAAAAAGCTTTCTTTAGATGTATTTTAATACGCAAATCATTTTTTTCGCGTGATAAAGGTAATCTTGTTAAAGCTTATAGTTGTTATGTTAGACCTTTATTAGAGTATTGTTGCAGTGTATGGAACCCCTCTTATCTTAAGGATATAGATAGATTGGAAGCTGTTCAGCGTAGATTCACTAAATATATTTTTGGCCATAATAATGTTTTGCTTACGAGGATCGTTTAACACAACTTAAATTGTGCAGACTTAAGATAAGAGGGTTCCATACACTGCAACAATACTCTAATAAAGGTCTAACATAACAACTATAAGCTTTAACAAGATTACCTTTATCACGCGAAAAAAATGATTTGCGTATTAAAATACATCTAAAAGCTTTTTTAATCAAAGAATTATAATGTTCCTTAAATTTCAAATTTCGAGAATCAAAAACTCCTTTAATCAAAAGAATTATAATGTTTTGTGTCTTGAAGCTGTTGAAGTATTCTCAGCTACTATATATAGCTAGAGCTAAAATTTTTATTAAAAAAAACCATAAAAAACCCAAAAAACCAAAAAAAAAACCAAAAAAACAATGCTCATGCGCTCACGTCGGGGTCGGCTCGGCCGAGCTTATTCTCGGATACAGTAAAAACGTTTGATTCAAAATAAACTTTGTAACATGCGCAGAATGATATCTTGCAGCACATAAAGTTCTGTCGTCAATTTTCCTATTGGTCAATGAATTTTTTCATGACTATAAGCGGCATCCTACATAGAGTCTGTTTCACTCGCTTCGTTCCTAAATTTCAAGAGCGACGATAAGCTGACAGATTGCGATTATAGCATTGTTTTGATATATAATTCATCGTATTACCCACGCTTAATGTCAATTGAAATTCTTAATTAATACACGAAGCTATTTGAAACACACTAAACCCCTTCTTTGACTGCAAAAACACACTCTGTTAAAAAATTGTCTATGTGGGAAGTGGGAAATAAGAACTAATTTTGTAGTTGTTAGCCACTCTGTATGTTGAGTTTTCATGCACAGTTTGACACAATTCGAGCCACTTGGACGACATTCAGGACTAACCCGCATGGAAGTCAAACGATTTCTGGGAAATGACTGGAGGGCACAACTTGCAAAAAACGCAACAAGTATGCCAAAACTTCAATTCTTTATACACTGACCGTTGGGAGATATTTTGAATTCTAAAGAGCCCATTCAACCAAATTTTTCCGCCTTTAAGCCAGACTAAGCTACTCGGAGACTTATTGTCCGACTTAAGTCACTATAGGCATATTTTATTGCCCATTTTCTGAAACCGTGTGTATGGATTACTATTGTTGAGTCTGTCGATTAAAGCTGCCAAAAGAAGCAGCAATCATGTTGTTTACATCAATTGATAAGCATTTGAAGTTTTTATTGTGCAAGCATTGGTTTACCTGCTTATTAGGCATGACTAGTATGGACTATTAAAATGTTGGTGCACTAGCGGTCGCTAGCGACTTTCACGTGGCGCCTCTAAGCAGTCTTGTGACCGCGTTCGACGGTAATCTAACTGCAGTTTTCTTTTGATATAATCGGCATGAATAGCAGGCTATAGGAGCTCTAAAAATTTGATATGTTAATGCGGCGCTGCTAATGACATTCATGATCAAGTGGTACGGTCTGTTTCATTTATTCAGCTGATCGATTTTTTAGTACATCGAGAAACAAGACTTCCATTTTTAATGCTGAATCGCCCATGTAATTTCATTTGAAAGTGATACTATTGCGCTAAACAGGTCGGAGCAATTTATACACGACTGTGTTTAAGTTGGCTATGAGTAAGCTGAATGCGCGATTTATATCTGTAAGTTGATGTACAGACTGAAATAAACGTGCAAAATGATCAAACCTTCTCTTGTTGGCCTACAGTAAGATCTAGCAAACTACAGTAAATAAGAAGAGGAGTTACTGTAACCTCAGGCCCCTTAGCCGGACGAAATGAAACAGACTATAGAGTTTTTGCTTACTGATTTTTGATTATACTTAAAAGTCGAAGTTTTGTACAAAAAATTGTTGGTCCGACATAAAATTCCGTAAACTAGTCTGAAAATATTTCAAATTTTCCATGCCGAAAATTTATAAATTTTTATAGGTCGTTCGGAATCAAATTGAACTTTTTGGTAGGCGAAATACTTGGCTCCATTAACGGAAACGTGTTGGCGCATGACTCAACGCTGAAGACGCAGGTACTGTACCCCCTTGGTGCCAGGGCAAGCTTGGGGCGGGCTAGCCCGGGGGTCCAGTACCCTTGGGTCCAGGTTTAGCTGGGGCGAGCTCGGGGGGCGGGAGCAGCCTGAGCATATTCTCGGATAAGGAGACTTGAAACATCATTTTCACGGGTTTAACTAGGAGTATGATTCATCGTAAATACGCTTCGTACTAGAAGCAAGCAGCAGCTTCTACGAGTTTGGTTCGAATTATTTTAATAAAACCATTCACTGTTAAAGAAACATTTTAATATCATAGGCAGAACATTTTCTTTGATAAAATTTGATGCCTTCCGTTCGTAAATTTCACTAGACTAGACAAAGTGTCGCTAGTAGAACACATTCTCTAACAACGCGGAACTGCATTACTTACTTTTTATCCATTAATTTAAAAATGCGTGATCGGAGTGCAGAAGATGTGATATATTGCTCAGATTTTTATTTAGTTTGTTGGATATAGCTTTTTATGCTTCATTATAAAAAATTGTCGGCACATACTAAGCATTTTTAACTAAAAATGCAAAAAAAAATCGATTTATGAGTCATCATTAGTAGTCCAAGGCGGTTTTTTGTTGAATCATCTCCTCGAAAATAAAGGGAAGGCGGAGCTAGCTTAGCATTCTCCAGAATCTTTTAGCAAGAAGGTGACGCTGAAAATGGAAGAACTCTTTTAGATACGTGGTACGAAACACGGATTGAAAATTTGGAAGTTGTATAGACGAAGATGATTTCCCCCAGTTTAGAGGAGCCGAAACGCAGTAAAACGATTCAACACAGAAGGTTGCGCATTACGAATTTCAGATCGTCGATTAGGAAAATTTAGCCGAATTTTGATGCGATCATGGACGGTTTTTGGTGCAACTATTCGTGCAGGTGCATCCGACGGAAACCGGCGATTATTTTCGAAAGTGGTATTAATGAAACAATATATACGATTAATTTTGAAATTTTACAGTCTAATGAGTAGAAACACTAGGAACCAGCCACCAAATGGCTCAGGTTTGGTATAAACATGGAGTCGAAAAGAAAATGAAATCTAAAAAATGTTTTAGTAAAATTAACAACGATGATGATTTTATGTTTGCCCAGAGCAGCAAGCGCGTGTTTTGTCTTGATAAGAACTTGGAAATGGCGATATAAAAACATTTGTAAAAGGATTTGATTAAAAGAAACTGGCCTGAAACTGGCGTTAGAATTGTTAGTCTTGCCGATCAAGTGCGAGGCCCTTGCAGTATAACAGGCTGCAGAAACGTGCAGATTAAAGTTTTCGGCGCCATTTCGTAACGCCATATTTTGAAGGACCGTCAAAAGTTGTACCTTGTCATATTAATCATTTGATGTGAAATTAATAGTATGGCCGGCCATAGTCGCAGTTACTTTTTAACATGTAATCCTATTCTAATGCCAATCAACATCGATGTTTTAAAATTTGCCGAAAATGTTACAGTTCAATTAATTAATCGTCTATTTAGGGACAAAACTGCTCAAAATAAAAAAGTCGAAAAATCAACAATCGATTTAGCCAGCAAAGATGCTATATCGTGTAAATAAACCGATAAATAAATGTGGACAATTTTATTGCAAAACATTAATAAGCTTGGACATGCCGATCATAAATGTTTGTATAGCCCGAAAGAAATAGATGAAAGAAAAACAAGGTATGTGTTTTTTTAGCGAAACAGACGAAAAGCGTGCGGTAGGATGGTTTTTTATGAACCGAATTTGTGTATAGCGCATGTTGTGTGTACGGGTACAGTTGAATATGCGATAAATGCGGCGAAACAAGCATATTTTGAAAATTACGCAGATACCATTTTGTGATTTTCTTTTTTGGCCTCGAAAAATGTTGCAGCAATCGCTCATAACGCTTAAAGGTTAAAATACCTAGACTTAAACAGGCTGGTCGCACTGGTCTGAAAAGTTTAGAAATCATGAGCCTTAGTGCAGGATCGGTAAAACAATTGATTCATTCAATTACGTCTGCCGATATTTAACCTGCACCTAAAACATTCGATGGTGATTAAAGGCTTTTCACGTCTTCAATGCGCGGTGCGGGTAGCTCCTGGTGTGGCCGGGTACGTGACCTTACTCCCCAGCCATGAAGCCCTAAAAGCCGAAGTTTTCCAAGCGCTGAACAAAAGGGCAAATTTTGGTTTAGTCGAACTTGACTTTATTCACGACGTCGACATTTAAGGCGCTGCTTGCCTGCCTAAGCGATTTGGCGACGGGCATGCAACGCCGAGCACTGGGGCCCCTTTCGTCGATACCCCAGCCAAAAAGCAACCAGGTATAATTTGCACATGGCGGGTCTCTTGATGGGCAAGCATTCGACTAACGGCGCCATAAAATGTTAAAAATTGAATCGACGAAATGATAAAATCAACAGTGAGCAAAAGTGGGCAATTTTCGGCGTTTGGGGCGGTGCAATTCAATGGATAATTGTCCGAAATGCATGAAAAAACGGGCGAAAAATCGTTAAATAACATCAGCCGAAAGCGTTTTCAAAACCTGCGCTAATTGAAAAAATGAAGTGCTCTATGTCTCTGGAAATTGGCGGGAATTAAAATCAAGTGCTGAAACAATTTTCGATTCAATAAAAATTGTTGATTTTGAAAAAATGGTGGGCGCACAAAGCGCGATAAAGGGAAAAATTAAACGTGGCGTTACCGTATCGTACAGATATCTGCATGCCTACCGTTAATAAATACGGCCACCAGCGTGGCCACCCGCAGAACGACGAAAAATTTTTCTGAAATCGCCATCGGCGGGCCTACGAGAGGTTAATTAAAAACAAAAATTCTTCCCGCCCAGGCGCCGCTTGTGCCCTACCGTTGGCGAAAATTGTGTTTCCACTATGCAGAACGTGCATGAAACACGTCAAAACAACGAGATGCGGCGGCGAAGAGGCGTGCGGCAGATGGCGCCTGAAACTCGAAGTATCAAAAATTGGGGTACAAAAATAATGGAGTAGGCGCTGACTTAATATGGCCCGGCGGTGGTCCATATTAACAAATTCTGAAACAAAGCTTGCATGGGTAAAATCGGATGACGCTGGAAATATTATTTAAAGATCAGGCAAATACTACGAAAATTGCAATACCGCGCTCTGTGCTCATGTTTAAATTCATTCTGGGGGGGGGCGGACGGCATATGGCGTGTCAAAGGGGACACCGATCCCATACATTTCAAGTAGCGTTTACTCAATTAACGCGATTAATAATCGATTGCTAGGTGCGAGAAAGATGAGATTAAAATGATGTGACAGAATACGAATCCTGTGCTCGCCGGCTTACACTAACATCAAGCGCGATCGCGCGGTATTTGAAGGCGGCGTGCTTCAACGACAGACAGTGTCGTATTTAAAAGCACGAATATATCGGTGCTATAGAATCGTATTTAGAGAATATGACAAATGAGTAAAGGATTACATTGAAGGCATGCCCATGACGAAATTTGAATTAGCGGACCTAAAAAATTATGCGTATAAAAATATGCTCAGCAAGGATGGTAAAATGCGTTACCTATAAGGTCCGTGGATTCACATTGTCATTTGACACCGCAAAATTAATTTTCAATCATTGGTAAAAATAGTCAAGCTGTTTATTTTTTAAATATTTGTTGAAAAGTTGTATATTTTCCGCAAGTGCCTGTCGGCGGAAGTGCGTCACAAAACGAATAGTTTACAACTAGAGCATGTTGTAAACCTTCTACCGTGCCGTATATTTTTTCTGCATATATTTTGTTTATCCTACATTATTCAACCCTCTGACCATCATTTTTGTTTCGTTCTATGTGTATCTGTCTTGAAACACACGAGCTGAACAAGACGTCATTTTGCTTTGGTCATCTTTTTGTTATTTCGTTCCTTATTGACACTGTCTTGAAACACAGCATTGTTTGGAGCAAGACGTCGTACGTATGATGGTTATGGTTACTGTTTTGTTTGTTCTCGCCTGCCTGAAGAGCGAAAGTGCTTGGTGAGTATCAGCGCAGGTGTTGAAAAATCAAGAGAAAGAACAAAAAAGGTGCCCATGCCTCCCAGTGTTTTGGCACCGGGCAACGTGGGGAAGGCGTACTATAGTCTATAAGCTTTTGGCTGGTTTAAAAATGTTTCAACGTGGGGCGGCCCGTATAATGAAATGTGGGTTGTATGCATGTGTATTATCTATCCTAATTTATGTGGCGGCGGAAAAAGATATGGAAGGTTGCGTTACTAGCCTTGCAGTATTCGTTGTTGAATATAAAATCAACATACCGATACGAAATATGCGGCTTCTCCCACAAAGAACCCATTTTTTAGACGATGACAGTAATTTTTAAGCCAATAGCTTTTTATCGTTAGTGATAAAGTAAATTACGTTTTTATTAGATTATTGCTAAAATCGAAGATGATATTTGATCAGAGAATGCTTTTTTGAATGGATCAAATGATATAAGCAGTCGAATGCAAGCAATGCATTTTAAAAAGTTACTCACAAAATACTATACGAAAATTCTTGTGAAATTCTACCCAAGCGCGTTTCAATTTTGATCGCAAGGTGCATTATATTTCTATTGAAAGCATGGAAAAAATATTACGACCTAAAACCGGTGCATGGCGCAATACTTAATTATTACTAGACAAACATTTAATTAAAATGGTTAAACACAGCCTGCTTGCGGTGCATAAAACATCAAAGAAAAATATGCCTGTCGGGAACCTTGGTATAAAGAATTGACGAGCAATGGGCAATTTGATTTTGCAATCGCTTAAAAAACAAAACAACGATTTACACATTTCTACTATGTCGATGTCTTAGTAAATTCTTACAGACTACCTATAAGCGCGAGATGCCGCCAAATGCATTTAGATATCAATTTTAGAGCGAAACAGCCAAGATACTGGCATGCTTTAATTTTCAAAATGAGACAGGCTCTACAACAAAACGATATTAGTTACACTATAAACAGCGGCTCAAAACATCGAAGGTTTAATCGTACATTAAAATGTGTTTGTAACGAGAGCGCAACATTACAAATACATAGACGTATTGGAAAATTTATTAATTGTATAATAACACAAAGCATGTGTATAAGAATACAGTTAGCAAATTCTAAAAATAGACGAGAAATTTTGCAAAAAGCGTGATACAGTGACATTAAGTTTAAATTTGATATATCTGATAAAAGTACACGCCAAGCAAATGAGGGCGAGATTTACGGAGCCAAACAGGCAACATGATTGATAAGCTGTTAAAAAGCCGCCTGCAATGGGCGAAAAACAGAATTTTATAGACAGAAATGCAAAAGTCGAGTAGTGATAATGTATACATTATAGAAAATAAAAACGCGCCTTTGTGGAAGACAGTGACCGTGTCGTGTTTTAATATCTGTTAAATTTGAAATGTTCAGTGAGTCACTATTGAAAATCCTAAGTCATATAGAACTTTAGTCTAAAAATGTAAAACATGGATACATCATCGAAGCAACAAAAATGGAAAAACCTTCGAATTAAGCCTAAACTACTATTGAGGACGAGCGCCCATTCGATAGAGATTATTAAACCTCGATCATGCTACTTATGATTGAATTGTGCTTTTTATCAAAAATGATTGTGAAAGGGACTGTTCTTTGTCGGGTCATATGAAAACAAATGTGTCAAACTCGTTGGGGAGAACGACGGTCTGTGGTTTTGCATATAGCTGGTAAAATCTTGCGTAGACAACTTCCCGCCTCATGATTTTTCGGTTTATTCCGGTTTTATTTGACTCACCTGCTCAAAAATATAGGGAAATTTTCTTAATATTCATTCTGTTTCATTTTTCGCGAGAAAATTCGATCGGTTTTATAGAATGTCGTGGCGAAAACTGTAATTTTCTGTGATCAATTATACTACATATATTGTATGAAAACCGTGACTTGAAGCACGCGAGCAAACATTTCTGGAATCGTTACACGAGATCGCAACAATGGAATAATCAAACAAAGAACTCGAATGGAAAAGAAAATACGAGGTTTGTGCGTTAGAACGTAATGTGCACAGTTTCAACGGAGCATTTTCACGAAGTGGCAGCATATAAATAAGAACACGTGTTGGATAATTTTCAGCCGAGATTACCGTAAACATTCGCATCAAAGTTTTATTGACAATTTACACTGTAATATTATTTGTAGAATTAAAAAAGAAAAAAACAAAAAAACAAAAATGGCCGCTTCGGGTCCGGTCCACCCGAACAGGCAGCTCTTTTAAATTTGGCAGGTGGCTTCCTTTGTTAACTTGGTGGTGCAACAAACTTTTAGCGAACCAATACCGCTTTAAACACCCGTTTCACGTGCATCTGGACCAGCAAAAGCGGGAAAACACTGACCAGGTAACTTTCGTAAAAAACGCTGGTGGCTCTAAATATTTGGTGGTTTACTGAGCAAACTTTACATAAAAAATTTGAAAATTTTGTAAAATTTATTAAAGGCTCCTGATTTAAGTTTAGTTAAAGAATATTCGTATGAACGAAAAAATGGCAATACATGACTTTCTGTTGTACATATAGTACAAAATACTTGGGTTTAAGGCGTGTCTCTTTAGTTTTGAAAAACCCCTCATCGCTTCCGAAACGTAGCCAAAATCGACTTACCCTCATAATCTAAATTTTCATAAATTTGCTGTGTTACTTTACAAAAGACCACTCGTTGCTTTAGTCAGCGAACTCAATCTATATCGGGAAGGCTACGTCTTAGAAGCAAAATCTTCAAATGCGTTCTGTAGTTATACGAAAAGTATAAGCGTAGTGTATATTACAATTTTTTATTCATTCTTTAAAATATTGGCTCCCAAACGTTTACGCAAAATTTTAGTCCCAGTATTTGTTAACCAAGGCTACTAGCGTAGGTAATATTACAAACTGCCGATAATGATCTGTCATGAATGCATTCTCAATGATTAATGGCAATATTCCTTTGAAATCTAATGAAGTTGAAATTGATTGGGGAATAGGTCGCTTAGCGGGCATTTATGATTGATAGCAATGCGAGCGATTAACGAAAGAACTTATGCATGCAAAATCGGTTTCTACCCATTCTCCTGCGCTATTAAGTGCGGGTCCAGCGGGGATGCAATAATAGGTAGTACCGCACGGAGGAGAAACAAAAGCAATGTAAAATATATGTTAATCAATTTAGATAATGAAATGTTAAGCACACTTGAAATAAAACATTGCCCGATGATGCTAAAAGTAGTAAAATATAATCAAATTTTGCATAGATATCAAATTGCTAAGCAAGATTCCTGAAAATCCGCTCAATTAGAAATTAAGGAATTGATGTCAACAGGAAAATAAAGTGATTGATTCCGTAAAGAGAGGCGTGTTTAACATAGTACCAATGGCAAAAAATGCCGTAATCTATTTTGTATGCTGTAAAATGATGCGAACAAAGGTGAAATGTTATTGCTGAGTCTCGTTGTTGGTTCCAAATGACAGATTTTTGAACGAATGAGCCGGCTTGTAGAGGCTTTTCTGCAAATGGACGATAATAATCCATTTATGTAAAACGTTTAAGCACGCAGAAAAAGGTTGTATGTATCGCCCGATATATTTTGTACAGGTAATTATGAGGCCGGCGCTAAAAAAGACCGCAGTTTGTTGAAAATTGGACAAAAAGTCTATAAAAGAATGCATTACATAAAATAACAAATTCGAAATGGACCTTTAATTTGGCCCCGAAAATTTGGCTTTTCGTTTATATAGCGACCGGGCTTCTGGGTCCTTGGACTAGCGGGGCCGCTAATTTGAGTAACTTTTCGCTCCTTTTCGAATGGCTAGCCACCTTATTAATGAAATCGGCGGCGTTTAGCGGTAAACAGGCGCTTGCCTCGACTACGCAACCGGCTGATGATTACACCCGGTCGTTCATAACCAATCATTCGAACAGCAATGAAGAAGGCTCCTTAAGGCCTGAACAAAAAAATGAAGCATTACAAGACGTGATTGAGTGCGTCAAAATCTATAAAAGAACCTAAGCAGGGCTAAACCGGTAAAGCAAAGGCGAAGATGTCATTAATCGATTAAAATACTCGCCATCACAAGCAGTTAGATTTTCCGCTGTTCCTCCTACCCGAATTTAACGGTAATCAACAGATGAAGGTCCTTGCAATTTTTATACCTCCGATCATTTTTGCAACTAGAAGAATTACGTTTTACATGCGGCTCGTGCTCTCCAGGTGTTATGCTAGCGGGAGCGAATGAGAAGGGTACCCACCGACTACTGGCCCAATTGAAGAACGATTTTTAGGTCAAGTTATTTTAAAATGGTCATTACGTAATAGCGACATTAATATGCATGCGAAACATATGACGGGATAAAAATTCGCATTTATTGTATGAGATAATTATGCCAAACTGCTACTTTAAAAGATAAAACAATAATCGAAGTGGCTTCATATTGTTTATTTTTGCAGAACATATTAAACATACCACTAGATTAAATGAAAATCGGACGCATTTGTTTGAAAGGAATAGACAATAAATGCTCGTCTGTGTAGCCAAATGAAATTTTTAGTAGAAAGGCACCGAAATTTTAGACGTGTGCATTTGCTTGGTATGCTGACTAAGCAGAAATTAATTCTATTCGTTAGGTGTGATGAACTTACACGTTCCCGAAGGTACATCAGTCAACCCCACCCAACATTATTTTCCGGACAGCTCCCTAGACGCATATTTTTGGATGCATCGATGCAGACATATCGACTTTAAAAAATCGCCATTTAAATCATATAGCATAAAATTCCATCCTCTGAAAAACAGAGCGTTTGATCAATTATTTGGTGCTGGTCATTACTAGGGATAAAGTATGCGCTCGAAGGAATTCAACTGTCAATGCTTTTTTGCATTTGATCTCCCGACAATGACGGCATAATACGAACGGGGTACGACTAGCGACGGGGGCTCGCTTTGCATTCAGATACGAGGCCTGTCAGTAATTTATTAATTGTTAGATAGCTGTCGAAATTAGCAATATTCGATTATACTACTTAAGATGAGATACTATTCAGCTTGAGTGCGTTTTAAATGACAATTTGATCAGTGAGGTTTTTCCGAGCGATAGGCTTAAAATTTGTCTGCATACGAATCTGCCCGGCTGGTATGCTTGTTTTTCGATGCAAGTGACAAACCAAATTATTTCATTAACACGGACTATCGCCTTCGCTGCGCGAAGTACGTGCAAAATATGCATCACGCAAAAAATATAATAAAAAATGTGTTAAAAATCTATCCGATGCGGACAATTGTGCGTATATTTTTAGTGTGGCTTTTTAAAAGGAGTATTTTATGAGTGATTTTACAGTTTAGAAAAAGCTTTTCTATTTAATTCGTTACCGGTTTTGTAAATAGTCTATTTGCTCAGCACAACAATGAAGGAATTTCTAGTTAATCAAATTGCTAGTCAATGGATCAATTTTATGTAACATTACCCAGTAACACTGTTAGCGACTCTGTATGCACATTGCCACAAAAAAAAATTAAATTGACTGAAATTGGGGTGGTCTATGTCTACACACAATTGAAACGCTAAAACTGAAAAACTGATATTCTATAACAGACGCTGATGTTTTTGGCAATCATGTATTAAGGTGCCTTTAGTACATTCAATACGTAATTTGAACGACAATTCTGCCTTAAATAATTTGTAAGTGTTTTTTTGCTTTTAGTATAAGCAGTACAAAACAATAGTGTACAGTGAAATTTGTAAAATCGAGCATTACCACCGAAAATAACCAAAATTTTAGAGGTTTCAAAATTAACAAAATAATGGGCGTTAATGAACGGCATGCGTTGAAACCGTGAAAATTGTGTACATTTACGCAAATATTTGGAACAAATTGTTGTGGCGGCTCCCATTACGAGTTGTTAACGTGAGGTCTACTAAAAACCTTCGACTTTCTCACCCCGTGCCCGTCCGAAGTATTGAAATTAATATTAAAGACGATTTTGCTAATTTGTTCCATTTAATCGAAATTTTGAAAACCGTCCTACACAAGGATATAAATACTCGTGTTTTTCAATTAATTATCATTATTAATCAAAATGGCTACGATGTGAACGTCGTTTCCTCGGCTTTCCACAAAACCCCTAGAATTATACAAAACCAAGAAGAAGTGCGATGGGAAGAATTCGATATAGATTTCTTCTTATGATTATTAGACCAAAAAACACAAAGCAACAGGTTTGTTATTTAATTCGGGAAAATAGTTTGTGTGACACACAGAAAAATAACATTGCAAACATTGCAAATTAGCGGTCTCTTAACTTACACTCATAAAACGCCAACGTGTGGTTCTGGCAATATCCCGCCGAATAGCTGTAATAAATTATCTGATATGAACCAATTGTTTTGCGCCACCGCGCTGCCCGTTCCCGAATGTACGGCGCTCATTCGGGATATAGTCATAATCACAGGTCTAAAACTGGTTTATACCGATTTTAAAACAAAACTTCTCATAAATTACTTTTCGTTATGTGTACATATAGGTATATGTATGCAATATGTGATTAATTATACCTACTTGTACTTGTTAATGACCTGATCAGCATTTTAATTAATGATAAAAGTAGGTATGTAATTAAAAGAAATGTGTATTCATTGTAAACGCCCTTGGAAATAATATAGAGAATAAAATTTTCTCGATGATACTTTTGTGCAATCTGTGGTAGAACGTGGAACTTTTAATTTAAAACCTGGGTGTTGAAGGCATCAAATTTTATCAAAAAGAAAATGTTCTTACTATGATTAAAATTGTTCCCTTTATCAGTGAATGGTTTATTAAAAATTATCTGAACCAAATTCTGTAGAGGTTGTGAAGTTGATTAGTTTAGTTCAAGTGATGGTGAATCATACTTCCTAGTTAAACCCGTGAAAATGATGTTTCAAGTCTCCTTTACATTCGACCGAATTGCAGAGAAAATGCTCAGGCTGAACAGCCTAGCCCTCCGAGCTAGCTCGCCCCAGCTAGCTCTGGGACTCCAAGGGTATGGCCTGACCCTCCTCCCCCAGGGCTAGCTCGCCCCAGCTTGCCCTGGTACTTTAAGGGGTACAGTGCACTTGTGCCTTCAAGTGCAAGTGTACTGAGCTCGGCGCTTTGCGCCTATGCTTCAACATGTAGTATGCTTCAGCATGGAGACTCCAGAAGGGCATGCTGTACTACTCGCATTGATTTAATATATAATTATCGTAATCCATTGGCTTACTTACGACAAAATTCTTAAAACATATGCCCGAACTTATGCGAAACAGACTATAGTCTGTTTCATTGAGCTTTGAGCTTTTTGAAAAAATTTGAAGTGCCTACAAAAATGCTTTAAGCTAACACATTACTTGTGGTATTCTACAGTACGGTGAGTTATGAATAAAGTTTTGTCATTGTTAAGCCGCATTACTGTAACATGATTTTAAACCACTTTTGTAGCCTGATTCATTCGGATAAAATTGCAGAGAAAACCTCAAAGTTAAATGAAACAGACTGTAGCTTTATTTGTATCTATGTATGTCTGTATCTATGTATATATTGTGGATATTACGACATAGGTACTTTACGATTGATATTAGCATGAATCTTTTAAATTTTTTAATAATTTTTACTTTTGCGTAAAGTATTTAGCTATGTAAAGCTCGCTTAGAGCTATAAGAAAATACAATGAAACAAAAACAAAGCTAAAAAATAAAGTTCGCAAAGCTTATAACAACAGTAATATAATATTATAATAAATATGAATAATTTAATCTTCTCTAATAAATAAATTAACAATGATATCAAACAAAGACTAAAAATAAAATTGTACTAGCAAATGCGGCGCTTCCATGCTTGAGCAGCACCGAAATTCTGGGGGCTGAAGTATTTTTCAAATGTCAAAAAATGGTCTTAAAAATGGTGGTATGGCAAAAAAACACTTTTTCAAACGTTCCTCATCGATCAGTATTCACTGGCATCATGAAATTGTGAAAAAAACAGAAATTCCAAAATTGTATATTGAGGGGTATTAAGGTTTCAGGGGGTGTGTTCGGCCTACTGGGGGGCGGTTGCACACACTCAAATCCGCCCCTCACGCTTTCACGTTTAAGCGCTTCAGCCATTTGCAAAAAGACGGATAATTAATGTTAAATCAAAGAAAACAATAAGTTCGACATGCGAACAAAGGCTAAAGGATCAATAGAAAATTAGCCGCTGGAAGCAGAGATATTTAAAACTGGATTAGCATTATCGAAAGCCGTGCGTTCGCTGCCTGTTGTTTATTTACATTGAATGTTACGCACGTTGTATTACATTTTTCAAAAGAATAATTAAAAAATTGATATATTGTTTTGCTGCGAGTTTGTCCTCAATGACTTTTTGGAACCTCCCTTAATTTCCTCTTGACCTACGTGTTTTACAGCGCCTAATCGTACATTTTGAGTAGTCGATTCGGAATCAGAGGTCCAGTAAACCTCAGAGGCCAAATTTCGAAAGTAACGCCTAAGCCGCGCTTCTGCAGAATGGCAAAAACTCAAAGGTATACGTTGTGGATAGGGTATGTTTGGGCTCATGTATCTGTAAGTGCGGTGCACATACTCACTCATCGAACTCATGCGCTATTTCCCGACAGCTCGTTTCGCTGTACGGATGTGCTCTCCCGTCAGCTCGATTCGCTGTTCAGATGTGCTTTCCCAGCAGCTCGTTTCGCTCTTATGGATGTGCTTTCTTGTCAGCTCAATTTGCTGCTCGGACGTGCTATTTATAGTTTTTGCGCTTCTTTTGCGCTTTAACCCGCGAGATGACGTTTCATCTCCGGTCTGAACAGAGTAGATTTTTAAATAATTGAGCACTGGTTCGGCTCGCGCAAGCCACTGAACATTGTGCAGTGGCGGGTCTTCGGACCTGCCCAGTTTTTTTTCACTGTGGCTACGTATCAAAGGTGTGGTTTTCAATTTTTGCAACATAATTTATTCTCGTCTTCCAGCATATCAATCAATTTACAGATAAAACTCGCACATTCAGCTTATCCTGAGTTAACACTTTAAACACAATAGACTAAAATGTTAAGCAACGCCGCGAACTCTCGCATAGCTCAGTGGTAAAACGTCTGCTTGTCGTCGCAGCAACCCGGCTTCGACTCCAGTCGATGGCTTTTCATTTAGCGCACTTACTGTAGTATGTTCCAGCACTGATTTAATGCTTAAATGAAATTTACATGGGCGGATTAGTGCATTAAAAATGGAAGGTTTCCAGTCAATCGCCCTCACTAAGCTTATCTGCCGAATTACAGTGATTCGTCTTGTTTCGCTTACTGTAGCCTTTGAAAAATTGACCAAAAAGTTCTCGAATAAATTAAACAGACCATAGTAAACGCATTTTTTGCACGCACGCATACACACACACACACACACACACACTACACACACAGAGAGATATTCGAAATTAATATTATAGAGATATTGATTAATTGACTGAAGAAATTGAAGCTTTGTCCGTTTCATTTATATTTGAGGTTCTTGAAAAAACTTATTGACTACAATGGTAAGTATGATATTCAAATTAAAAACCGAAAGCTAAGACTGCAGGTACCTACATATGTACCTACCTTATTTGACCCATGGCATTTGTCTTTTATGAATCCATTATACCCAAGATAGTGATACAGTTGACGTATTTCCGATTTTTACGTTTTAACTGGAATTAAACAACCGAATTCACTTTTAAATTTGAAGAAAGTTGAACCCGTGAATTTAATGTTTCATCACGCGCACTAATAGATCAGCAGGAGAGGCAGAAATTATAAATTTATAACATACCTACAGTAACAACATTATTTGGCAAGCCATTGTGGCTTTGTTAAAAATAAACCTTATTTGCAGTGGTTCTTGTCAAATAGTATATATTTACATATGCATGTATTTCTATACTAGCAAAGAAAAATGCTCCCATGGAACAAAAAAGATGAATATAGGTACTTGAATTGTGGATTGTTAAGGATGTAAAAGGAGGGGACTAGGAAAAAGTTACCAAATGTCGCAAAATCTGATAAAAATCACACTTTCTCTAAGCAACGCAAAAATCGAAGTATATTCTGCGGCCAACAGATTAATATAAATATTTAACCATAAAAATGATTGAAAAAGCAGCACATTAGCTATGCAGTAGCTATGGGAACTGATATTGAGTAAACTAACAGTCTTTCTAAGCCAATTTAATGAAATAGCAAACATCGATGCATCCAAGACAATTGAAGAAATTGTTGGTTTAAAACAGTAGGAAACGCGTAAGTTGACTTGAAACAGACTAAATGTGGGTACACTAGCATGCCCGTAACGATTGTGTGCACTAATCAATCGGCCCCTGCCTTGCTTGCTATAATGCTCATGACAAAATAAAACAACTTTAAATACAATACCACTTAGTTTTCTATCAATCAGGATACGAAGCTATTCAGCGTTGCCACTTGCCAGCAATTTAAAAAAGTAAACATTATAGATTTCGTTTATACCCTCTTATCTGAAACTTTGAAAATTATTTAAAAAAGACACTTTTTTAGAGGCCGCAGAATATACTTCGATTTTTGCGTTGCTTAGAGAAAGTGTGATTTTTATCAGATTTTGCGACTTTAGGTAGCTTTTTCCTAATCCCCTCCTTTTACATCCTTAACAATCCACATTTCCAACTATATTCATCTTTTTTGTTCCATCAGAGCATTTTTCTTTGCTAGTACCCTACTTTTAATTAGCATGATTTGAGTACATCAGTCAGTAAACACATACAGTAACATGCTACAATAATGACTGCAGTCCAAGAACGCGGAAAACAATATTGTTCTTAACATCAGCATTATCCTTTTTAAACAAGACAACCTTACATTATTTAAACAGATCAAAGTTTTTCAGCATAAACTTTACGCAAATATCAAGTGTAAGGAACACTAACGCTCAGATTTGGAAGTAAAATAAATTTGTAGTATAAACTACATATTAACAAAAAATGAATAGTGCAAACTTTACACAACTACTAGGTGTAGAGAAAACTAACAGTCATAGTCCCAATTCTGATCCGCAAGGCTCTAGAACTAAAGTTAATATGCAGTGTAAACTTTACACAACCACAGAGTGTAAAGAAAATTTCATTCGGATTCGTAATTCTGATGTTACTCTGATATTACGATCAACATTTATTAAAAAATTACGTCTCCACAATGACCCGAGGACAAATAAATATCAGATGTAAACCACTTTACACCACTGTTGAGTGCAAACAAACTGGCGTATCACATTTGGTTTCTGGTTCATTTTTAGACTTGAGATTATGTCTAGACTAATAACCCAGAACTTGGCAGAAAAACAAGACAGAAACACGTTTAACTCCCACATTTTTTTGACTTTACACCTGCCGAAAAAGCTAAATATTGATGTAAACAAACGCAATTCGCTGTGACGCGTACCCCTTAAAAAGTACTTTATTTTCATCCTATTCGACCTCGCCCGACTTCTGAACAGAGAAAGTGGCGAACAAAAAATGGACAAGCACGTATTTTCCACTGTACACCACATTGTAAACTTTAAAAATCTGAACCTAACGCCCCATTGAGTGTAAATAAATTCGGTTATGGCCAGTTTGTAGCCCTTTGATTGTAGTAAGTTTGTATGTGCCAAACTTATGTTCCGCAAAATATTTGATATGATTTCACCAATCAAAATACGAAAAAAACCTGTTTTTTCGGCCATTTTACACCACAGATTTCGAACTTTACACCCCATTAACAACTCAATATTACGTTTTTTTGAACGCGGCTTGCTTCGACGTGTATCCCTTAGAAGTTGCTTTATTTCTATTTTATTCAATTCATCCCAACTCATAAGCGAAAAAGTTGGCAGAGAAATCTTGGACAAAATCTGTCTTCTTACTCATCCACTAGAGTGTAAAGTTTAAACCCCTGGTACTAATTGCGTATTGATTGTAAAAACGTTTGCTGATAAGCACAAGATAGCCCTTGATCCGTAGTACATTTCTGTTAGAAAAAATTTCTTAAAACTCATAACCGGAGTTGTCGGCAGACATGAACAAGTCGAAAAGTCGACCAAAATGTGTCTTTTCACACCCAGATTTTCGCACTCTTTACACTCCCATTCGAGAATTAAAGGCTAAATTCAAAAAACAAAAAGTGTCATCTGCAAAACCTAAATAGATGAATAAGTCAAATGAAGTGCATGGTTTTGCCAAAAGAATTAAAAAATTGAAAAAATTCAATATTCAGAAGACTTGAACCCATTATGATTTTGTTAAATTCACATGTGAGAACGGATACGTCAGCCATTGCACCAACTCAACTCGCAGCCATGATTTCAGCTTGATTATACTATATTGAAAGATATTCATCATTCTACTGAAGTTTAAGAATAGTGCATTTATGATAATTAAAATAATTATTCATTAAAGACGTGTCAAAAACCTCTGAGATAAGAAAAATCTGATCAAATAATATGCAATACGGAGTTATCTATCGGCGTGAGAAAATAGATGTATAATTCAAAGTTCACCTCTTCATACCTCAACAAACACTGGCTGTAGAAAAGTTTAAAGGTCAGATTCGTTATTCTGACCTTACGGAGAACATTTTTTAAAAATTCATCATCCACGACGCTCTGAGCGGAAAAAATTTTTGTCCCAGACTCTTTACAATAAACCGCCTCTAAATTTGAAAATATTACTTTAAAAAATAAAAAAAGTCTCCCCTAGATTTTATAACCGTCTACCTTTTTGAAACCAACCAGACTGCATAGAATGTAAAACTGCGTTAGATATGCTTGTGCACATGAAAACAGTAAAAACCGTCTAATTTACACTCCTGTGCAACAATGAGTGTAAAGAAATTTTAAGACCAGATTCGTAAACTACTAATCAGGGAAAACATTTTTTAAAAAAATTGGCCCTCCGCCGATCATTTTAATTTTTGGTGTAAACTTTACTCACGACTTGCTCGGTATTGAGTGTAAACAAAACAAAAGGTATCTAAGTTTTTTATTATCTACCTTTTAAAAAAACCGCATCTCCTAGGTATGTGCCGTTGTTGCTGTGAGGGGAGGACACAAATTTCGCACTCACTGTGATAAACATATAAGAAAAAAGGATGGCCAAGTTTATTATAGGTAGCGCTATCGTGCTACCTATGACTAGCAAAGAAAAATGCTCCGATGGAACAAAAAAGATGAACGTTGGAAGTATTCCCAGCTACTGTATGTAGCTCTAGCTGTCATTTCCATAAAAAAACTTATAAAACCCCAAACCCAAAAAACCAAAAACCCATAAAAAACCCACAAAAAACCCAAACACCCAACATTCAAATATTAAAATCTGGGTTTTTTCCATCCCTGACTACCACCTACAAAAGTCTGAGCCTAATCCTAGTAAAAATAAAGAAGTTTGACCGGGAAAGGTGACTTCCAGAAAAAAATTCAGAAAAAATAATTTATAAAAAAATAATAAAAAATAACAAAAATAATTAAAAAATAATAAAAAATAATAATAAAATAATAATAATAAAAATAAAAAATAAGTCCAGTGAGCGCGCGCGCGGGCGCGCCATCGTATATCTGTCATGAAAAATGTCTACCAGTTCAAATTGCAAGTATAATAGCTCTTTTTATAGATAAATGGACCGCGAATCTCATTAAATAAAGTATGTGTAGTCGGTATATGTAAGAATTTGCATCAAAAATGCAGTAAACAACAAAAAAATTGTAAAAAGTCGGCATCAGACTTCATAGTGATTTTACTCACGCTGCAGTAAGCCGTGAATGCTTAAAATGCTTATTTTTGCACCAGTATTAACTTGAGCATCTAACAAGATATTATTTAACGATTTCTAACAAATAGAAAGGAAAATATGTAGATTTCTTTACACCATAACTTTTTCCCATTGTTACGTATAGTAGTGCTAGGGTTCGTTTCAATAACGTAGGTTGCTGGATAATAAAGCGTTCTACTTGAAACTTTTGGTGGAATACTTTTCATAGTGGAAGAATGTTTTGATTTTTCCGGTCGAAGCGAAAAATTAGAAATAACGTTAATTGGCCAACTCGTAAATCCTGCTAGTGTTTCCCCTGGTGAGAGAAACGTTTCTCCCATCAAAATTTCCCCCGGTGGGAGAAACGTTTTTTCCATCAAAATATAATGTTGAAGGTGCACGCAATTTTTTATTTATGTGCTAAAAGGCATACTGTTATGCCCACTGGCGTTTCTCTGTCCCAGGCTCTGTGTATGGTTAAGTATGGCTATCACGGTTTCGCCGTTTCTCCCTTTTCTCCCAGGATCCGTGTGAGGTTACTTATGCTTATCATGGTTTCGCCATTTCTCCTGTTTCTCACAGGCTCCGTGTGTGGTTATATGTACCTATATGCGTTCCTTGTACCTATATTATACGAGTGTTGCTTTCTATAATGATGTTTGATCATGAGGTTTTACGTTTTTCCAACTGACCCTATTTCATCAGCCGCCACACAAGGCGGTAGGGGTTTTGTATACCCCTGGAGAATCTAACAAATTACCTGAAAAAATTAATACACCCACAAAATTGAATTTTTGTGCTACTTGTGTCTATATGCCTCATCGAACCCCTCTCCAGAATTTGGCTTCCGCCCATTTACGTCAGGCGCATCTTTCCGCCTATCATGCTACATAGGACTAATTAGGTGAGTAAGACGTACACCAGAACGAAGCAGACATACAATCTAGCGGCAAGTAGGGGGTGCCCCATTAATACATGTACAGTATAAGAAATCTGGAGGTGGCCTTAAGCTAAATTTTTAAAAGTGTCTTTCTAGGAATAAAAATGATGGCTGCTCTAAAGAATACTGTCTTTTACGTTTAGGACAATGTTTATTCTTTCTAGCACATAAAAAACATTAAAGAAGTTCGTAAAAATCTGAAAAATTGTGATTAAAAAATTAGTAGGTATATGCAGCAAAGCGCAAAAATTTTTTTGCGCCAAAAGTGAGCTAAAACTATAAAGCAAACCACATTTAATACGATGTTTCGGAAAATTGATAATTCAAGGGAGTCGTCAGCAGACATGCATGTGCAGCATGGAAGTTGGGGTATCCTGCCTGACCCCCGCAGAATAGAAAAATGAAAAATTTTGGTGGAGAAAATGAGGCAAAATAAAGGTAGAAAACGGATGAAAAATAAAAATTTCTCCAAAAGTGCTTCAAATTGACCGATAACTGTGTAATAACGTAGATTTAATGCTATTTCAGCGCTTATACCAATTTTATGAGGTCAGTTTGGCCCAAAAAGCTCAATTTTTCACCCCCTCAGACCGGCTGACCTCCCAGATCGGCGATGCTGTGCACAACTGGTCGTCAGCCATTTTATGGGGATTCAGTAGCAGACATGCACAGCATAAGAATTCTAGGGGTTTTTAAAGTGCCTGTTTTGCTTTTAAAAATGGTAGATCGTGTTGAAAAACATTATTCTTCGACGTTTCTGTCGATGCTCTATCTTTCTATAGCGTAAAAGCAAAAGAATTTTAAAACATATCGAAAAATTCGAATAAATCGAACAAAACATAGCTAAAAACGAGTATATAGCTAATGCGCCGAAAATATAAAAGACTTTTGTGTCAAAAGATCGCTAAGAACGCTAAAAGAGCACCTTCTCTATAAATTTTTCGGAAGAATCGCGAATTCTGGAAGGAGGGATGCAGAAATTTCTGATTGGGCGGAAAAATTTCCGGGGGTTGATAATCCCAGTCCCCTTAAGATCATGTATGGTCAGCAGCCATTCTGAGGGTTAGAGCCACCTAGAACACATATATTGGCTCCATCCCGAAATAAAATATGTTTTCTTGTTCACATGCAAACATGGACGTGGGAGGAGGGCATGGGGGTCCGCACATTACGCAGAGTTTAAACACCGTCCACAGATTACTGTAGACACCTTAGAATACTATATTTAGTAACATTTTTGGTGATTTCAGCCATTCAGACCTACAGAAGTTTATTGCCGCCCATGTATATTCACAAGGCTCCTTTAAGGAAGCAACGTGAAATTCTCGAAGTGGCTTCAAATGACTACCAAATCATTTTTTGTTGCCACAATCGTTTCATGGAAGAATAGTAATAAGTTGATAGATCGATAGGGAATTTATTGCTGAGCACAAAGCTATGTAAAATATATTTGCCTAAATGATTGAGAAAAAGACAAATTATTAGAAGTTGTTTGAATTTGGTCGAAAATTCTCCGATAAGTCATTCTACGCAAAAATGCTGTTAATTTCATAAATTTCTCTCGCATAAGATACGAAGAGCTAATTATCTTAATGTGTGTACAAAAAATAATACAATATTTCAGCTACAATCTGAGCCGTATTTTAAGCTACAATCGTGTTTCATAAAGATATAGCAACCAAGATGAAACAAATGATTAGATTAAAAACTAATTACAAATGGCGAGCCTATACAGGAATAAAAAATATCGCTTCAAAGAATCATCATCTTTTTTAAAAGCATAAAATTACGACGTCAGAATTTTCGACATCGGCATTCCGAGTCAAACTTGATTTATGAAAAAAATAATGCTTTAGTGAGTTTTAAAGAGAGATTTGGCTCTACAGATTTTTGTAAGCAACTTTAAGTATGTTTATATATCACAGAATAGTGAAGCAGAGATGAGAACCGCCCATGTTTTCAGTCCAGTCAAATGATTCAGAAGTTGTTCCCTGAATAGGCTTTTCTTTGAGACATGAGACACGTGTTTTAAACAGTTTGTTTGAAATTTGAATTTTATGCTCATTTTAGCCGGAAGAAAATCAGTTATAATTTCAAAGCTTCTACCCAACAGAAAAAATAATACGATCCTTCACCAAACGTAGTACGAAATAGAGCAGTAATCAAATAAATTCAATTTATGCATCGTATTTAAATAAATCAAGTAAGTTCAATGGCCACGAACATTCAAAGTATTATTAACCGGTTGATAAAGCATTAAGTTAATTATACAATGGTTTCGTGAAAGCAATTTCCTGCGTTTTTTTAAAGGCGGATCAGCTTCATCGCGAAATTCGATTTCCCTGTTACCTCTTATACTCAACGATGGGAGGCAAATCATTTGTTCGCTGCCATTAAATAAGTCAGGATTCTCAGTGAATACGAACTTCATTGTAACAACCTGCTTTGATAAGTCCGAAAGATGGTATCCATTGACTGTCCTTGCTGGATTATACGTACCGCCTGCTCGATTTTTTACCCATTTTTCCGCTAGGAAAGTATATTGCTTCGAAGTAAACGGGCTGATAGAAGCACTTTCTATTCGCACAATGTTCCGAAAAAGCCCATCCATAAACGCCTTAAAATCCCATTTATCTTTCAAGTAATTTTTATAATGCGTCACAGCACGAGTCATCGAGTTCCTCAGTGTGTTGATCACGCCCATATAATTCGGACTCGACTGTACATCACCAATTAAATTCCAATAAATTAGGTTTTGCGAAGTAAAGTTGTGTCGAACTTTGTCATAATTAACCTTTCGAAATGCATAATCATACTCGAGGAAAGCACTTGGCTTGTCATCCGCTGGCAAATGATGACCAAAGGTTTGATCAATAAAAATGATCAGTACATCCGCGTCCACGGAAGAATCGCTAAGTAACTTAGTGTTCAAATCAATACTATCACGCCTGCGGCGAATCATTTGATCATGCTCGCTTTGATTGTGCACCATTGGAGCTTCCCAAACATTAATAAGAATCTTGGCTGAACCGTCTCGGCTCGGAATCAGCAAATTGAAGGTTGAGTGGCCAAAAAACGAGTTAACGTCACTGACCTCATTTAGTAACTTAATCTGTTCATGCCCATTATCCTGTCCAAGCGACAACAAATGACCAATTAAGTATCGAGAAAAATAATGCTGTTCCTCTTTACGCCTAGCAACCAAATCAGACTTGGCTGGTATCCATTGATCGTACAAAATCAGCATACAGTTTTCTGGATTGTCTGTCATTTGAAAGGGCGGCTTGAGTATCAAGAGCCTTTAAATCATCGATGAAATCGAAATTGTAAAAATTGCGTACCTTAGACTGGTGACAATAGGTTGTAATGAATGATGGTGGTATCCAAGACGAAAATTGTGTTTTGCATGAAACTGTTTGAGTTACGCCTGTCATTCCGTAAGCTAATTCAGATAGCATATCAGTATACTCAAACGTTATATCATTTTGATAGCTATCTTTGAATTGAATGCTCAGGATCTCCTCGTACAATGTAGTACTTTGTAAATAGTTTGCTTTGAACATCAATAAAATTGAAAATTTGTGAGTGTCTGACTGTGCTGCAGAAGAAAATAGGCGCAATTTATTAAGAATCATAAAGTCCAATGAGTTTTTGCGTCTCACTGGCAGCATCAATCCATGCATAAATGCACAATTAGGAATTGCGGAGTCGACATCTCTGAGGTTGAGATTGGTTCGCATCCTGTGGTAAGCAAGCACAATCGCATTAACAAAACTTTCTGCATACAATAACCTGCTTTTTAATTTCGTTTGGACTATCGTACATGCGCAAGTTTATTTTCAAGTAGTCAAATTGCTCCTGTTGAATCATACGAAAGATGGAATCGCCCTTCAAGTCTTTTATGACATTATCTATTCGCATTTCTTTGAATCTTTGCTGCTTCTGGCCAGAACCCACTTGTCTCACCCGTGTTAGCGGCTTAATAAATAGATTCATCTTCCGCTTATTTCCCCCTTGTATATGGCCAAAATGCTGCTTAAACCAATATTCCTTGACGTTGATTGGCAGGTCTTGAAAGCCTTCTACTTTCGCCTGCTCGAATTTTGTGCTTAAATCGATGTATTCCACATAATTGAGCCCTATTGGCTGGTATTTGTACTGGCTCATTTTATCAGTCGATTCATTTTCATCTCCATAATGAGGATTGATGAAAAAACTATTGAGAGTAATGATCCGACCTTCACTGCCATTACTCAAGGAAACAATTTTCAGATCAAATATGTTGTAGTTTTTCACCCAAACATGTTCAACTTGTGCGCCATCCTCTATTTCACTTTGCAGTATTCCAATAGTAAGACCAAGTATAAAATATTGAGCATAGTACGGACTGTCGAAATGGTGGAAGTGAGTGTCAGTTATCATGTGGTTGTTGATTATATCCTCAAAATTATGTCGATACGGAGAAGGACGTAGAAAACTCAATGCTAGGTCGGATTCCATGAATGCCTCCATTCTATTCACTTTGGGATCTGAAAAGCAAAATAAGTCCAGTAGAATTTGTAATAGATTGTTTTTTTAGGTGATGGAATTACCAATAGACTGTTTTGGTTTTATATAAAAAATTCCGAAAGATTATTCCTTTTTTTCACCCTTAGTCAACTACAGATTCCACTTGGTTGATAAAGTGGGTAATCTAATTGTATGCATCATGATGAGTGTAATCATGCAGTGTAATCAATAATCAATAATCATCATCATGCAATGCAAACTCAGTAAAATAAGAATGATTTAATTCATAAACACTAATTTCAAAGTCAATGCACAAAAAGTTAAAGCATGCATTATTTTCAGTATGCTACATTCATTATTGATTCACATGTCAATAATTCTTTAAAATTCAGAAACAAGTTTCCAGAGTGGAACAGATACATCAAAATCTTGAACATAATTGAAGCATCAGAGTAAGCATTGGTAGGCAGCACCAAAATTCCGGTAGGGGCAAGTTTTTTAAAGGTCGAAAATGGTCTTAAAATCGTTATATGGCGAAAAACATCATTTTTTAACGTTTCTCATTGAGCACTATTCATTGACAACAAAAACCTGCGAAAAAAAACAAAAACATTTCCAAAAATTGAATTCTTGGGGGTATTTCGGTTTCTGCGGGGTATTCGGCCTTCTGAGGTGTTGCATACCCCAAATCCATCTCCTCCTCCACACCCACGTGTGAGTAAGACGTACATGAGCAGCAGTGGAATTATGGGAGTCTTGGTGGCATACGTGGGCAGCACCAAAATTCCGGAGAAAAGGGTGTCGGGATGGGTCAAACCGCTAGAAATTCTACTAAATATAGAATTCTGGGGGTCTACAATAATCTGCAGTTATCTACAATAATCTGCAGTTAGGTTTTTAACTTTTGGGGGAGTACAAACTCCTTCACGCCCATGTGTGCTTGGTGGTGTAAAATCAGCTAAAATCCTAAAAATACATGCGTAAAATTGAATTCAAGGTCCTTTTAATAATTTGGGAGTTGCCAGATTATAATGAAACCCCAATCCTTCATGCTTACGCTTAGATGTGGTGCAAGACATACCTACATACTTATTATAGTTAACTTGCTTAACGGCCTCCACTTAATCACAAATACTGTTAAATGTTTTATAATCAGCCAGCACAGGCAAATATCGGACTTTTTGAACAATTTTTGCGTCATTGTTTTTTGAGAGACGAAATAAAGATACAGTAATCAAATTTTAGATATGGATGTAAAGAAGCTTTATTGACTTCTGCACAAAAAATTAGCAAAATGCGATGTAAGCTAGTTGCATGTAAAGTTTCGTTACTGCAGCTATTATGGATCGGCTAAAAAACGGTGGCGGGGAAATTGTTCAAAAGGTCCCAAATATCTATTATCAGAAAGCAACTTTGAAGCAAACTTCATAAACTACGAACAATCTAAGTCATAGTTTAAGAAAATGAAAATAATGTCACAGGCATAACGTTATTATGGAAAATGGAGGATGTACAGAGGTATCTTTGTACATAAGAAATCTGCTCCTTATTCGTACGAGAAAGCAGCAATAGCAGCTTTCGTGCGTATTACAGAAACGTTTCTTATTTTCTCCATATCTTTCTACATATTTAAATTTTTCAGATCAAAAATTTATACACTTAATCCTGGAACCAAATTTATACTTATGTTTTCACTGAAGCATTTTAATCTTGCTCAGACAAGGCCATCTAACATTCAAACATACATACCTATAGTGATCACATACGAGCATGCTCCAAACAAATACAGCAAACGTCAGAAATTAAGCATCACAAAAAATCTGTTCAGAATTAAATGAAAAAAGAAAGTAAAAGAAAAATCGATTAAAAATTTTTTAATCAAAGTAGATTCAAGAATAAGACGGATCAAAGTTCCCTAATGTAGGGCTACTATTCAAACCTCTGAGAGTTTTCAAGGACTGAAACCTTAGCTGCTTTTTGAAAGTCATCTACAATCTATAAATGACTTGATAATGACTATAGCAGCTAGATGGAAGGATCGAAGCGTACCTACTGAGAAATGTCAACACAGCTTAAACTCGAAGCTAAAGCTTAAAGTGAAAACTATGTATGCACCGACCGTTATGCAGAAAAATGCCGCTTAGCGTTTCGCTAATCACACAAGCCAGGATGATCTAAAAGTAAGTGATAATGCCATTGGCTATGTATAGTCCTAACGCGTGCCAGATTTCAAAACAGACACGCCTCTTGCTCTGTCGTTCTCCAGTTTTAAGCTATTTACTTAATAAAGGGCCTTGAGAAATACTTTGTTATCGTGCGATAAAGCTATATTAATAGCGGGACATCTGTTTTCCGTGCAACAGCAGCTTGAATGGTAGGCAAGATTAAAAGCGTCTCCATACACATACAGCATTGGAATCCTGGGGAGGGGGTCAGGCCAAAATTTATTCAGAAAAGTACCTTTTTTGGGCTAAAAACGATGGGTACACATCAAAAACAATATTTTTCGATGTTTTGGACAATGCTAGTTCTTTCTACAACATTAAAGCATACAAGATTTCGAATTATTCATCATGGTTTCGCTGTTTCTCCCGTTTCTCCCAGGCTCCATGTGTGGTTGCCTATTCTTATCATGGTTCCGCCGTTTCTCCCCTTTCTCCCAGACCCTGATGGATATGATTGCCTTGCCTATGATTATCATACTTTCGCCGCTTCTCCCGTTTCTCTCAGGCACCGTGTGTGCTTACCTATGCTTATCATGGTTTCGCCGTTTCTTCCGTTTCTCCCAGGCTCCGTGTACGGTTACCTATGCTTATTACGGTTTCGCCGTTTCTCCCAGGCTCTGGGTATGGTTGCCTTGCCTATGCTTATCATAGTTTCGCTTTTTCTCCCGTTTCTCCCAGGATGGTTATAATGGTTTCGCCATTTCTCCAGGGCTCTAAGTATTGTTAACTTTGGTTATCATGGTTTCGCCATACATGCTATTTCTTTCTTCCTATCTTTTTCATTAGTGAGTTCTAGGTTGGGTACATTAATTTCGTTTTTTTGACCTCAATGTTAATGCCAGTGGATTTCAAATTGCATTTTTAGCTTTGCACAAAATTCTCTACCAGAATAGGTAGAGAATATAAAAAATTTATGAGAAATGTTTTGCTGAAAAATATATACGTTTTAAAAATTAACGATATTTAAATAACGTTAACGTTTAACAACGCTACGTCAACCTCAGAAATACCTTTATTTAATCTGTCTCCTAGACTAAGAGAGATTTCCCCGTATTCAGTGGGTCTTAACATGACAATACTGCTTACGTATACGTCTATCCATTTTTGTGCGTCTTTTCTAGTGATTTTCAATCTGTGTTTTCTTGTCGAGTCAGCCAACTTGACGTAAAATTGCTTCTTTTGTTTCTCATGCTAAAATGCGAGGTCGTGTGGGAGAGCCAGAGCGGGCGTTTTGCAGCCCTCAAGCAGAAAGTGGCAGATTGACTATAACCCTTTTAATTATTTTTGAAAATCCCTGCACTTACATGTGTAACATATCATCGTTTGCAATACAGTGTAAGAAACAGGTAGTACCTACCATTTATAGTCTGTTTCACACAAGTCTGTACATAAATTTTAAAAACTGTCCGGTAATAAGAAGACGAGATTGCGATTAGCATTCATTTTATAAAATTATCGTAATCTGTCGGCTTACTTAAAAAATTGTGTCCAATCTTATGTTTGTGAAACAGACTATAGAGGTGGGTGATTTTCTGTCTCCATTATTAGATAGTTTGTAATCAAATTTATTCCAGCATGAAATAGGCTACAAAAGTAGTTTATGTACATAGGTACCTTAGTACGATGAAGTTTTGTCGCTCGTTAGATTTTATCCCATTATAGTGCATGAATTCGCACGGAACACCATAGTCTGCTTCAGACAAATCTTGGTATGAATGAACTTTAAAAATATTTATCGTATTGACAGACTGCTCTAAATTCGTTGAATTAATCCATAATTACCGTAAGTTGTCGGCTTTGTGTTTACAAATTGTTAAAATTTATGTCGAAACTTATTCGACAGACTATATTATCCCTTTTTATTTTACTGAGCACTCAATTCTTCCCTTACAATGCTGTGCAGTTGGTAGCGAATTTGTTGCCGGTGGAGTCGATTAATGAATAAATCGGGTTTTACAGTAATAATGAAATTGACACGTTTAGCGAATTATTAGGCAACCGCCATTAGGCACATTGGTACTACATGTGCCAGGCAATGCTTTCACGACATAAGTGGGAAGCGGAAGAGATCTGTCTTAACTGCAAGTACCTACAAAGGAACGCAGACCAAAAGAATGAAGACAAGCATTGTTACGATCTGGCTTAATGTTATGTTTGAATAGCCCTAGGTATCGTCATCAAACATAATCAGCACCAAAATTCTGGGGAGGGTCAGGATGGGATGAATCGCAAAAGATGTTACTGAAAAAGAATTTTGGGGATCTACAGTAATCTGTGTGGAGGAGAGGTATTCTAACTTCAGTAGGGTCCAAACCACTCACCTTCCACGCCCATATCTGATCGTCATTGGCAACTTTGCAATCGTTTTGTTATGGAACGGGAAAGTGCGTTCGTTATTTTACAAATCTGAATAAAACTTACGGCAGGTACATTATGTGTTCTGTTTATAATTATTCGACCTTATTACTGTCGTCATCCAAAAACAACCCGCTTCTCGAACACTTGAATACTCGGCTAGCTTATTCCGCCTACACTTGTAATGCTTTTTGTTTCTTGACTATACGCAATGCATAAATTTGGCTGGTGAGGTGCAGTGACGGACTTACGCTTCTACACAAGCCGATGAATATTCTGTTATTAATCTATACAATAGATGGATTCACAGTTTCACTGAATATGACGATTAGAGTAGGTATCCTTCCTTCGGCAGTCTGCTTTTGATCTGAAATATTTAGCCACACTATGATTGCCTAGCCATAATTCTAAAATCTTTATTATTTGCATTAGTTTTGTCGGCGCTTCGCCAAAATCCGTTTTCGTTATGGGAAAAGAATTCGGCACACAGCAAGACGAGTTGTGTAAAATGCTGCCCCAGTCAATGGCGAATCTAACTCTCAATCTACGATGTTCAGAACCTACTGAGGTAGTTCTATTAATTTGGATTTTTGACATCGCGTAATATAAGTACCTGATGGTTTGATCCACTGACAAGGGAATGGGGTGAAATTCTGAAATACCTTTTGTTCGAGATCCAAGACGGTAAACAACAATGAATGATAAATAATTCAACAAACAATAATGAACGATAACAACAATAATACATAATAACAGAACAAAACAAGGCTAAATTGGAGAATATGGGTTACTAATAGGGTACTCGTTGGAAAGAAGTAAATACTGAAAAATTATTGCCATTTGAAAAACGACTTTTCCAAGGGTAAAATTATATGCAGTCGAAAACCAGTGGCCTAGACTGCAGGCAATATAGTACACAACGTAAAATTATATGCAGTCAAAAACCAGCGGCCTAGACTGCAGGCAATATAGCACACAAATGTAAAATTATATGCAGTCAAAAACCAGCGGCCTAGACTGCAGGCAACATAGCACACAATGTAAAATTATATGCAGTCAAAAACCAGCGGCCTAGACTGCAGGCAATATAGCACACAATGTAAAATTATATGCAGTCAAAAACCAGTGGCCTAGACTGCAGGCAATATAGCACACAACGTAAAATTATATGCAGTCAAAAACCAGCGGCCTAGACTGCAGGCAATATAGCACACAATGTGATATTATATGCAGTCAAGTTGGAAGCTTATCGATATGGGAAGCTGGCGCTTTGCTCGCATTTCAACCTGTAATAGATGGTTTTAGAAGGCACTTTTATTTGAGATGGTCTGGCAGATTGCTTCCTCATTAGAAAATATTTTTTTAGCGCTGCATGGGTAGCACATTCAATAGCTGCTCAGTCACCCATTAGTGCATGTTGATGGGCCGGCTTAAGCTCTGGGGCATACATACATACACACATATTTGATCAATCCAGAATAAATTAATAACTACATACATACACAGACTAGCACTATCACGGCCAATTTATCTTATGATGTCAGTTGTATACCGTGTATCCCTAGGGGGCAAAGCTATAACATCGCCTATGTTATAGCATAGGCGGAAGGGGCTCATAATCTACTCCTTGGCTTTTCTCAGGAGCAATGCTGCAGCATAGGTTGTGTTGTAGCCATGGAGTGGGCAGCACCAAAATTCTGGGGGGGGGTGAAAAAATTTTCTGGGGGGGGGCGAAAAAATTTTTAAAGGCCAGTAATGGCCTTAAAAATGAGGTGGTATGGCGAAAAAAACACCATTTTTCGACGTTTCTCATCGTAAAGCTCTATCCAATGGCATCAAAAAAAATTGCTAAAAAAGCAAAAAAATTTCTTCTGGGGGGTATTTTGATTTCTGGGGGAGGTTTTCAACTCCTGGGGGGTGCATACCCCCAAGCCCCCCCCCACGCCCATGTGTGGTTGCTTAGCATAGGGACCTGCACGGACCTGCCCGGGGAGGGGGCGCACACAAGCCCAGGGCCAAGGGAGGGGCAAATTTCCAGGGGGGGAATTTCCCTGGGGGAAAAATTGAAAGAGCTATAATTCAAGAACCAGCAGCCAGATCGGACTAAAAACTTCAAATGTTAAGTATATGTTAGGTATGCTGCGTACAAAGTTTTAGCGCGCAACCTACAGTATACTAGCATTACTTTACTTTGCATAATTCAAGAACCAATGGCCGGATTTTGTTCAAATTTTCATGACATGATGTATATAGGCGAGTCGTGCTATGCACAGAATGTCAGTGCGCAGCCTACAGTATACCAGTTTACTTTACACTCTCATTTGGTACTATAACTTTGGAAATAGAAGGCGGATGGACTCAAATTTTCATAGTAGGATGGGTTTATGTTGCATGTCTTATCTTATTGTTATCAACATGTAATCTACAGTATGCCAATTTTAGTTTACCTATCATATATAGGAACATAAATCGAGAACCAATGGCTGGATTTTGTTCAGATTTTTAGGATATGATGTATATAGGCAGGCATGCTATGCATAGAATTTTAACGCGCAGCCTACAGTATGCTAAATTACTTTACACTTGCTCAAATAGTGAGATAACTTCAGAAATAGAGGGCAGATTGGGTTTAAATTTTCATAGTAGGGTGGGTTTATGTTGCATGTGTTATCCTATTGTTATCAGCATGTAATCTACAGTATGCCAATTTTAGTTTGCACTGTCATCATGTAGCACCATATTTCAAGAATTCCAATGCTTGGATTTTGTTCAGATTTTCAGGATATGATGTATAGAGGCAGAGGCATGCTATGCATAGGGTTTCAGCGCTTGCAGCCTACAGTATACACAATTTTACACTTTATACACTTGCTCAAATAGTACCATAACCTTAGAAATAATGGGCGGATTGGAATAAAATTAAGTCATAGTAAAGGGTGGTGAGTTTATGTCGCATGTATCATCTCATTGTTTCAGCATGTGATTTAGGACTAATTTAATGAAAACATAACTATCAATCCATGTCATTAGTATGTGATCTAAAAATTCTGCATGAGTTTGGAATATTTTTTGTAAAGTTTGGAATATTTTTTATAAAATTTGGAATATTTCTAGTAAAATTTGGAATATTTTTTGTAAAATTCGGGAAATTTTCTGTAAAGTTTGAAATATTATGTATCTAATCCGCATTTCTCAAGCATTGTTGAAACTATTTTATATGCTCTGTACAACTCATGCTCCCTCCTAAGTCAAGCAAAAAGCCTCAAAGAATCGCTATTATAAATACTGCTTAGCAAGGATCAAATCCTTTGTCTCTGTGACTGTGCAAACAACTTTCTGAATGGTAATATTCCTTTTGATAAAAAGGATATGAATAAACTTCAAAGATATCAGAATCAAATAAGATACCTGGCAAACAATAAGCAAGTGACTACAAAACAAAAGAAATATATTATAATACAGGAAGGTGGTTTTCTTCCTCTTTCACTTACTCCCATACTTACAATAGCTGGTAGTTTGCTAGCTGATGCAATAGTTGGTAGTAAATGAAACATACTGAAAAAATTATTTGTATACCTGCTGAAATCAGCGAGCGGACTAAACCTATTGTAAGTATGGGAGTAAGTAAAAGAGGAAGAAAACCACCTTGCCTTATTATAATATCTTTCTTTTGTTTTGTAGTCGCCTGCTTTTTGTTTGCCAGGTATCTTATTTGATTCTTATATCTTTGAAGTGAAGTTTATTTATATCCTTTTTATCAAAAGGGATATTACGATTCAGAAAGTTGTTTGCACAGTCACAGAGACAAAGGATTTGATCTTTGCTTGCAGTATTTATAATAGCGGTTCTTTGAGGTTTTTTTTAGCCCGACTTAGGAGATGTAAACAACCAATATTGCGTGTTAATCGTTCTTTACCCATTTTTTCCCTTTTTTGTCACAATATCTCTACTAGTATTTATAGATTTCTGCATATAAACAGTTGGATGCCTGCTAAAAATATTTGTTTTAAGCCTGATCTCATCTCTAGCATTTTGAGTTAAATCAATTACAAGGTAACCATGTGACTGAGAAGTAGCATCAGAATAAGCTTGTGGAAAATATTTAGCATTGGCAGGATAGAGCTGTCTGGAAAGCATTTGTGCCTGTAGCTGATCAGCAGGGTGTTTGAATAAAACTATGTAATCAGAGTTGATGCGTGAAGTTCTCAGATCATCAAAGAAAACGTTTTGAACAATGTGTATAATGCTAATGTTTCAATGATGACAACTCCTTGTAAAAAGTTGCACAATCTGGGCATTACCCTTGCTCTGTTGCATAAGATCATCGAGAATCAAAAGTTGAGGCATATGACTAAACTGTTTTAGGTAATTAAAATCAGGAAGCCCTTCTATGAATAAAACATCATTTAATTTTTTATAAAGAGGCTGGTTTTCCATGAAGCACCACCAAATCTTTTTGATTTTAGTATCAATCAGGCATGCTCTATTCTCAATTAATCGCTTGACAAATGTTGTTTTACCTGACTTTGTTGGTCCTGAAACAAACAAAAAAAAATAAAATGTAAAATACAATACAATAAAAAATACAATAAAAAATAAAATACAAAATACAATATAAAATACAAAATACATAAAATACAATCAAAGCAAAGACTGCACAATACAATTATTTGAGATTTCCAGGAATTGTATTTTGACTACCTCAGGCAACATTAGTGATTTTCGAATCGGGTAAAATTGTATGTGTTGGAGCTAAAACAGTGAAAGATGATGAAAGTGCTATAAAATCAGCTGTAGATGCATTAAATGCTAGAAGTGATGATTTAAAGGTGAAACCCCATATGTTTGCAGGTTCGGCAAATTTAGGGTTCCGCATTAATCTTTGCAAATTTTATGAGCTGGTGAAAAGAAAATGCATGTATGAAGTAGAACTGTTCCCTGGCTTATTATACAAATTCAGAAATATAACATTTTTGCCGTTCACCAGCGGAAAATTGATCCTTAAAGGTGCAAAACAGGAGCATGAGTTGCACAGAGCATATGAAATAGTTTCAACAATGCTTGAGAAATGCAGATTAGATACATAATATTTCAAACTTTACAAAAAATTTTCCAAATTTTACAAAAAATATTCCAAACTTTACAAGAAATATTCCAAATTTTACAAAAAAATTTCCAAACTTTACAAAAAATATTCCAAACTTTACAAAAAATATTCCTAATTTTACAAAAAAAAATTTTAAGCTTCACAAAAAATATTCCAAATTTTACAAAAAAAAGTTTTTTAGGCTTTACAAAAAATATTCCAAACTTTGCAAATTTTTAGATCAATACTAATGACATGGATGAAGTTATGTTTTCATTAATTAATTTTGTGTGGAAGTTTGTAAAGTAAAACCTAGCTTCAGGGCTTAAAAATTTCCACAAGTTGAACAGCAGGCAAAGATCGCCCTTTTTCAGGCATTTTCTGATAAACTTTGAGAAGCTCAAAATTGCATGATAATTAAATTTGAGCAATGTTCGCCTATACTGGTTGCGTATTTTTGGGCAAAAATAACCCATAATGGCATCATTAGACAAGTACTGGTAAAAAATTAAGCATTGTAACGACAGTGTAAAAAAAATCAGCATACTGTAGGTTGTGCGCTAAAATTTTGTACAAAGCATACCTACGTAAACCTAACGTACTTTGAAAATTTGAGCCAAATCTGCCCTCTAGTTCTTGAAATATAGTGCTATATGAGAAAGTGTAAAGTAAACTGGTGTACTGTAGGCTGCGCGCTGAAATTCCATATGTAGCATGCCTTGCCTATATACATCATATCCTAACAATTTGAACAAAATCACAGCATTGGTTATTTAAATATGGTGCTATATGAGGAAGTGTAAAATAAAATCCGCATACTGTAGATCACGTGCTGTTAACAATAAGATGATACATGCAACATAAACCCACCCTACTATGAAAATTTTATTCCAATCCGCCCTCTATTTCTAAGGTTATAGTACTATTTGAGCAAGTGTAAAGTAAATTGGTATACTGTAGGCTGCGCGCTAAAATTCTATGCATAGCATGCCTCGCCTCTATACATCATATCCTGAAAATCTGAACAAAATCCAAGCATTGGTTCTTGAAATATGGTGCTATATGATGAAGTGTAAACTAAAATCGGCATACTGTAGATTACATGCTGATAACAATAGGATAACACATGCAACATAAACCCACCTTACTATGAAAATTTTAACCCAATCCGCCCTCTATTTCTGAAGTTATATCACTATTTGAGCAAGTGTAAAGTAATTTGGTATACTGTAGGCTGCGCGCTAAAATTCTATGCATAGCATGCCTCGCCTATATACATCATATCCTAGAAATCTGAACAAAATCCAGCCATTGGTTCTTGATTTACGTTCCTATATGAGGAAGTGTAAACTAAAATCGGCATACTGTAGATTTCATGTTGATTACAATAAGATAACACATGCAACATAAACCCACCCTACTATGAAAATTTGAACCCAATCCGCCCTCTATTTCTAAAGTTATAGTACCAAATGAGAAAGTGTAAAGTAATCTGGTATACTGTAGGCTGCGCACTGAAATTCTGTGCATAGCATGACTCGACTATATACATCATGTCATGAATATTTGAACAAAATCCGGCCATTGGTTCTTGAATTATGCAAAAGTGTAAAGTAATGCTGGTATACTGTAGGTTGCGCGCTAAAATTTTGTACGTAGCATACCTAACATATACTTAACAGACTCTGAAATTTTTAATCCGATCTGGCTGCTGGTTCTTGAATTATAGCTCTTTCAATTTTTCCCCCAGGGAAATTCCCCCTGGAAATTTGCCCCTCCCTTGGCCCTGGGCTTGCGTGCGCCCCCTCCCCGGGCAGGTCCGGGCAGGCCCCTATGCTACAACACAACCTATGCTGCAGCATTGCTCCCTGAGAAAAGCCAAGGAGTAGATTATGAGCCCTTCCGCCTATGCTATAACATAGGCGATGTTATAGCTTTGCCCCCTAGGGATACACGGTATACAACTGACATCATAAGATTAATTGGCCGTGATAGTGCTAGTCTGTGTATGTATGTAGTTATAAATTTATTCCGGATTGATCAAATATGTGTGTATGTATGTATGCCCCAGAGCTTAAGCTGGCCCATCAACATGCACTAATGGGTGACTGGGCAGCTATTGAATGTGCTACCCATGCAGCGCAAAAAAATTTTCTAATGAGGAAGCAAATCTGCCAGACCATCTCAAATAAAAGTGCCTTCTAAAACCATCTACTACAGGTTGAAATGCGAGCAAAGCGCCAGCTTCCCATATCGATAAGCTTCCAACTTGACTGCATATAATATCACATTGTGTGCTATATTGCCTGCAGTCTAGGCCGCTGGTTCTTGACTGCATATAATTTTACGTTGTGTGCTATATTGCCTGCAGTCTAGGCCACTGGTTTTTGACTGCATATAATTTTACATTGTGTGCTATATTGCCTGCAGTCTAGGCCACTGGTTTTTGACTGCATATAATTTTACATTGTGTGCTATATTGCCTGCAGTCTAGGCCGCTGGTTTTTGACTGCATATAATTTTACATTGTGTGCTATATTGCCTGCAGTCTAGGCCGCTGGTTTTTGACTGCATATAATTTTACATTGTGTGCTATATTGCCTGCAGTCTAGGCCGCTGGTTTTTGACTGCATATAATTTTACATTGTGTGCTATATTGCCTGCAGTCTAGGCCGCTGGTTTTTGACTGCATATAATTTTACATTGTGTGCTATATTGCCTGCAGTCTAGGCCGCTGGTTTTTGACTGCATATAATTTTACATTGTGTGCTATATTGCCTGCAGTCTAGGCCGCTGGTTTTTGACTGCATATAATTTTACATTGTGTGCTATATTACCTGCAGTTGACTGCAAATAATTACTGCCTAAGGGGTTCCATACACTGCAACAATACTCTAATAAAGGTCTAACATAACAACTATAAGCTTTAACAAGATTACCTTTATCACGCGAAAAAAATGATTTATGTATTAAAGTACATCTAAAGAAAGCTTTTTTAATCAAAGAATTATAATGTTCCTTAAATTTTAAATTTCTGAGGAATCAAAACTCCTAAATCACGGACAAACGGATCACTAGAAATAATTTCCCCATTTAGTCTATAAACAGCTTTTTGATTATTATTACCCAAATATAGAACTTGACTTTTGGTTCCGAGAAATAGGTAAATCCCATGCAATTGCCCAGTCAATAATCTTATCTAAATCAGACTGTAATAATTTACAGTTGCGACTGACACTGAAAGTGTTGGTGCCATCTGCGTTCATAATAAGCCGGAGTACAAATAGGATCACATATATCATTTATAAAAATCGAGCAGAGCGTAGGTCCAAGGACAATTTCTGGACGACACTGCTGGTAACAGGCACATAATCTGCAAGCCCACTAATGCGAACACATTGGGAACGATTTAAACAAATAGGCCTTTAGAAATATCAGGGGTCCTTCAAAATTGTTGATAAAATTTTGAAAACTGGAAAAATTTAAATTTATCTTATTGCTATTTTTGGCCGTGCTTGGACCATGTGGCATTTAGCCTAAAATAAGTAGGTCCCCAAATTGAGGGTCAGCTGCGTGCTTTTGGATCATCATTACATTATACGATTATAATTACGTCTCTCTTACCGAAAAGGGCATTCGTGTAGCTGGTTCACATATGTATTAACATAGTCATATTATAAGGGCGTATGTGTGCGGTCGATAGCATCTGAGGAAACGAGAGAAAGTTGCTGGCAGTCGGATTCGAAACGTGGACCCCTTGCTCTAAAGTCCAGAACCATAACCAATCGACTAACGCTGGTTAATTTCGATAAAGATTGCAAGGTATTCGTGATGTTTTGCTGGTTTACCAGCTGATTAGGCTTAGGCTTAGTATCATGGACTGACAAAATGTTGGTGCCAGCGTTTAAAATAAGCCTGAGTAATGGGATGCGACGAGCAGAGCGAGCGACGCGAGCGACGCGAGTTGCATCCCATTACTTAGGCTTATTTTAAACGCTGGCACCAACATTTTGGTCAGTCACATGAATCTAATGGAAAAATCTGATGACTGCCTTATTTGTTTTCGACTTGACTCAAATCAAACCAGTTAGGTGGCAGCTTTCACCGGATACTACTTGCTGTATACGTACCTATAACGTGGCTATCTTAATACATATGTGAACCAGCTACACCAATGCCAAAAAAAGTTCGGAGTAACTTAAGAATATGGTACTTTCTGAATACTAACAAATAAACTTCAGAAGAGCGGATTTTTTCGCTCAGTACTTAGAACATGTTGAAAGAAAGCGCGGAAAAAAATTTCATCCATCTATGATCAATATTACAAAAGCTATGGGTTTCTTTAATTAGCCTCTTCTCGACCTAAACAAGCATCTTATCAACCTAAGTATTTGAAGATTCAAACAGCTGAATGCAGAATCACATGTAGATACCCAATTTACGTCGACCTAGCATCTATGCATCGACCTAAGCATCTATACATCGACCTAAGCATCTATACATTGACCTAAGCATCTATACATCAGATCGGCATTCGTGTAGCTGGTTCACATATGTATTAACATAGTCATATTATAAGGGCGTATGTGGGCTGTTGATAGCATCTTAGGAAAGGAGAGAAAGTTGCTGGCAGTTGGATTCAAAACATGGATCCCTTGCTCTAAAGTCCAGAACCATAACCAATCGACCAACGCTGGTTAATTTCGATAAAGCTTGCAAGGTATTCATGATGTTTTGCTGGTTTACCAGCTGATTAGGCTTAGGCTCAGTATCATGGACTGACCAAAATGTTGGTGCCAGCATTTACGTAAGCCTGAGTAATGGGATGCGACGAAGCGGAGCGAGCAGTTTTCGTTATCGCGAGTTGCATCCCATTACTTAGGCTTATTTGTAAACGACTGGCACTCAACATCAAAGCAGTTAGGTGGCAGCTTTCACCGGATACTACTTGCTGTATACGTACCTATAACGTGGCTATCTTAATACATATGTGAACCAGCTACACCAATGCCAAAAAAGTTTCGGAGTAACTTAAGAATATGGTACTTTCTGAATACTAACAAATAAACTTCAGAAGAGCGGATTTTTTCGCTCAGTACTTAGAACATGTTGAAAGAAAGCGCGGAAAAAAATTTCATCCATCTATGATCAATATTACAAAAGCTATGGGTTTCTTTAATTAGCCTCTTCTCGACCTAAACAAGCATCTTATCAACCTAAGTATTTGAAGATTCAAACAGCTGAATGCAGAATCACATGTAGATACCCAATTTACGTCGACCTAGCATCTATGCATCGACCTAAGCATCTATACATTGACCTAAGCATCTATACATCGACCTAAGCATCTATACATCGACCTAAGCATCTATATATCGATCTGAGCATCTATACATCGACCTAAGCATCAATACATCGACCTAAGCGGGAGCGACCTCGACCTAAGCAGCTTGAAACACCTTTTAGATATACTAAGCCTAAGCCTGAGTATAATAGAAGCAAAAACTTAGATTTTCGTATATCTTATCGAGTAAAACCGAAAAACATGCAAAAAAATATGAAATTTTTTTAAGTTTTTTAAAAATTTCAAACAGCTTTCCGCGCCTTTTTTTCTTTTTTCTCCTTCATTGCTATGCTTCCTTCCGTTATTTCAGCCCATATTATTCATTTCTGACAAATGTGTAAGTCCTTGGATCGAGTCGTTTAATCGTCCCACGCAACACTCAAATCGAGAGTTGCCTGCAACTTTGCAAGTATGGCTCAGATTTTCACCAAATTTTCTTTCCGCGCTTCAATTTATCATGTTCTATCATTTTGGCAAAGAAATTTTGGCATTCCGTATTCGTTTTGCACCTTTTCTGAAAGTACCATATTCTTAAGTTTAGCCAAAAAGTTCAACCAAAATGAAAATAAACATCTTGCCACATTTTTTAACATCGACTTAGAAAAAACCAAAAAAACCAAAAAAACCAAAAACCAGGCCGATTTTAAAACCATAAAAAACCATAAAAAACCAAAAAAACCAAAATACCAAAAACCATGCCCGGCCAACCCTGCATATGACAAAGGTTCATTCGGACTAAACTTTACTTTATGGTGTGAATGGAAAACTTGCAGATGTATGTGGAAAGGAATGACATTGGTTGAAATGAGGAGGACATGCAAAAAGGAAGAGCGGAAAAAAATTTCATGGAAAACGGACCAATATTGGTGAAGATAGAGTTACGGTAGGTACTTTACTTTGTCATAAATGCACTCAGATGGCAGACAATGTAAGCGAAAATATAAAAGTGGATCTGAGGTGTTTCAAAAAGTAGGGCATCAGTAAAAGTCTGTGGCAATGTGAGCAAAAACGATTGAGCAAGTTACTCCGGATATAGCTACAGTAAAGTGGGGTATTTGACAGTTTACCAAAAATGTTCCGACTTTGGGCTAAAAACATATTTAACTGACATTTTCAAGGTCGCTGATTACGAAAAAATGACTTTTATTGCGCGGAAAAAATTTTTGTTTCAAAATTTTTAAATTTGAAAAAACAATTTTGTCGCATGTTTTTTTCTGTCATTTTACTTGGGAGTAACTAAAGAATATGTTACTTTCAGAATACTAAGAAATGAACTTCAGAAAAGCGCCTCTTCTCGACCTAAGCAAGCATCTTCTCGACCTAAGTATTTGAAGATTCAAACAGCTGAATGCAGAATCACATGCAGATACCCAATTTACGTCGACCTAAGCAACTATACATCGACCTAAGCATCTATACATCGACCTAAGCATCTATACATCGACCTAAGCATCTATACATTGACCTAAGCATCTATACATCGATCGGCATTCGTGTAGCTGGTTCACATATGTATTAACATAGTCATATTATAAGGGCGTATGTGGGCGGTTGATAGCATCTTAGGAAACGAGAGAAAGTTGCTGGCAGTTGGATTCAAAACGTGGACCCCTTGCTCTGAAGTCCAGAACCATAACCAATCGACCAACGCTGGTTAATTTCGATAAAGCTTGCAAGGTATTCATGATGTTTTGCTGGTTTACCAGCTGATTAGGCTTAGGCTCAGTATCATGACTGACCAAAATGTTGGTGCCAGCGTTTAAATCAAGCCTGAGTAATGGGTCCGCTCGCTCCGCTCGTCGCATCCCATTACTCAGGCTTATTTTAAACGCTGGCACCAACATTTTGGTCAGTCACATGAATCTACTGGAAAAATCTGATGACTGCCTTATTTGTTTCCTTCTTGACTCAGATCAATCCAGTAAGGTGGCAGCTTTCACCGGATACTACTTGCTGTATACGTACCTATAACGTGGCTATCTTAATACATATCTGAACCAGCTACACCAATGCCCATCGATCTAAGCATCTATACATCGACCTAAGCATCTATACATCGACTTGAGCGGGAGCGACCTCGTCCTAAGCAGCTTAAAACACCTTTTTAGATATACTAAGCCTAAGCCTAAGTATAATAGAAGCAAAAACTTAGACTTTTGTATATCTTGTCAAGTAAAACCGAAAAAAAACATGCAAAAAAATATGAAATTTTTTTAAATTTTTTTTAAAATTTCGAGCAGTTTTTCCGGCCTTTTTTCTTTCTTCTCCTTCATTGCTATGCTTTCTCACGTAATTTCAGCCCATGTTATTTATTTCTGACCAATGTATAAGCCCTTGGATCGAGCCGTTTAATCGTCCCCCACCCCACCAAACACTCACATAGAGAGTTGCCTGCAATTTTGCAAGTATGGCTCAGATTTCCACCAAATTTTTTTTCCGCGCTTCAATTTATCATGTTCTACCATCTTGGCAAAAAATTTTGGCATTCCATATTTGTTTTGCTCTTTTTCTAAAAGTACCATATTCTTAAGCTTAGCCTATTACTTGATAAGATATGTAAAAATTCAAGTTTCTGCTTAAATGACGCTAAGGCTTAGGCTTAGTGTATATGAGAAGGTGCTTTCGGCTGCTTAGGTCGAGGTCACTCTCGCTTAGGTCGAGGTCGCTCCCGCTTAGGTTGTGGCGCAATTGTATGGCAGTTCTGCCGGAATGGCGCAAAATTGATTCACACCATATTCTTCAAAAACTCCGTTTATTCTCCATTTTTAATTTTTAAATTTTCTCATTTTAGCCTTAACACGTTACTACTGGAAGCGTTTACCACAGATCCAGGGAGCACATTCCAAGCATTATTCTGTGGCTGAAAAACTGTTTCTTCAAGTTAGATTTTAGGGCAGTGACTTAATTTTAATGTATTGGTGGAGGACAAAAATTTTGAATTTTTTCCCCCAAAATTGCAATTTTCTGGGGTAATTTTCTATCCTGATAACGAATCCAGCATTCACTTTTGATTTCAGACAAAAATCAGGTGAAAAATCAGATTTTTATCATTTTTGTGAAAAATAATACTCTATTCGGAAAATAAAAGACAAGGTAAAACAAAGTCGCAAGGAAAATAAAATAGCATAGTGTAAAATGCGTAATGTCCTGGACACACAGGCAAATAGATTGCGCTCACGTGTGCCCATCAAAAAATTCCCGAAATCAACTTTTTTCAAATTTCTCTTAAATATCTCAACATTTGGAGAACTTCGAATATATTGTGGAAGATCGTTCCAAATTCTAGCTGATCTAGTTGCAAAACAATACTTTTTACAATCAAGCCAAAATTTTTCTTAATAGATCTGATTTGCAAATGCATTTCTAGTACGCGAATGACCATAAAACTTATAAAAATCTTCAGACGGCAAGAGATTATTGTGAATAATATTATACATAACGATTAAATCAAAATAAATTCTACGGAGTTCAAGCCTCTTTAAATTTAAGGCTTTTAACCTTTCATCATAAGAAAGTCCCATATATCCAATCACGGTTTTTTTTGAATTCGGCAAAGATTTTTCGCGATGTACAAAGACTTTTGGGGACCGTCTTTGTACATGTACAAAGATTTTTTGGAAGACAAAAACTGCAAAAAAGGTTCGAAATTCGCAAAATTCTCGGCGCTCCGCGCCGAAATGAGCAATTGTGTGTTCTATATATTTTTATAATTTCAGAAATTGCTTTTTAAAAGGAAAGATGTCAAATTTTTTGGTGCTTCGCGCCGTTTTGAGACGATTATTACTGATTTTTGCCCTCAGAAACCTAGAAATTGCTAAAATACGTAACCAAAGGTCGAACAACTCTGTTTTTGCCACACTAAAATCGCTTCTGTACCATATTATAGTACCCAAAAATTTGTGTGTACAAAATGTACAAAGACTTTTAGCGACCATATTTGTACATGTGTAAAAGGACCTTGTACAAGAAAAACACTGCTTCAGTCCCCCTTATGTTTTTAAAAAAATTTGTTGTGGCTCCCCCTTCACACGAAACAAAATCTTGGATATAAGCCTTTTAGAGCTTTTTTTCAATAATGCATTTTTTCTCAAATGAAAGTTCAAACTTAAGTCTGAAAAGTTTCAATTGAAGTGATTTTAAAGTACACACTACTTTCTCTAACAAATTTAAGAGAAGAATCGCAAAAGCAGTAGTAGTTGTGTGAAAATTTCAACATACCAACCTAGTTAACGTCTTTTCATACCAGAAAACATATAGGAGGTAGGTACCTATCTTCTCTTTCTGCTTTTGCATTCAAACTTTGTCATTAGGTAATACGCTTCTGACTGCTGTCTAAATCAGTTTAGCAACATGACTAAAGAGATAAGGATTTATTCTAGTCATTTTAATAGGTTAAGGTACACGTTTTATGAAAACTGCCACCCATGCTGATACAATCTCACAAAGTCAAATTTAGTAAATTTTAATAAAAATCGTTCTGCTTTACTTCGAATAGCTATATTTATTTGGATTGGCGTTTTCGGCGGCACAGAAATTTTGGTCATTTTATCACAGAAAATATCACCTCTTTCTGGTGATATTCCGCATGCTTAAAATGAATGTGTAATAACATTTTGCTTGAAAATCGCTAAACGATGCTAAATAGATAGACAAATAGGATAAAATGATTGTACTGTGTTTTTGAACAACATTTGAAAGCATTACCTAGTGGCTATATTTATTTGCTATATTTATATACGGATGTTTTAGTATTTCCGCTCTCAAATGTCTCTTTTTTTGTGAATTTTTTTTGAAGTAACAGGGATTCGATCTCTGTACCTTATGGGTAATAGTCATATTCACGCACTATACTGTTTAGCTTCCGGCTGATACAATCTAAAAGATGTGGACAACTTTAGTCACTTAAATAATTGTTGAAGGTGCTTGACTGGCGTCCGCAGTTTGATTTTAAAAAATAATAAAAAGAAACGAAGGTAGACAAAATTTCTTTTTTCACACAACAACAACTTATTACGCACTTTAGCACTGCGACGTTTGCAACCTTTAATTCTTGTGGTCCTCTCAATATTGGTCGAATTGAAATGAAATTCTTCTTCCAGGCTATTGTTTAAGTACATGTTAAACACGCTAATAAAAAATCTGATTCGAGCTTTTTCTTAAGTTTCAACAAGTAATTAAGTATCATATTTTAGAATTTAGGCCCAATCGTGCTTGTTAGATAACTTTTAACTTCTTACTTTTTCCTGCCATGTTTATAAAAATGTTGTTTTTTGTTTTTAAAACTACTTCCATTGAATTGCTTATATTGGCACTAGGCAGCCAATTTTTTCGACTTTTTTAAAATACATTTTGGTTGATGTGATTTTTAGTTTTACGGCCGATTCTGTGTTAAGTTCAACATCATGTTAGTAGAAAACTAGAAAAAATTCCATTGTGGAATGCATTGACCGAAATCTGTGTGGTGTCAATTTTCCCAAATCTTCAGAACCAGGTACGCAAGATTCAAATATGCATTTTTGCATAGAATCATACTACATACATATGTGTACATACAAACAAATAGCTTTGATTTTTGGTCGCTTTTCGTTTTTATTTGTCTTAGTAGCTATATTAAAAATGTCGGGTAAAATTGTTGACTTCTTTTAATTCTGATCAGTATTATCCTGAATTTGCGATGCATACTGTTCAAATTGTTCTCGTTGTAGCTTCTTGCTTTTAAGCTTTCTTTTCTTCGCAGGTCTTATCAGCTCTCAGGCCGTCAGGATCGTTCTTGTATTTTAGATTAAATTCATTTTTAACATTTTTAGTATGGCGATGATAGACGTCGAAAGATTATTTCGACAGTTTACAATTGCGGAGATAAAAGACGTTGAAAAAAAAATTAAGTGAGTTTATGAGCAGTCGGTCGTAAACGAAGGTCAACGTTTGATCGGCATTTAAAAGTGGAATTTGCGTTAAATGCTCTTTTGATTTTTTTATGATTACAATTGTAGAACCGTGTTAAAAAATTGAAGAAATTGAAGTTTGATCCTATTTCGAAAAATTAGGTACTGAAGCCAGCATTCGTGCGTAATTTTCTTATTTTTTAAAGTGATGATTTTGCCTTAAGCGACACCTGAAGTACGCATTTTTTCACAGCTTATTAGGAGATGAAAAAATTTTTCGAAAATTCTGATTCTATGATATTGGTGGATAAAGCGTGTTGAAAAACGTCGGTAAATGCGGTTTTTATCAGCTATCCGAACGAAATTTCTGAGGTAATATATGTACTCATTTCTCTTGGATCCGCCCCTGTCCGGCGATTTTGAGCTGATGGAACGTTTTTTTGCATCATTTTTGAGGTCAAAAACAGTAAAAAAAACGTCAAGATTTTTCCCTCGCTTCGCGTCAGATTAGTACTTTTAAGTACTTTTTACTCTAAACGCACCCAAAATTGATAAATTTGTGCATTTTTTAGTGTTAAAAGTGATACAATGCAGTCAAAATTGACTCTAAATGCTTTTAAAATGCGATATCACCACGAAAAATCGTTTTATAGGCCATCTTGACCATTTTGATTGTTAAAACAGCAAAAAAATTGTGAACGTTAAAATTACTGTTTTGAATTTTTGGGATTTCACCCCCTGCCGACCCTGACCTTGTGCACCTAAGATCCGCCTTCTTTGGAAAAGAGTCGGGGTTATTAAAATTCAGAAATTTTTAAAGACAAATTAGCTTGGGGAAGTTATTGAGTATACCATGATAAATTCAATAGGAACTAATGTTCATGCTTTTTTGCTAGTCAAATGACGAAAATGGTCGAAATAGCTAGTAGAAAACGCACGCTTTTGCGAGGTAATACCACACTTTTGAGTGTTTTTGTCCATTTCTATGCTCTATATCGTTTTTAACAGTATGAAAAATATAGAAACTGATCAATTTGGCGATAAATTTTGTTTTTTGGCCATTTGGCACAATTTTGAGCGCTTTTTGAATAAAAAATACGTAAAATAATAAATCCGGAATTTAGACATTATTACTGCTTTTGTCCTGAAAAATTATGCAGAAAATGTTCTGTCAGATCAAAATCGCCGGAAGTACCGGTCTGTCTGACCCTTCAGCGGGGGGATAATCCCGCCCTTCACCCCTCATTGCGCATGAATGACTTAGAGATTTGACAAATCGTATTGCATTCTGTAATCAAATATGACTTCAATTTAATAAACAAATATCGGTGGCTGTTCAGGCCAAAAAATATCTTTTTATCCTAAATAGGACGGATATAGAAAAGAAGAAAGAAGATTTAAGGCAAATGGTGGGACGCAGATATCAAGATATTATAGAGGCAGCTGATAGCATAACCGAAATGAAAAATTATTCTGAACTTATTCTTGATTCATTGCGCTGCGTTCAAATGCGTTTAACTCCTCTTGATGAAATGCAGGCGAAGTCAGCACGGTACAAAGGCAGGTAAGTAAACTCAAGAATAAGTGCAAATAAATAATTAAAGTGTACAGTAGTTTAACGCTAGGAGAGATTGCAAGTAAATGTTGATTCATTGTGCAAGAGTTGCATACATATATACATGCACAGCATGGGAATTCTGGGGAGGTGAAATCATAAAATGCCTTTTTGGGTCCAAGAATGGTAGGTACGCGTCAAAAATTTCAGCGTTTCTGACGGTGCTCTATCTTTCTAGAGCATAGGAACAAAAAAATTTCGAAAAAAATCGAAGTCGGATCAAATTGGTTAAATATAGTCAAAACATACAGTGTAATGGCGCGAGGCGCCGAAAATTTGGCACTTTTGAGCAAATATATAGCTGAAAACGCTTTAAAAAAGCATCTTTTCTACAACTTTTTAGGAAATTCTTTTCGGGAATTTTCAATAAATCGCTACTTCTGGGGAGGGTAATGAAAAAATTTTTGCGGGGCGAAATTTTTCTGGAGGGGGGGGTGGTAGAAACCCCCTAACCCCCCAAGATCATGTATGGTTGCATAACAAGCTTAAGTCGACCAGTCTGATTTTTAGGCAGTTGACGGTGCGCCAATTTCTCGTCATTAAGGCTATTAGAGTACTCCTTTCAAATGAAATGTTGACAATTATTTGCGCAAGATGTATAAATTTTCATAATCGGCTGTTCCTAGAAGAAATGTTACATCCCCAATTTACACCGCAAAAAATTTTATATGTGGATCCAAAAAAGCAACTTCCTTCCCGGAATTCAAGGAAGGTTCAAGTATATATCAGTTTTGGGGGAGTCGGTACGACCGACTTTGGACACTTAATTTAGATGAAATGCTTTAATTGTTCGATCTTTATTTGGCTCTCACTGGTTTAAAAACTCAGATGTACATAACAATATATGTATATGAGTAGCACTAGAGATTGCGATATAATTTTGCTTCAAAATTCAGTGCAGGCTCATGTGTACTTGCATAGGTATTTTATAGATATACGTTTTGTATTAAGAATATCTAAAGTATTGAACTTGACAACCTGTTTGATTTTTGGCGCTTGCTACATGCTGCATGACAACCACACATGGGCATAGGAGCATAGGATGAGAATGGGAGGTGGGTATTTCCTTACATGAGCGTGGGGGAGTTTGGGGGGTGTATATACCCCCGCAGAAGTTGAAAACCCACCGCAGATTTCTGTAGACCCCAGAATTCTATTTTTAGTAAAATTTTTGGCGATTTTTGGCGATTTCACCCCTTCCTATAATTTTCTTGCTGCCCATGTATGGGTATTACCCCTACCTAAAGTTTTCAAAAATCAGTCGCCATCAGGCGATTATGAGGAAACGAAAGGTGCTGCAAGTCAATTTTTGAGCTTACTGCGGAAAAAAGGCCGGAAATTCTCTTTTTGTTTCTGTATCTTTTTACGCAATAAAATGAACAGAGAAATTATCAAAACAGATTTTCTTTAACCTACAAAGTCGGCTTTTATTACGGATCGCTGGTAGCAGAAAATCGCTTTTCCGGGAAACGTAATGAGACATGTGATTTCCCTATAGCTAAAGTTACTGGAAGGACACACTAAAGGACGTATGTAATACTGATATATGTAAAAGCTGCTTAATGAAAACTTATTTTTGACTAAAATATACCAGTTTGGTATGAAAAATTCGAAATATCAATACCTATTTCCAAGCCCGTATCCAGGATTTTATTTCGTGGGGAGGGCAAAAAATCTTTGAAAGTTGGATATCGCAAGAGCCATTTGGTGGTAGTCGAAAATAGATGCATTTTTAAGCGTTTCACATCAAGCTCTATATAATAATGGTAAAGAAAAATTTAACAAAATCAAAAATTTTCAGTCTATTTCTCACTCACTTACAAAAAATCTACCGTTTAAACTATCTGCGTTAATTATTTCTCATCATCCAATCCATAAATAAGTCCTTAACTTTTCGTCTTTGTACTCAATCTTTGTGCTCTGCAAAGAAAAACAACCAGAAAATTAATAGGTAAATTATTTGGCGCGAAGCGCTGGAAAAGTTTGACATGTTTTCCGTGTATAACTTAAAATTTGATTGGTTTAATGGACAAAAACTATACAAAAACAATGAATCCGCCACGAAGCGCCGGAAAATTTTGTGTTTACTAGCTCAAAAGTACGCTAAAAATTTGTTTCGGCGGTCTATTAAATGCATTTCGAGAATTTTTAATTTTTTCCTTCGGGGACCCTTTGAGAAACAATTTTCTTCCGTTTCATGGGGAGGGGCAATTGCTCCCTTGCCTCTCCATGGCTACGGACCTGCCTATTTCTCATTCCAATGGCTTTGTTTAGAGCTAAATCAATATTCAATTCCATGTCATTAATTTTAATAAAGATGGTAATATGTAACCACTACGTATTACATGCATACCTGGGTATGGGGGTTTGCAGGGGGTATACACCCCCAGAAACCAAAATACCCCGACAGAATTCAATTTTTGATTTTTTTTGTTTTTTTGGTAATTTTTCAATGCCAATGGATAGTGCTCGATGAGAAACGTTGAAAAATGGTGTTTTTTGCCATACCACCCTTTTCAAAGCCATTTTTCGGCCTTTGAAAAATTCTTGCACCCCCAAAACTTTGGTGCCGCCCACCTATGATTACATGACATTCGATTTCGTTTTGAATTCGTTTTATATAAAAAATAAAATGATATATAGATCGTCCTAATGCGTTTAAAGGGCATCTCTCGAGAGGATTTGCAAAAGGTTATTATACAATCTGAGTGTTATTTAAGAACTCATCGTCTTTTTTTATCGTAAGTTGCATCTTTATTGTGTTGATGTGTTTTTTCTCGGCTGTTGCAATAAATGCTTTGATTTGATTTGATTTACTAACATACCTACTTTTCGACTATACATTTCGCTTTGTTAATATACTCTTTTAAGCTCCCAAATTGAGTTATGCTTAATATCAGTGACGGATCTAGGATTTTCCTAAGGAGGGGGGCGGTAACCCTAAGGGGGGGGGCGGAACCCTGACTTGGGCGGAAAAATTAGCCGTTTTAAGCAGAAAATCGCTAAAAATCGCTCAAAAATCGTTAATTTTGCGCACTATTTTGTGCCAATGGGGGGCGGCCGTCCCCCCCGCCCCTTCTAAATCCGCCCCTGGCGGTACCCCAACGTTTCTAAAAACGGCCAGAAATAGGTCCAATGCTCTTCAGGTGCGAAATAGCGTTTTTTCGGCGTTTTACATTGTCCACTTTCTGATAATAACTTTTGACACAAAATTTTTTATTTTTTCGAAAAATTTCAATAAATAAATGTCATTAAAAAGTATTATCCGGCGCGAAGCGCCGTAAAATAATGAGCAATTATGATCTCTGACGGCCAAAAATCATTGCAAATTTCATATCCATTCTTTATCTCGCCAAATACTTTGGGCCTACGGAAGGGGCGGCCGCACCCCGCCTCCCTCAAATCAGCCCCTGCTTAATATATTTTTGCTAATTTTAGCATGTCCAAATCCGAACCTATCCAAAGAGAACCCATTATCTTGATGAAGTTGCTCAATGATTTGCCAGAATTGGTAAATAAATACGTCATCTTTTTTTAGACCACAATATGTTAATGTTTTTGTCACTGTTGTTGGTTAATAAAATTCTCCAGCATTGAGCGGTTCAATATGAAGATACTTTATTTGTTCTATGATTTTATGATACGAAAATGATTAATCCACATTTTTTAATTATCGGTAAAAAAGTAAAAGTTACTGCTCTGAAGAAATCTATTTTACTAAAATTACGCCTGAATAGCGCTACATTTCGTTTAGGTAACAGTTTTCTGGAAAATTTATGACATTTTTTGGAAAAGTTGAGATAAAGCCCCTTATGAAAATCCCTTATTTTCCGAGGCGTATTTATGGATTAAGTAAATGGACATACAAATATTGAATATATACAGATCTGGGATTGTCTGGACAACAAGTTATACTTGGATGCCGCTTGGATTTACAATTTCGCCGATTATGTATATAAAATTCTTGGCATTCGACAAGGTATTAGCATCAACGAGCAGTGCATTGAGATGCCATACAAAATTATTCGCCGTCAACTGGTCGAAATAGATGAAGTAATTGATAAAAATTTTCATGTCGTTCGTTCTCTCATGCGATTTCAAATATCTGGTATCTCATTTAGCCTGTAGCCCATTTACCTTTTTTACGTAAACTTGTGACGTAATGAGATTACACAGAGGCAGATACGCAGGATACACTGTATTTTGTAAGAGGCTCTTTTGTACATATGCATACATATAAACAAAAGAAGAAAGTCTTTGCATAAGCAAATTTGTATCACAGAATTAAGCGTGATAGTCCGATAGTCAAACAATGATTACATCTGACAATAAACGCCTATGCGTTTGCTTTAGGGATGGGACTGGCACCGACACCGGTACCGAAACCGGTGCCGGTGCCAAGGCAGCGGCACCGGGCCGGTGCCAGCTTGGCAACTGCGCCGGTGCCAACTAACAGAAGAAGATTTTAGCTAATTATCTCGTCTTTAACAAAAACTCTTACCAATTCAGCGTTTTACTCTAATGTTGAATTATGTTCAGATGCAGACATTAATACACGCTCCGTCAATGATGATAATTACATTTTTGCAGTGGTGCAATTTTGGTTCACCCTGTACGCAAGTCGTAAAATATTGCGAAACTGAAGCAAAAATTTGACTGTTTGACATGATATAATGTTATCCAATCAATTATATAATTTTTTGAAATAAAAATTATGATTATTTGAACTCTAAAGTAGGCGTTATTAGCAACTGGAGTCGACAGAATACCGACATGCATGGTTATAAGCAGAGGCGTAACCAGCCGGGAGCGGGGAGGCCTGGGACCCCTTCTGAAATAAAAAGATATTTTCATTCCTCACAAGGGTCCCCCAAAAGAAAAAATTAAAAATTATCGAAGTCTTCCAAAGGGACAGCCAAAATGCGTTTCTAGCACACTTTTGAGCTACTAAACTCAAAATTTTCCGGCGTTTCGCGCCGAGTTTATTATTTTCTATCTTATGTTTCACCTTAGAAGTCCTAGATTTGACTTAAAAATAGCGGATATGTCAGAAATTTTCCGGCCCTTCGCGCCGATTTATTATTTTCTTTATTTGTTTTTTCTTCACCATGGCATAGATCTCGTCGAGAAACGCTAAAAACGCCATTATTTTCGCGTATCTTCTAACGGTTCTAAAGATAACGGACTTCGAGAATCCCCCTTCACCCGAAATGAAATTCTGTTTATGCCCCTGATTATAAGCGAACATGTTTCTTAGGAAAGTACTTCAAGGCGCTGACTCTTGGAGAATAGTTGCTAGCTGAACTTCAGGATAATGAAGCTGATTATCGCAGAACTTTTAATTTTGAAAAGTTTTAGAAAATATGATGTTCTACGCTTAGCATTATATTGACGCCGGCAACGACAAAAAAAGCGGCACCGGTGCACCTCTAGTTTGCTTACACATTAAATAAAACATAAACGTACATAGAAGCTACATATGTAGTTATCTACATCTTCAGACTTCAAAAGAGAGTGCTAAGTTTCATACATGTACACGGTCTAAAGTTTTGGGAGGGTGTCTCATACCGAGTTTTCTGGGGGAGGGGGAGTTCATTCGAAAATAAGTATTTGTAAATTCGAAAAATAAGCATTTGTACTAGTACTTAAGATCATACTGTTAGACGTATTTGACGCTTTTTCATGGTTTGTCGAGCAGCAGGTTTGGTCCCAAAACGGTCGGAGGGTGGTATGCATACCTGGGCGTGGGGGGTTGGGGGGTATGCTACCCCCGAGAAATCAAAATACCCTCCCCAGAAACCAAAACTACCTTCCCCAGAATTCAATTTTTGAAATTTTTTTTCGTTTTTATTCTCGCAATTTTTCGGATGCCAATGGGTTGTGCTCGATGAGCAACGTTGGAAATTGGTGTTTTTTCTCCATACAACCATTTTTAGGGCCATTTTTTGACCTTTGAAAAATCTCGCACCCCACAGAATTTTGGTGCCGCCCACCTACCACCTATGGTGGTATGCCTTTCAAGAGTCAACAGAAGGGATAGATGCAAAGGTTGTTCGGGGTCGCACAAAGGTTGATTGTAGGACGTTTTAACCGCATGATTGGAGCTAAACAGACATTAATCAGGATTTGGATTGAATCGCCCAGCGCAATGTTTGTTTTAAAATCAGTAAACAAGCATTACAATTAATATTTTTACTCCGAAAAACATGGCATTTTACATAACTTTTTTCAGACTCAAGTTTAAGGTTTTGTAGAATAGTTGTTATCTTCGGTAACCTTGTAAGCAAAAATATTCAAAGAAGTCATTTCAAAAGTTGAGATAGCACAGGACACTTTTATATAATTAAATTAGTGTATCCAATTGATTCGGAGTAAAATTTTAAAATATAACGCTATACATATTTCGATACTAAATATTGTTTCTGATGCTTAATTGAATGGATATTGAAATGAAACAATAATGATAGGTCATAGGAGCTGACTGCAGAAGTCAATCAATGTCTACATACTTAATTGAGCAGTTGTTTTCTTCATTCGCAGTCGCTTTTTGCTCTAGGCTATTCAGCATTCGCTTAATACAGCGGATGCTTGCGAACATGATGTTGAGCTAGATGCTTTGTGTGCTGCAGTTCTTCTCAAAAATCTGTCGATCAGCGACGCTTTAAATTTGTTTTTATATGGGAAAGAGGTTAGTCTGACACAAAAATTAAATAAGTCACCGTAAAATATTAAATTAATCGATTAAATGACCAATGATTTTATTGGTAATGCAAAAAGCCTAATATCTAACGAAAGTTGATAAGTTTTGAAAATATCATTTTGTGCGTAATCAAATACATAGGTATGTACAGTGCTCGCCACGAAATTTGAACACTTAAAACACACATGTAACGGCACAAAATTTTAGGTGGGGGGTTCCTTCCATTTTTAGAGGGTGGGGGAGGGTGATTGACCTCCAATTTTTTGGCCAAAAACGACCAAAACAGATAAAAGCGGCCGAAAAATTCAATTGTTTCACAAGATGGGGAGGGGGGGGGTCAAAAATTTACTGGCTTTGGGGTAATGGAGGACGACCAGCTTTGGGTAGGGGAATCCCCCATCCTTCTGTTACATGTATGTATGCTTAACCGTAAGGGTTTTTTGGCCTATATTATAACACAGGAAAGGACGTCCTCGAATGTTTTGCCTCCTTAAGCTATAACATGCAATTTACATTATAGGCAAAGCAATCCCTAGCAAAACTTAAGGACTGTTGAGTGTTGAAATTTCGTAGCGAGAACTGTATGTATGTATCTCTAGGTTGCTCGGAGTCTAAGCTCGGACTTACTGACGGATGACTGAATCACAACTGGAAAAATTAGGAAGCTCGCCTATTAATATAAGAACATGCCTTGCTTTTGATTAAAAATCGAAAAATATTATGTTCTTCTGTAAGACGCTGTGAAATTTACCGAGAAGCTGAAATACGAATTACCTTCTTAGATCCGGCAAGGGGCGAACAGACTGAAGTGCATTCATTATTTTTTAGATGCGAGACCGACCGTATTTAGACAGATGAGGGATCTCAACCCCTTCTGCAAATATGTACAATCGATATACAACTTTTGAACTGCTTTTTTGCGGATAGTATTTTAATTTTAAGTTTTCTTATGCATTCATTCCAAAAGTTTCATCTTATTAAGCAATTTTTACGGAGAAGCTTGTCCAATCCTTTTACAGAAGCGTTGTTTCTACCAAATGGGGCCAATCTACAATAATTTCTAGATATGTTTTCACATTGATGTGTTAATTCCTCGTTTTCTTGTTGATATTAAGACATGCCAAGTTATTTAGCATTCTGGAGTATAGTTTGACACGTTGGTTTTCATTACTGTGATAAAAATAAAAAAGTATTGATTTAATAATATGTATAATTTTCTATAATATTTAGGGTAATAAAATTATTGAATTTTAATTAAGTTGACAGGTGAATTTAAAAAAATTTGAACAATAATCTTGATTTGATGCAGATCGTTCGTTACCGGAGTTTCATAATACAGTAGATACTATGTATAATAGTATAATTACCACCATGCGTCATTTATAATTTTTTAGATGACTATATAAAGTCGTGCTGTTTGTATTTCGTTGACGCTTATAAGGTTATTTGAATTTAAGCGGGCTTTGAAATCACTTTTCAACGATAGCGAAATACCCGGTCGTGTTCAGATTTGTAAAATATTGCGGTATTTTCAAAATTGTATTTTCACTTTGGCTAAACTATTGAATTTGGATCCACGTTACCTTGATTGTCATCAAAAAAGTCTCTTTGATCGAATTCAGGAAATAAACGACAGCGTTTTCCAGATCGGTAAAATGTGTTTATTTCTTTCTTTAAATGCTCATAGCATTAGTTTAATAACTGGAATAATGTAAATTGTAAGCCCTGTCGAACTTTATCTAAAAATCGAGGTCTAAGAAATTTAAAAATCAAGGTCTTGTAAATACTACATTTTTATGCTGAAATATAAATACAAAGAAGCAGGCATTTAAGATGGATATGTGGAAGTATTGACATCCTTATGTGTTCTGGAGACATGCGAGTTGTGACCATAGATGCACAGCATGGCCGATCTGGGGGTCAAAAGTTGAGCTCTTCTGGGCTAAATTGAGCTCAATAACTAGTATAAGCGCTAAAATAGTGTTGAAACTACGTTACTACACAGTTTCTGGTCAATTCAAAGCACTTTCAAATAAAATTTTCAATTTTCGATTTTCATCCTTTTTTTCTTCATTTTGCCTCATTTTCACAAGTACCATAGATGCACAGCATGACCGATCTGAGAGGGTGGTCAGCCGGTCTGGGGGGAAGAAAATTTTTAATTTACTTCCGTTTTTAGCCTTCATTTTACCTATTTTTCCCAGAAAATTTCCCATTTTTTTATTCTGGGGGTCTACTATAGACCCCCATGCCCTCCACGTGCAGGTTGTGACCATACATGCACAGTATGGAAATTCTGGGGGGGGGGGGGTGAAAACCTAAAGTGCCTTTTTGGGCCCAAAAAATGGTCGGTACGCGTTAAAAAACATCGTTTTTTGTCGTTTCTGACGATACTCTATCCTTCTAGAGCATGAAATCATGAAAAAAATTTCAAAAAAAGTCGAATAAATTGACCAATATATCGCTTAAAACATGAATATATGGCGCGAAGCGCCGAAAATTTGGCGATTTTGAGCAAATAGATAGCCAAAAACCCTTAAAAAGACACTTTTTCTACCAATTTTCAGGTAAGTTTAGGAAATTTTTGAAAAATCGCCAATTCTGGGGGGGTGAAAATTTTTTTGCGGGGGTGAAAAATGATTCTGGCGGGGGGTGAAAACCCCCAAACCCCCCAAGATCATGTATGGTTGTGACCATGTTTGTATTTACAAATATCTTTTCGATTGCACAATGACTTTTCGGGATCGACTTTGTGCATGAGCGAGTAAAAAGGATTTTTTTTATTGTGATAAAAACACTAAAATTGTCAAAGATATCTAAAAAGTTCCTGCGCTTCGCTGCGATGGTAATCCATAAGTTTCTCTCCTTTTGTCTTAATAATTCTTACAATTGAGTTTAAAAGTGCAAAATGTAAAAATTTGCTAGTACTTTGCTCCGGTTTCTGTGTTATTTCTCTTTTCAAAGCTCCAATATTAAGTTTCAAAACTTAAATCATCCTAAATATTCTATTGATTTACACCCATTCAATACTTTAACGTACTATTTGTCTATTAAAATTGTAAACATGACTTGAACGTCGCGATAAAGATAATGAAAATTGTTTTGTTTGACATATTTCTTTGTTTTGTCTTTAAAACATCGGATTTTAGACAGTAAGGATGAGAAAGATTTTTGGCACTTGATGCCAATTCAGATCTCGGAATATCTCTCATTAAGAAGGCCGCATATTCCACATGACAACGGTAAAAATATTAAAATTTTATTTTTCATTGTCAGGAATCCCGAAAATGGTTAAAGTACAAAGTATGTAATACTAGCAAAGGTAAAAAACGCAGATTGAGCATTCAATAGGCCTTACAATTAACAAATTTATTGCGTATGCACATGTTTACGATTTAGATATGTGTGCAGTATTTAATACATTTACTAAAATTAATTGTTTGGTACAAACGACATTGATTGTAACAGAAAAATGCAGGCCATTAACTTCCAGTGAATTCAAGAGTGATCCATAGTAGATAAATAGTGGCCCTATTTTTTATTTTGAACCATAAAATATCATTACGGCCTTTCTTTAGCTTTTTTGAATGACATTTTTTGACGAACAGGCCATTAAATTCAATTTCAAACTGCCCTAAATAGAAGAAATTTCCCGTTTTTGACCATACTTTTAAACTGTAGGACACAAGATTGTTACAAGCATGCAACTCCACTAAAAAATTAATATTTTGCAGTAAAATACTTACAACCACGCATGGACAAACCGTACAAGTTCATTTAAACCGGTATAAATGGGGGCGTGGGAATATCTGCCAGTATCAATGGAAGATTTTGCAAAATGCCATGCAAATCGACCAACAGTCAGTAAGCAGTCAAACAATCATTAATTGAGCAATCAACCACTAAGTAACCAATCAACTAACCAATTGACCACATTGTAAAAAGACAACTGACCGAAAAATTGGGCAGCTGGTATCAATAGGGAAGACCGACCTTTGTTCATGTATATATGCTTACAACATATAAAAATAAGCTGTTTAGAAAATAGGATAAACGAGCAACAAGTTCGAAAATTTTTCAGCAACGTATGAATTTTTTCCTAAGTCGCCTGTGAGTACATGATTTTCAGGAATTTGAAGGCATAGTAAAATTTCCCTCTCTCCCTCCTGCATACCTAGGCAATAATCAAAACGGTTCTCCCCGTCCAACTTTTCGATGAAAGTTGGTTGTCCTGGTTCCGAAAAGTGGTTGTCCGGTTACCAGCTAGAAAGTTGGATGTTCAGATCCGAAAATTGGCTTTTCTAGTTCAAAAAATGGTTATCCTGCTTTAAAAGGTGGTTGATTTGACTCGGAAAGTGAATGGGTCTAAGAATGGATTTGCCTGGTCCAGAAAAGTGGTTGTCCAGTTTAAAAAGTAAAGTCGTTGTCTAATGATTTTCAGGCTTTACTGTACAAAACATATTCCCGTTCAAATGGCCCCGTCTCCCCGTCCATCTTTGGTTCGCTATGTCCTTTGAACGGACATAAACAGGGCATTTCCCAGGTTTGCCTCCACATGCCTGTGTATGCCATGTACTTTTTCAGTATTCTAAAAATTGTGTGCTACGGCTTTATTTAAAATTTAGTTATGCACAAATTTGATATCCACAATTAACATTTTTGAGATGTTTTCGTTCAAAGAGCATAAACTACCTCAATCCTTCCGGTAAGGCGAATAAGTGCTGTTTAACGTTCTGCTTTGACCGTACTTGGGTGATGATTTCTAGCCTGCTAATGCATAAAATCTGTATTTGATCTGTACTCAATAATCGCAGTTTTAGCATTTCTTAGTCTTAGTACATTGAGGCATTCCGATTTACCGTTCTTTGTTGATGAATGGATTACCCTCAGTATGAATATTCGATTTTTAGATGTTTTGACCGACTATTTGAAAATACAGAGCAGTCGAACATGTGCTGCATTGAAGCTGGAAATTGAAAGTAATTTTGCTAATCTGATAATTTTTAATTACCGAACTGTTTAGGTACATCTGTACCTTACATATGGATGTAGTACAAACGTATCGACGAATATACATGTGTAAGTCGCGTCTCGTTACACTTACTCATTACCACACCTGGGCATGGGGGTCTGGGGGTATGCACCCCCTCCCGAGAAACCGAAATCCCCCCCCTCCAGAAACCAAAATATCCCCCCAGAATTCAATTTTTGATTTTTTTTGTTTTTTTCGCAATTTTTTTGATGCCAATGGATAGTGTTCGATGAGAATAGTTGAAAAATGGTGTTTTTCGTCATACCACCATTTTTAAGGCCATTTTTTGATCTTTGAAGAATCGTGCACCCTACCAGAAGTTTGGTGCCGCCCACCTATGCTCATTACTCTTGAATTCGCATCAAACTTATTAATCTTACATAAGTATTTAGAAACAATGCACATTGCTAACAATTAAGATATGAGAATTCTGTCTTAGAATGGAAACACCGAAGTCTGTCTTGAGAAGCGAGTTTAGTTTTGTAGATTATCAAGCGTTGATTTTCTGCGTGAAATTCTGAATAATTCTGAAAATTGACTCATTCTTGTTCTCTCACGGTATGCCTTAGGTCCTAAACCGGCCAGAGTTTTCACATCATACGGCTGATAAAAGTAATAGGAATTTGATATTTAGAAATTTGGACAGGGTAACAGCGGTAGCCTGCGGGAGAATTCGAATTTTTAAAGATGATTGCCCGTCAATCTAAAGCTTGTGGTGACAACTCGAAATTTCTGGTTTCGATTTAGAATTGAGACCCCAGTTTTTTCTAAAATCGCAATGGAATACATACAATTACATATATGTATACCTAACCTAGTCTCGCTTGAAAGAAGGAAAATGCCAATAGGAGCTGGATAATCCACAAAAAAGCAGATTGCTTTTGGAAGTTTATCAAAGATGGGATGCGATTGATTTGTCATTGAATCCTCATCCCTTGTTTCTGCTTTTTACAGCTGCTTTTTTGAGTTTGGTGATCCAAGTCTTCAGTCAAAGGTTGACTAGGGAAGGGAGTTTCATTTTTTGACCGAAAATTTGAACAATTCACTTGACATTAATTTTTAAAAATCAGAAAACATGCATTTCTCTTCTTTGCCTAGGGAAGCTGTGCAAGTCGACGTTACTTTTTGTAAATGTTTGCAGCAGACGTGTAACGGCTCGAAATTTTGGGAGGGGGTCTCCGGCTATTTTAAGAGTGAAGGGAGTGGGGTGAATTACCTTCAATTTCTGGCCAAAAAACACCTAAAAACGACCAAAAATCGCAAGTTTTTTCAAAAATCGGACGGGGTCCAAAATTTCTTACGTTGGGGGCGATGGGGGACAACCAACTTTGGATGGGGGACAACCAACTTTGGATGGGGGATCCCCCATCCCCCTGTTACATGTCTGGTTTGCAGTGCTTAATATTATTTACTTGTGACGGACGGCCAGAGGGATTTCTCGTCTTCTTCTATTCATAGCGTAGAGGTAGAATATCAGTGGAACATCGAGTATAACACAGTACATACATTATCATATATGTAGATGTAGTGGCCTAAACTTCTGAGTAGGTATCGAACATGGTTGGTGTATGGTAGAGTAAATTGATTATACTTCCGGTCAGAAACAGCAACAAGCATGGCAAAAAGAGCAATTTCTTTTTCCAAAGTCGGATGGGATGATAAGAAATCTAATACGAATTTTTGTGGCCGCAATATAAGCGACGTTAGGGAAGGAAAATTTCATTTCTTCGCTCACCTTTTATATGCAGTGCCTATATGTAATTATATTATGAAATGAAAAATCTATTCTTCAATATGTATGTAATGATAACCAAAAGTGTATGTATTGCATGAAAATTCTGAAGAGTCAAGCCCGAAAAAGTTTTAGAAAGTGTTTTTGGGCTAAAAACGATCGGTACTGGCAGGGACATTATTTTAGACGTTTAGAACGATGATTCTTCGTTCTTGATTATAAAAACATAAGAAAATTTTGAAAAAACTGACAAAATTGAGCAAAATGCATATGTATAGTCAAAAAGGGAGTATACAGAAAATGTCACATTTTTGAGCTAAAAGATACTACAAAACGCTTAGAAACTCACTTTCTACCATTTTCTTCCAGAAAATTGACAATTTTGGTGTATCGCAGCCATTTTGCGGGGGTCAGTGGCCATTCTGGGGTTCAAATTTTCTCGAAGAACACACGTATATTTCGATAACCCACATGACACCGAGTGCTCTCACAAGGGATCATATTTCCTAGTATGATGTTGTTGCCAAAAATTTTGTTATCATCATTACCTGAATAAACATGGTAAAGTGGCGAAGTTTTATGCCACGAAAATTTATCATGCATGCTCTACTTTAATTATTGCGACATCCGTTCCCGAAGCTTCTGTTTCACGTATTTTTGTGCAACAAGTTTAATGCTTTTTTCTTTTTGCTAGATTTCCATTGCAATGTTTGTGTATCTGAAATCGATAATGAGTCGTTGAGGAAAACATGCTCTGATTGGTTATCGAGGTAAAACAAAAGCGTAAATTACCTGTATATACAAATTTAAATATAATTTGTAAGCATTTTTAATATTTTTAAAACTATTATTTTCGCAAAATAGAATGCATTTCTAAATTTTGCAAATTCAGGTTGATTTCGGCTGATAAAAAGAGTAGAGATGCCGATTAACATATTAACTTTTTGATTTGTACTGCTAAAATGAGAATAAATTGGATTTTGACTCGTTTAATTACCCAAGTGATCTGTTCTACAAGCTGCTTTCTGCACTTTTCGCTGTTTCATCGGGTCTCTTAATTGTTTCCAGCTGCGCTTTAGCCAAAAAAATTCTTGCTAAACTTGTTTGCTAAGTCAGTATTGCAAGTGCATAGCAGCGGGTAAAGCTGATTAATATCGTTCAGGCGAGTAACTCATTTTTTGAAGCTTAATTTTTGAAAATTGATTTGATTTTATATTGACAGAGTGACTGTTTGATTTTTTCACTAACGAGATTAAGACTCTTGAATTTTAAATATGAGGTCGGGCAATGCCTCTGCCTATCTCCGTCTGAATTTTCAGATATTGCATAATTTTTGCTCTCTTTAGCGATGAGTTCATATGCATACGTTGGCGGTAATAACGGCAAAAAAAGATAAAAAAAGCAAAAAACTCAATTTTTCAACGTTTTCATCAAACTTTATCCATTGGAATCGAAATAATCACTTAAAAACGAAAAAATTTTAAAAAATTCGGATGTTTAGGGTCCACGACGGATTTTCTACTTACTAGCGGTCCAAAAACCACAAAGCCGCTTGCCCATATATGTTGTGTGATTATATGTAAATTCATCGACACCTCTCACTCCTTCCCATAAGAATGCGATGCATATTTTGAATGTATGTATATTTACTATTGTATGGTATTGCCCTTATTTCAAATGTTACAGGAACGCATTTAATATTTTTCAGATGTATAAAATCGTGCAGAGAGAAGGTGTCTGACTGTTTATCTTATTTTGGATCGATAGAGTCATTATCCGCATTGCAAAGTGGAATCCAGGACATTATTATGAAGGCATGGCTTCATAATTTATTTGATATAGTTCTTACTTAGGACCCCCGTTGAATTTTGTGATGTGTTTGCCATTAAGCTTGTGTACCTAATCAATTCTCTTCGGCAAGGGGTGAATGAAAATAATGAACTATACTAAAAGCAAAGTATTTTAATGACTTGGTAGGTAGTTTGGAGACGGTAAATGACCTTTTGACTGACCGAAAAGTACGATATCTTCAGTTCTCATGAGCATGCCGTACATTGCATAAATTTTTTACGTCACATTTGTATTAATTTTACATCCGCTAAGATTTAATCATTTTCGACGAACTAGTGGCCCATTCAAATCACTTTACATCTGGTTGTCTACATACATTACACTGTACAGTATGGGAAATTTGGGGGTTTCCAACCCAAAAAATATTGAACAAGTTCCTTTCTTTGGTCAGCAGTCAATGCTTGTTCTTTCTAGAACATAAAAATAGAAAAATTTAAAAAAAATTGAAAAAATCGAGTAAATTGAACAAAATATAGTCAAAAAATGTGTATATGGCCCGAAGCGCCGAAAATTTGAGACTTGAGCTAAAAATGTGATAAAAAGCTTAAAATGGCACACTTTTTACTTTTTTTGCGAAAAATCGACAAAATGGAGGGGTCGCAGCCATTCACTGGGGGTCAGTGGCGATTCTGGGGGTCAAACCCCCCAATAACACGCATGGTTGTCTATGTACATTGCGTAATCGGTTTTACTAGTTGTAGCGAAATGAAATACCAGTTAATGTTGGAAATCGTACTAATTTAATCGTACCTTCACTTTTCTTTTCACATTTCGCTCTCAAGCTTTTAAATTAATTTAATTTTAATTTAATTTTTTCGATGAACGATTTCCGCTTTGTTTTAATTTTCTAACGCGCCTCAAATTTTCACTATGTATACTCGCTCGTATATTTTTATGTTGCATTTCATCGATGCAATGAAGCTTGTCAATTATAATTTTTCAACTAATACTCAGCTTCCTTTATCCCCCAATAGATGATTTATAAAACTTTCAAAAGTTTATAAATGTTTAAAATTTTTTGTCCCTTTATCAGAGAAATTAAGGCCTCAAAAGTTTTCTAACAAAAAATTGGCTCTTTAAGTAATATATTTATTTTAACGACTATCTTTTTTCAGATCATAACTTGCTTTCTTTATTATTGCTGGAAATCAATTTGAAAATTTATTGACATCTCCATTCTTTTGTCAATTCATTGAATCCTTCTAACGTTTATTAAACACGAAAATCTATATTGTTAAGTCTTTAATGTTTATTCAGAGCAATAACGAATTATGGGACTCTGCATGCGAGCATTTATTTGGCAAAAAGCTCAGTTTATGGGATACGCTCATAGCTGAATTTCTGCAGACTCAATTGAAGGTGAAGTTATTTTTGTTTGATTGCAAAAGTTGAATCCACCACATGTATGTAGCAAGTCTTCTATTTATGATTGTTTTTGATAATTCATCAGGTTTGCGCACAACACAAAAACTTTAAGCCAATAATTTCTTTATCGTCATTGTCAAAGTATAGAAACATCATCTTTCTATTCTGAACTGCTCTCCTATGTGCATATCGAACCCACTGTTTTTCTTTTTTGTACGATCGAAAATTGGCCAAAAATTGCCTATACTTTGTGTACAAAGATGCACGCAGATCGCTCCGAAAATCATTGGACGAGCCTCAAAATCTTTGTCCTGTACAACAATAAAAAACTTATCGGATACGAGATTTGGATTCGATTACTGATTATTGTTTCGGTCTTCGATATTCAGAATTATGACCATATTACTGTTTGTCTAAATTTATCTTGTTTTTATACCAGCCTCCTTATTCAAGATTGTAATTTGTTTAAAAATTATTGAAAAATATTTTAAGATACATTTTTTCGAATTCATTTATTCAATGAATTGAGTTCACCGATTGTAGGACGATTTATGTCCGGCATAAATACTTTGAATGCACTCTGAGCTTTACAGCGACGAATATTATGCGAACGATGTCTCGAATGAATCTTGATCAGTATCGTGTTGTTAATTCTAGATTATACCTCCCCTGCTCAATTCAAAAGCCAGAACCAAATAAAACTATAAAGCAAAACTGTAAAGCGTGAATACCGGACCATATATGTATCAGGGGGATGGTGGGCCCTCCACCCCAAGTTGGTCGTCCCCCACCCTCCTAAAGCCAAAGAATTTTTGTCCTCACCGGACTTTTGGAAAAAAACTTGGCGTTTTTCGGCCGTTTTTGGCTAAGAATTTGGAGCTAGTTTCTCCCTCCCCCTACCCCCACCGTAAAAATGGCTGAGGATCTCCAACCGAAATTTCGAGCCATTGCACACATGCACACTGGGGGGGGGGCTTTGGGGGTTATCCACCCTACCAGGAATTTCGAGAAGCATACCCTCTCAGGCCATTTTGGACCAAAACCGATTGCTTGAACGATGAAAATGCGTTGAACGACGTCTGATAGTGTAATTTCAAGTACATATACTTATTTTTAAAGCCATCGACTAATCAATTCATTCATCCAGATACTTTTCTTCCATTGTTGTGTATATATTTGATGTTATAAGTCATTCCTTTGACCCTTATTGTTATTTTTTATGCAAATTTAACCGTAAATATTCATGAAAAATAAAATACGATGAATCAACTACGAAAATTTGACATAAGTAAAAAAATTAGTTATTTACCTCCCCCTAAGGGAACTCGGTTAACCCTCTCCCGGAGCTTTTGACCGTGTGCATTTATGAGCTATTGAAAGCATGCATATAAATATGAACTTACTGCGCAGCATGAATGGAATTCGCCTCATTTGCGACTGGCTGATGCTATTTTTTCAATTTTTATATCCAGGAATTAGTTCTGAAACAAGTGAACGATCATATGGCGCAATTTGAGCGTCGCTTAGAAAAATACATATCATCGGAAGCATCAAAGTGAGACATTAATTGCCTCTGCAACGCCTATGTGCGTAATACATACATAACAGTTCCATAGAAAGGCGCTCCATTAAGTATATTGATTATCGATTTTTTGTTGTAGCCACCAGACATGCATAGCATAGGAATTCTGAGGGGAGAGGTGAAATTTAAAAGTGCCGTTTTCAGCCCAAAAATGGTGAATTGGGTACGCGTCAAAAACACCGTTTTTTGGCGTTTCTGACGGTACCTAGTCTTTCTAGAACAAAAATTTCGGAAACATTTAAAACAGTTGAACTGATTGAACAAAATCTCGTCACGAATGAGTATATGGCCTGTAGCGCTCGAAATTGGACACTTTGAGCACACACACACACACACATATATATATATATATATATATATATATATATATATATATATATATATATATATACATATATTTATATATATATATATATATATATATATATATATATATATATATATATATATATATATATATATATATATATATATATATATATATATATATATATATATATATATATATATATATATATATATATATATATATATATATATATATATATATATATATATATATATATATATATATATATATATATATATATGTATATATATATATATATATATATATATATATATATATATATATATATATATATATATATATATATATATATATATATATATATATATATATATATATATATATATATATATATATATATATATATATATATATATATATATATATATATATATATATATATATATATATATATATATATATATATATATATATATATATATATATATATATATATATATATATATATATATATATATATATATATATATATATATATATATATATATATATATATATATATATATATATATATATATATATATATATATATATATATATATATATATATATATATATATATATATATATATATATATATATATATATATATATATATATATATATATATATATATATATATATATATATATATATATATATATATATATATATATATATATATATATATATATATATATATATATATATATATATATATATATATATATATATATATATATATATATATTAGTGATGTCCTGGGCACCGGTACCGGCACCGGCACCGGCGCCGGTGCCGGTGCTGGATAAAAGAGAAAATAATAAGTGTAAAAAGAATAATTGAAGCTCCTTTATCACCAATTTAATGAATAAAGGCGCAAAAAGGTAGCATTTTGTTAATAAAATCTGATCAGCATAGTGAAGCATTTTGACTGAACTTCAGAACAAGTCTTCGAGCTTTAAAAATGAATTATTCATTTAACGAAACACATCTTATTGAAAACATCAATTAACAGCAAGAAGCGTGGACACTAATAAATGAAGTAAATTAAAATTAAAAACATCGACATATAGAGTGGAAAGTTCTTCTAATTCTACCATCTATAGGCAAGAACGATGAGTACTACAGAGTTGTTTTCAACTTAATTTCATCAAATCCATTTTTATTTTTCCATTTCGTGAGCAGAAGACCGTAAAACGCAGCTAGAATTTTAAAATAGTATTTATGCAAAACTTTTTGCTGCTAATTATTCAGAAAAAGCTTGTTAAAACTTTGTAAATGAAGTTCTAAGTCTTTTGCATTACCAATATATCCCATGTTTGTTTTCAGGGGCTTTTGAAAATGTGAAATGATTAACTCAAATAATTTAACCTCAAAAAGTTTTTGTGGCTATTTTCATGTTTGTTTCTTACTAGTTGAATATTTAACTAATGCACTAAAACCAAATTTCGATTTCACTAAAGAATCAACTACTGCACAAGCCAATCTTGATTGCGCTACGCTTAAACTTATAATACACTATTTAACTTTTATTTTTCTTCGAATTTCAATTTTATATTCAGCACTTTTGAAAAATCGCAAATTCTGGAGGTAGGTGGTGAAAATTTTTATGTGGGTAATACCCCTCAGATCATGTATGGTAGCCACATTGTTCATTTTCTCAGAGAAGTTTTAAAATTGCTTAAAGTTTAAACCTTCGGAGTTGGCGAAATTTCTGCTGGCAGCACAGGCAGCATGAAATGTCCAGCGATTGTTGAATTTTGATTCCATTTCCATATCATTATGCAGTCAATAATTTTTAGAACAGCGTTCGAATCGACAAATTTCCTGTTTTGCTCGAAAGAGGTCAGTCCACCTCACAAATCATCCCACGGCTGTGACAATGGATTGCATCTTAAGTCACTCGGAATCCCGCCGGATTTGTTCACGTATAATTTTAAAACACATCGAGAAATGACAACTATAAAAAGTTCTGGAAAAAATTGAGAACAATAAAATAATTGGTCAAAATTAATTAATTAATTACTAAATTAAAAATTAGAAATTAAAATTAAATATTAAAAATTAAATTGAATTAAAAATTACACGTGTTAGCTCGTGAATCAAAAACTGGATTTTTCATCTGTCAATGAGCAATTGCAATTATTTATTAACGTTATCTGCACGGATTTCTGTTTTATATGTACTTATGCATGACTGAATTTGCATTTGAGATAATATTTTGAATTGGTTTGGAAAATCGCTAGAGTATTATAGATAATGAATCATATATATTGTTCCCTTAATGTAATTTTTTCACTTTATGTACATTCAAGTGACCAGAAATCAATGGATGAAACTTCATTATGGTTTAAGCTGTAGTAAGGCTAATTATATGACTGTTAAGTCCATAGGTGCACAAGCAGTGGCGTAGCTGTGGGGGATTGGGGACTAGTCTCCCCCAAAATTTTGGAAGTATGAACATTTTTTAACAAGAGTCCCCGAGGAAAAAATTGGAGATCCTCAATGCTTATCTGAAAGACCGCTAGAATAGATTTTAGCACACTTTTTGAGCTGATGAAGCCAAAATTTTTGGCGCAACGCGCCTTATTTATTTATATACAAAATATCTCTTTCATATAATTAAAATCAAGTTTGATTTTCTTTTAAATTTTTGTCTCCTCTGTGTGTAGATCTCGTTGAGAGAAGCTCAAAAACACTATTATGTTTGCCTATCCATAAGTTGTTGCAGAGATATCCAACTTTAAAATTTTCGTCCCCCTTCCTAAAATCAGAGGGCCAGCTTTGCCAGTGTGCACAAGGTCAAACTTTCGGGAAGGGGTGAAAATCAAAAACTTGGAGATACATAAGCTATAAGTGCTTTCTAAAAACGATTCTACAGCGAAAAAACGATGGTACCGCTTTAGAACCATCTTTATCGAGCATTTGTGGCTAATATATTGCTTTTTTGAACGCTTAAATATAGCTAAATAGTCTTTTTAGACTAAAATAATAGCTATTTAGCCCTTTTTGAAGTCGAAAAAATAGCTGTAAATTCTTTGAAACTCGGAAAAAATATATAGCATTTACAAGGTATGTTTCTGAGTACGAAAAAGGCTATGTATAGCTAGTTTTAAGAGCCCAAAAAGGCTATAAAGTGGTGTTGTTTTTAACAAGGTCAGTTTGTACATGTACAAAGATGGTCCCTAAAAGTCTTTGTACATTTTGTACACACAAATTTTTGGGTACTATAATATGGTACAGTAGCGATTTTAGAGTGGTAAAAACAGTTGTTCGACCTTTCATAGTGTATTTTAGTTAATTTTTGGGTTTCTGAGGGCAAAAATTACTAATAATCGTCTCAAAACGGCGCGCAGCGCCGAAAAATTTGACATTTTTCCTTTCAAACTACAATATTCATTTCGGCGCGAAGCGCCGAAAATTCTTGCGAATTTTAAACCTTTTTTTGTAGTTTTCATCTTCTCAAAAATCTTTGTACATGTACAAAGACGGTCCCCAAAGTCTTTGTACATTTGGAAAAATCTTTGCCGAATACTAAAAACACTGCTATAAAGCAATGCTTTTCGATCAAAATGGCTCTATGGCTATCAGTTTTTTATGCTTAGTGTGAATAAAACTACCTCTCTCTAATACCCATCTATGGTTGAGTCAAAACAGTAAGTATGTGAATCTGCACGTTGTTTGTGTCAAAGAATGATTGTCATTCGCATACGATGGATATATGCAAAAAGACATTCCAGCCAAGCTTATTTGTTCACTTTGTCACCCTTAGGATGAAATCCATGACGCCATTTCGTGTGTATCAATAAAGTTTAAAATATAGACTGTTGTTACAAGTGCACTCTTTTGTCAGATATTGTCAGCCTTAAAATATTTAGCTCCATGTGCATTAAAGCGTAAGATTGTTTTTTTGAAAATTTTGAAGTTGCTTCTTTTAATATTGGATTCTGTTCCTTCTACTTATATCTGCTTGATTAGCAATGAAGAAAAAGTGATTCAGGTAGAAATTGAATCAAAGAAGTAAAAAATTGGAATCGAAAATATTCGTGAGGACATTTTTGGCAAATGGGTCATGTGAGTCTTTTTTGTGCAGCTCTGTAGCATGGTTTCCCAAGATCGAGAGTCGTGGGTTCGGGCCTTTTTTGTTATTCACATTCAAGGATGAAAAAACAGCCTGTATGAAATTGTTTAATGCAGTAAGAATGCATTTTCTGGTCATTTTTAATCCATTTAGACTCATTTCGTCAGCTTATCGATAAAAAATACACGAATTAATAGCAAATCTAGACTTTTCAGATTATTTCAACTTCAGTCCAATTAATAAATAGATAAATAGGACAAATTGTTTTGGTATGCTAAAAGTTTTGACATTTTTACTGCTTTCGTACCCAAATGCAGAAAATGTTTGATAGCTTAAAATCATCTGGCAAGACTCAGATCTTGGCCCCATGTGGTAGGGATGATACCTATCACCCATATAGGAATGTTTTTGTTATAGGGAATACGGTCATACATGGGCAAAACCGCTGAGGAGTCTGGAGTATGAACATTTTAGAGGTCAAAAAAGTCAAAAAAAATCGACAGTGAAGGCAAAAAACACAATTTTTCGAGATTGCAAGGGAAAGGAAACAAAATAAATAACAATTAGCACTTTCGAATTTCAGAATATCTATTGTGTTGCCTTGTTGCTTTAGTATTGCTTGTAATAGATAATCAGACAAATCTTCAACTCTTGCAGTGATAACTTACATTGAATAATTGAATAAATATTAGGTTACGAAAAATATAAATGTGACGTTATGACGTTAGCTTAACAAAGTTTAACTCACTCGTGTCTACCAAAAAAGTCTGTAACTTATGCGATATTTTGTTAAAGGATGGTCAGTGAATTGAATAGCGACATAGAGAAGCTAAAAACAGATTTGGAAGCTTTCCTTAACGTGTTGGGCTCAAAAGCACAGGCTAATCAACAGGCTGTTGAATTTTACTTGGATCCTACTGATATACGGGCATTGTTGGCGTCGAATTTAAAATGCCTTTTAGAAAAGTAAATAAATATCGATTTCATTTTTCTCACGCTATGAATTATTAATTTTAAGCTATATAAAATAAATGCACTTCTTTCCTTCAAGAAGTAGATACGTTATTTGAAGTTAAATAATCTCAGTTCGACACAGTCTTAAAATACACTGACATCAAAATGCGTAGCATTTTATGTGAGGCAATGTGACATTCTTTTGAGTCGGTTTTCCAATCTTTTATTTTACCTTTTAACCGAGTTTAGTTGATCACTTTTTACAAGTCTTGCTCTGCATAATATTGCCTGCCGTACGCTTTGCATTATAGAATTTTACATATGTGACGTTTTTGCAGATTTATCGTAAATTTGAACGAGTCGCCACGTGACGCTGGTTGCCTAACAACTTGCACAGATAAGTAGTGTTTTTTCACTAAAGATAGCTTTTTCATAAATGCGAAATGCTTACATTTAATAGTCAAAATTTTGGTTAAGGGTTAGTCAGAGCTTTTGCTCAAAGGTCATGAAGTAGTAAAAATAGCAAGTTTTTAGACGATGGTGGGACAACCGCCCTACCTTGGGTGGGTTGTTGTAACAAAAGATGTACAACGTGATCATTCAGAGAATTTTTCATAGCCAAAATGATCTCACAAACAAGTATAAATGCTAAACTAGGATAAAAACTGGATAATCCACAGTTTTTGGTCAATTTTATTCACTTTTACAGAAAATTTTTAATTTTTGTCCATTTTAGCTTTCATTTTGCCTTATGTTCCACAGAAAACTTCATCATAGGTAACGCGCTAGCGCGTACCTATGCATAATATACTCGGGTACCCCTAACATATGAGCCCCCCTACAGCTATAATGGAACACATCTGGAGGTGCGGTTTTTTAAATCGATAGATAATAAAAAAGATTATGTACCCTTTTTTATTTTTTGTTTACACCCAATACCGGCTGTGTAAAGAAGGTGTAAAGTTTTGGCGTAATGCTATAACATATAAAAACTTGTGACAGTTTTCTCGCCCAGCTTGTATACAACTCAGCATGAATGCCTCTTAGAATTTAATAGTATAGGATTCAATGGTATAGAATTGAAGAGGACTGAATTTTCTAAATCACTGTCTTTTGTTTTTTGAATTTTACATTAGTTCACGAGTGGGAGTGTAAAGAGTGCGAAAATCTGTGGGTGAAAAGACACTAATTGGTCGAGTTTTTGATCTGTTTATGTCTGCCCCACGGTTTTTTTTGTATTCGGCAGAGATTTTCCCCGATATACAAAAGACTTTTTCGGGACCGTCTTTGTACATGCACAAAGATTTTTGGGAAGATAAAAATTGCAAAAAAGGTCTAAAATTCGAAAAAATTTTCGACGCGATCTTTATAATGGTAGAAATGGCATTTCAAAAGGAAAAATGTCAAATTTTTTGGCGCTTCGCGCCGTTTTTAGACGATTCTCAGTGATTTTTGCCCTCAGAGACCCAGAAATTAGCTAAAATACACTACCACAGGTCGAACAACTCTGTTTTTACCACACTATAGTCGCTACTGTACCATATTATAGTACCCAAAAATTTGTGTGTACAAAATGTACAAAGACTTTTGGGGACCATCTTTGTACATGTACAAACGGACCTTATACAAAAAAACTGCAAGGGCTACACGATGAAGTTTAACGCGTTAGTGTAAAGTCAATATGGAGTTAGTATTGGCGGTTTAAAGTTTACACTCTGGAGGTGAACGTAAAAACACATTTTTCCTTCTTTCAGTTTGTAAAATAATCCGGTTATAGATCAGGACGTTCAAAGTATTATAAAAATAAAGTACGTCTCAAGGCTTACAAATCGCACTTGGTCGCGTTTCTTTAAACTCAATACAGAGTTACTTCTAACGGTGTAAATATTACACTCTGGAGTAAAAAAACACGTATTTTACCGTTTTTTGTTAACTACTCCGGTTTTAAATTCGGTGGTGCGAACCATACTAAAAATAAGTTGAATATTAATGGTTAAATATCGCACTTGGTCGCGTTTCTTTACACTCAATACTGAGTTATTTTTGGAGGTGTAAACTTCCAACTTTGGGGTGAAAAAAGACGTTTTTGGCAGGTTTGTGTCTGTCGCCTTCTCCCGATATGACTTGGGTTGGGACATGATACTCATTATAAAAAATTTACTTAACATCGAGGATCACGCTTGCACTTAAGCGCGTTTACATAATTTCGCCAAATGTTGAGTTATTGCGGAGATGTAAGGTTTACACTAAAAATTCATTCTACTTCCAGAGCGTTGCAAAACGTAAATTTTTTTCAAAATGTTCCCTGTGAGGGAAGGATTACAAATCTAACCATTAGTCTTCTCTAAGCCCATTAGTTGTGTAAAGTTTCCACTATTGAGTTATTGTAGAACTGCAAAGCTTACACTAAAAATTCATTTAGCTTCTAGAACATGGAAAAACATAAATTTTTTTCAAAATGTTCTCGTAATGTCAGGATTACAAATCTGACCTTATAATTTCTTTACACCCAGTAGTTGTGTAAAGTTTACATTAAAAATCAACTCTAGTTCTAGAGCATTGCGAAGCTAAATTTTTTTCAAAATGTTCTTTGTAACATCAGAATTACAAATCTGACTGCTAGTTTTCTCTACACCGAGTAGTTGTGTAAAGGTTACACTATTCATTTATTGTCGATGTGTAAACTTTACATTACAAATTTATTTTACTTCCAGAGCATTACAAAACGTGAATTTTCCAAAAGACGTTCCTTAAGGTCAGGATTACGAATCTGACTCACACATTCGCATAGGAGGGGTGAGGGAGTGGGTATTATCCATCCTCAGGGTCCAGGACTCAAGTCACTATCAGACGATTTTTGGTGGAAACCTTTTGAATTTTTTTAAACTTAATTTTTACTAACGCAAAAGTGCACTTAACTATTAGAATTTCATGAAGTGATACAGTATTTTTGAATGTAAGCAAGAGTAAATAAACTATTACTATAAAACATGCATGTAACAGCTCAAAATTTTGGGAGACGTGTCCTCGGCATGCATGTGGAGTGAGGGGGGTTAGCGACTCAAATTCTAAGTCAAAAATGGTAAAAACACCTAAACATAATCAAAAAGCGCAAGTTTTCGCCAAAAATGAGGGATAGTGGTCAGAAATTTTCTGACCTTGAAGGGGGATGCGGGACGTAATAGCATTAATGGGGGATCGCCCAAATCCACTTTTACATTTATGGTTCTCGGCCATTTTTAGGGGGAGGGGTAAGCGGCTCCGATTTTTGGCCAAAAGAGGCAAATCACCTAAAAATAGCCAAAAAGCGCAAGGTTTTGCTAAAAATGGGGGAGGGTGGGTCAAAATTTTCTGACGTTGAGGGGTGTGGGGAGGACGTCCAACATTGAGTAGGGAATTCCCTAAAGCTCCCTGTTACACAAAATTGGTCATTTACCCCCTATTTTAGGGGGGTAAATGACAAATTTTTGGCCGAAAATTGCAAAAAAGGCACCTGAAAATTCCCAAAAATGCAGGTTTTCGCCAAAAATCGATTTCGGCTTGTGCATTTATTTTTGGAGTCATCTTTACACAATGTTTAAATACTTTCTGAGGCAAAGTAATAGTAATTTTAATGTTTCTCTAAGTATTTTTTGAAAAATTTCAAAAAATTTTCAGCGCTTCGCGCAAAATATCGCTAATATACTGCATTTAACTTCAAGGGGGCATTAAACAGTCAAAAATCAATCTTTGTGTACTATATGTAGGCATCCTTATGCAGATTCAAATATCTGTTGTATCTATTGTCACTGTTTTTAAAAATTTTGTGCAAAAATAAGTACTATTTAATATTTTTGCACTTTTTTTGCCGTTCAATGATAAAATTTACTAGTTTATCTTGATGTTACATTGGATTTATAAGCGCAGTAGTGCTTATTACAAGATTTAATTGACATATTACAATTTCTGTTATATTTCTGATTTTGTAGTACAAGTTATTTTAGCTTTCTCAGTCGTGTTTTATGTGCAAATTCCATCAAATGCTCATAAAAATTTCGGCGTTTCGCGCCGAACTAATATTATAAACTAAATTCATGTCGATTTATCACATTTAGGACTGCATGCGTGTCGCAGGTCACACACTGGTAGTATGTAAAAATGTGTATATATAATAATATATCTACAAAAATTTTTACGCTCATTCAAAGACTTTTTCGGAGATCTTTGTACATGCACAAAGTAGCTCGTACAACAAATATTGTCAGCTAATAATAATACACCGCTTAATTTACTGGTCCCCGTTTTGGAATTTGACCCCTCCCTCAACTCTAGACCTTGGGAAACTATGATCTGACTGAATGATTTCTTTACACCCAGTATTTCTGTAAAGTTTGCACTGAAAATTAACTTCACTTCCAGAGCGTTGCAAAAGCTTGACTTTTTTCAAAATGTTCCGCGTAACGTCAGGACTACAAATAGTGTAAGTGTTCTTTACACCCAGTTGTTGCGTAGAGTTTATGCTAAAAAGGTTCGATCTGTGTAAATAAGGTAAGGTTGTTTTGTTTGAAAAAATAATGCTGATGTGCAGAGCCAGGCCCGGATCCAGATCCGGCCAAGAAGGGGGGGCGGACAAAAGATGAATTGGTCTATATCTCGGGAAATTCGTCGAGGTAGCTCGCAAAAACCAAATTTTTTGACGTTTCTTTACATGCTCTATCCATTAAGATAACAAAATTTAAACTTTTTTCGAAGAAGTTTTTTCTCACTCAAAAGGCTATAACAAGTGTCATTTTTTGGCCGCGCTTGGGCCAAAATTTATAAAAAATACTTCACATCCGGCGCAAAGCGCCCAAAATTATAAGATTTTGCGACAGGCAGGCGATTTTGCCATCTTTCCGTGCATTATCTTACTTTTCAAAATTGTTTTGCGGCCAAGGGGGGGGGGTGGCGGCCGCTCCCCGCCCCGCCCCCGTAAATGCGGCCCTGTTCAGAGCACTTGATTTCCGGCATTCTTGGACTGCTGTCATAATCATGGCATGTTACCGTATGCGTTTACTAACTGATTTACTCAAGTCTTGCTAATTAAAAGTGGGGTACTAGCAAAGAAAAATGCTCTGATGGAACAAAAGGGACGAATATACTTGGAATTACGCATCATTAAGGATATAAAAGGAGGGGACTAGGGAAAAGTTACTTAGGTACGCCTGGGGAAGTTGTAAGATTCTACTAAAAATTAGACTTCCGCTGAAAAACGCAAAAAATCGAAGTATATTCTGCGGCTTCTAAAAAAAGCGTGGCTGCACAAAACATTGTTCATTGCAGGCAAAGAGATTTTACGCAGACTTTAATTTGTTTCAATAACCGATTTAGTTTCTTACCAGTATCAAGTTTCTCTTTCGATATATGGCAAACATTTACTTAATCGTCTGTTGCTTCATAAATGAATTATGACAAGCACGCCGTCTTGTTAATTGCTGCCTCATAGCAATGCGTCTCATGCTAGCGTTAGAATGCACATTATGTCGTTTTTCATTTAGTGATCGCTTCTTTTCTAAGGATTAGCTACATATTCATTTATTCATTTTTACGTCGGAGGTGCAACTCCTTTCTGCAGGCCGCAGAATATTCTTCCATTTTTTTGCGGTTTTCTAAAGGAACTCTAATTTTTAGTAGATTCTTACAACTTCCACAGGCATACATAGGTAACTTTTCCCTAGTCCCCTCCTTTTATATCCTTAATGATCTTAATGCTGCGTAATTCCAAGTATATTCGTCCTTTTTGTTCCATCGGAGCATTTTTCTTTGCTTTAAATCGCCCGCTTAATAGCCGCTAATAGATAAAGATTTCCACGGTATGCCTTAATTTCTCTTTCTGCAATACCCTTTTACATAATTAATTAATACAATTATTTGTTGTCAGAACATAATTTTTTATTATTCATGTTTACCTTAGAATTTATATGTAGATCCTTTTTGCATACCTATGCTTGATTCTAATGTTTTAGAAGTTTTTAACTTTTTTCTGAATTACTTTTTACATTTTTCTTCAATAAATCACTCGGCTGTGCTAAAATTGATTGTGCCAATTTAGAACAATATATTTGAGTAAAATTCAATGAATTCCAACGTGTCGCCACTTTGTCGCACATTATAATTGAAAAATAACATTCATACATTTACCGTGTAAAGTAATATGTACATTGATTTGGATTTGTGCCTTGCATATAATTTTTTTTCAAGATGGCTTTTTATAGCCAAAATCTGCGCTTGCTTTATCGATTCTACTCCTGTCGTCAAACAAATTCTTATTGAAGGACATTATGGCAGTTCAAGTTGGTCTGAAATAACGGAACGGCTCAAATCGGCCATGATGCAATCATACAAGTATATTCTCAGCCTTGAAACTGTTGACTTTTTGATTTAAATTTATGGAAAAAGTTTTACTGTTTATCGTCGCTTATGGATTACAATGAATTATTTTTCTGAGAAATCAAAAGTGCTACACGCCTTCGGTTCTGAAAGATAAATTTGGTACAAAAAAGGATACTATAGTCTGTTCCATTCCAAACGAGCTATTTTTTGCTAATGTGTTATTATTGTAATATATTTTCTTTGCACAAATGACATATTCAGTTATGCTCTCGTAACAGCTAGCCGCGTTAAACTCTTATTGATGTTTAATATCCTTCGCTTAGCATGTGGTGCATCTAACAGACCGCCGCAACAACCTAACCCGTTAAACGTTCTGCTACAGTAATACGCCGTAAAGCAAAAATGGGCCGTTTGGAATGGAATAGACTATTGTCATTTATGCTCCCATCTGGATTTTGAGCATTTTTCTCCTCGAATATCACGTTTTTGGCCTAAATGTTTTAGAGTGATTGGAATTCGAACCAGTTGATCCTCTGAATTTGGGGGACTGAAATTTTGAAGTCAGATATCTCGTGCTTGTAGACAGGCAAAAATAATGGTGAGCGAGCTCTATGCACTGGATAAGAAAAATTTTCGGCAAATTCAAAAAAATAATGTTTTCAATCATATCCAAAAATGTGTTGTATAAAATGGTCATGCAAATGATTTCTAAACAGTTTGAGCTCGCTGAAAAATTATTTAACTTGTTTTGTAAACAATAAAGCTGGCGTGAAGCGCCCGAACAATTTGGGCTTATAAAGTGTGCTAGAATCTATTTTGACAGTCTTTGAAATGCGCTTCAAGAATTTTCAATTTTTTTCTCTGGGGGACCCTTGTCAAAAATATTCGTGTTTCCGAAATTTCAGGGGGATTAGTCCCCCCTATCCCCCACGGCTACGTGACTGTTGCCAACCGTGAGTTTTTTCTCGAAACGTGAGTTTTTTAGCCGAGAGATTTTTTTGAGTTGCGTTTTTTCGTGAGTTTTTGAGATTTTCTTTTCTGAATTTGAGATTTTTCACTAGAAGTGATTTTTCGTGTTAAAGCAATTTTCGATGCTTTCTGGCCAAAAAATGCCCAAAAAACATGTTTTTTTCCAAAAATTGAAGACTTGATTGGTCAAATTCTGTGCCGAGTTAGGTAACTTACGTTTATTTGCATTGTTTGCCTAGCTAAATCGAGATTCGAGTTGCTAATTGTCTAATAGAAGCGGGAATTCTCGCTTCTATGTTTTGAAAAAATTGATTTTTTCGAGAAAAAAAAATTTTTAATATTCAAACATTTGACTGGCATTTTTGAGATTTTTGTAAGTTATGAGTTTTTTAGATTTTCCACAGCTTGAGGTTAGCTGGCAACACTGATAACTAAGCCTAGCCAGAATTATAAAAGGTACATTTTATTCAGTTGATAATTTAGGCTTTGGCTCAGGCTTAGTTTATATACATTATGGGTGCTAATTGAAACTTATATAGACTGATAATGCCATCACCAGAGTAACGCTCCTTGAGAAGTCGCTCATCTAATAATTTCTAAATTTGAATTTTCAGTCAGAATTCATCGAAATAAAGTAAAAAATGAGCATATATGTTTATCACGTAAGCAGCGAAACGCATGTACTGTGTGCGTACATACTTGTGTAGCGGTGCACCGGTACCTCATTTCCAACCGGTACCGGTACCGGTACCGGTACCGGTACCGGTACCTGTATGCATGTTATGTAATATGTATTGTGTACTTATATACTAGTGTTTCATCTGATGTGTTTGGTCTGGATATTGTTCCTAGAAACGGTTTAAATACTTTTTACTACTATGTTACTTAAAATCATTTTTACAGCACCTTACCAGTGTTTTGTTTGTACAAGGTACGTTTGTACATGTACAAAGATGGTCCCCAAAAAGTCTTTGTGCATTTAATACATGAAAATTTTTGTGTACTATAATATAGTACAGTAGCGATTTTAATGTGGTTAATCAGGGTTTTCGACCTTTGGTAGAGTATTGCAGCTAATTTCTGGGTCTCTGAGGGCAAAAATCACCGAGAATTGTCTTAAAACGGCGCGAAGCGCCGAAAAATTTGACATTTCTCTTTCGAAATGCAATTTCTGCCATTATAAAAATATATAGAACACACAATTACTTATTTCGGCGCGGAGCGCCGAAAACTTTTGCGAATTTCAGACCTTTTTTGCATTTTTTGTCTTCCCAAAAATCTTTGTATATGTACAAACACGGCCCGTAAAAGTCTTTGTACATCGGGAAAAATCTTTGTTGAGTACAAAAAACACTGCACGTTCCTATTATATTAATTCGAAGGGATTTATTGGTGGTCACTGTTCATTATGTCGGTAAATTAAAAAAAGTCGTCACAGCTCTGGGAATTCTATAAGATAGATGATAAGGATGAATCAAAGGTATTATGCAATTGTTGTGGTGCGAAATCGAGATATTTAAAGCATGTTGGGGTCTTTTTTGAATTTAAAATTATCCGTTCCGTTTTACACTTGTACACATTTTAGTGCTGCGCTCTGCCAGAAAGTGGATGAATTGTCGAAGTTGCATCTGTCTCTAGATTCCATGCGACAAGCTGACTTTTGGTTGCTCAACTTATTGGTACGTAAATGCATACTTTTTGTATGTACCCTAATATTGAATGAAGCGAAGTTCCCTTGGTTATATAGAAGTACGCGTACGTGCATTTGTGTACACATGTACGTTACAAAATACATTTTCCTATTTTTGTATCAAGGTTTTAGTATGTACAGACTTGCCGTCTTCGAAGAATCCCCAGCATGTATTTGGTGGGATTAGGGTGTGGGTGAAGATGACCCCCACTCGAAATCCGCCGTTTCTCATTCCCAAAATCACTGTTTTTTGTTATTTCGGACTATGCTGGTTCGCTAACTATTTCAAGAAAGTTAAAACATTATTTCGAAAAAATTTAAACAAACTTGGAACAAATTGAACAGAATATAGTCAAAAAAACTGGAGCGCCGAAATTTTGACACTGTTTGAGCCAAAAGTTGGCTAAAAACGTTTAAAGAAGCAAACTTTTTATGATTTTTTTTAAAGAATCGACAATTGTGGAGCGTCGCAACCATTTGGCGTGGGTAAGTAGCCATTCTGGGGGAAGGTCTGAACTCCCAATAACATGCATATAACTTCAAGGTTTCCCAATGCCTTATCCTGAATTACCTTTTTCACCTTCTCTCAAGGGCAAAATCTTTGATCTGGTTGGGGAAAATGAATAAAAAATTTGACTTTTGAAACATAAAATAAGGATTTTCATGTATTTTTTCTAAAATAAAAACATGCCAGTAAATAATGGAATTATGTACGTATTGAAGCAATTTAAAATGAAAAAGACAAATGTTGCTTACTCATTCGAATGTCCTATATTTTGTCTAGGAACACTGAATGCTTCTACAGCTTTTTTGCTTATTGGATATTTTAAATTTTGTAGGATTTTAATCAAGTTCGACTAGTTTTCTCGCGTTTTGACTTACTTTTATTGCATACGATCTTGTTCGATTTTTTCATTAATTGTAGGTTTATACGGATAAAGACAACCTCGATTTATAGTCAAACAGTTGTGTTTAAATGCTTTTGTCCGGGAAGCTAATTTCATCTTACATTGTTTAATTATATATTTTTATATAATAGTAATTAGCTTTTCTTAATGCTCTTTCGTAGGATTGGAGCTCTGTTGAAATAACCGACGAATTGGATGATGGTCGGAAGATTTCGTCGACTATTTCGGTGCCTATGTTTATTTCGCCTTACTTGTCAGACTTATTGAATGACTTATGCAGATTCTTATGCAATATAGGTCCGCTAGATATGCCAAGGTCAGCTGGCTGATGAGATCACTTTTGATTATTACTCAGATCAGGCAACGTATCCAAGATTCTGCCAATGGGAGGCGGACCCAACTTAAATTGGTCTGTATCTCGTAAAATTCGTTGGGATAGCTCGAAAAACCGAATTTTTGAAGTTTTCGACTATTCATTAAGATCATAAAAGTCTAACTTTTTGAAAAAAAGAGTTTTTCTTGCTCGAAAGGCTATAAAAAGCGTCGTTTTTCGGTCGCGCTTAAGCCGAAATTATGGGAAATATATCGTTTATTGTAAGATTGGATAAATGTCTGATGTGATTATTCTGTTCTGAACTCAACAATTTTCTTGCAATTTCACGGCCTCCTCGGAAATCACTATACAGCTACATATTAATTTTTAAAAGTCTGAAGATGACTTCACATTTAAGATTTCGCGCTAATATTTGAAATCATTTAAATGGGATGATTCGGGATCAGAAGCATCATTGATACTTTTCAAAAGGTTTTTGTTATTTTCCCAGTTTTTAATTTATTAATTTAAGGCCTTTGTAAGACGAGAACTCTTCAACTTATCCCTTTTTCGCACTTATATTAATAAGTACTATTGCATAAAATACTATTATTGATCTTAAGTGTATGTACCAGTGTTTTTTTTGTATTCGGCAAAGATTTTTTCCGATGTACAATGACTTTTGGGGACCGTCTTTGTACATGCAAAAAGATTTTTTGGACGATAAAAACTGCAAAAAAGGTTTGTAATTCGCGAATATTTTCGGCGCTTCGCGCCGAAACGAGTAATTGTGTGTTCTATATATCTTTATAATGTCAGAAATTGCATTTTGAAAGGGAAAACGTAGAATTTTTTAGCGCTTCGCTCCGTTTTGAGACGATTATTAGTGATTTTCGCCCTCAGAAACCCAGAAATTAACTAAAATACACTACCAAAGGTTGAACAACTCTGATTTTATCACACTAAAATCGCTACTGTACCATATTATGGTACCCAAAAATTTGTGTACATAAAATGTACAAAGACTTTTAGGGACCATCTTTGTACATGTACAAAGGGACCTTGTTCAAAAAAACACTGGTATGTACACATATATGAATATGTATATGGTCGGCATACATTGTCTACACAACATATTGTCCCGGCCCCGGCTAATAAGTCTGCTCCGGGAGATCCTATTTTTATTCTTTATTATTTTTTATTCAGTTCTGAAAAAAACATGCCAAATATCCAATTTTGGGTGTAAACCCCCAAACCCCCCGCCCATGTGTGCGTAATGCGTTTCTGAAGCAGATCATTCATATAGACAAATTGAACTGCATTATAGCTAATAGGGTAATGAATTCTGCATATCTGAATATTATCAGTCTCTGTCAGAATAGAATTCCTTCGTGTTTTAAGCTAAGAAAGTGCAGCATATGTATAAATCAAATGCATAGAATCGCTCCGTTTTATCTATTCCTCCGTTTTTATTTTTATGGTTTCGTACGGGCTGTATTTAATACTCCATTTTGATTTTCTTCAAGAATGGCTAATTTTATTTATTAATTCAGTGATATGAATACCCTAATTGCTATTTTTTATTACTATTTAGAGAATCCATTGTACGGGCCAACCGCGCCTTGCTTTCTGAAGTTTCACGATTTTACAATAATGCGCTGGATACTACGTCAACAGACGATCAAATAAAAACGGATTTTTTCGGTCAGAAACAAGCCATTCAATGCATATTTGACCTAAAGTTTTTGGATGCGCTGCTGGACAGAAAGGAATCGTCGGCGGACGAAAAAGGCCCTCATGAGGTAAGCCTAGCATTGCTTTTTTTACTCAATAGCTTGAATAATTTATCGCTCCGTGCTTATTGAATGGATGCATAACACACGTGCACACTGGGGTATGGGGTACCCCCCTATCAGAACTTCTGAGATGCACACCCCCTCAGGCCATTTTTGACCAAAAACTATTGCTCGAACCATGGAAAAGCGTCAAATGATGTCTAACAATATAGTTTTATATACATATCACACATGCACACTGGGGGGTGGGGGTTTGGAGGAGAATCTCCCTACCAGGACTTTTGAGGAGCATATCCCTTCAGGCCATTTTTGACCAAAACCGATTGCTTGAACCATGAAAAAGCGTCAAATGACGTCTAACAGTGTAATTTTAAGTACATATACATATTTATTTTTAGAGTGATATAAATCCATTCATCCAGACACTTTTCTTCCATTATTTTGTAAATATCTGATGTTGCAGGTCATTTCGTTGCCCTTATTGTTACAGTTTTTCATGCAAATTTAATTAAAAATATTCATGAAAAATGAAGTACAAAAAACTCGGTTTACCCCCCAGAGCTTTGGACCGCGTGAATCTTTGGTATATACGAGTATACTTAGTTTTTCCAGCAGTAGACTGTCCAAGTCGGGCATCCAGACAATTTTCTTCCATTATTTATTTTTTTATTTTTGATGTTTAAGCTCACTCAATCGCCCTCATCTTTATTGTTTTCATGCAAATTTAACCATAAATATTTATGAAGAATAAAATGAGTATCAAAGTTTGCCAAAATTTGACATTAAATTGGTGAAAAAATTACTATTCCCCTCCTATAAACTCGGTTTACCCCCTGGAACTTTTGACCTTGTGCATGTATGATGCATGAGAGTTTTTAAAATCAAATCGAAATTGGATTTTCCATGGCACGTTTCTGGAGGACGGGGGTATCTACTAACCCTAAAATTTGATAAGTAGAATTTTTTTACTTTTTTAAGTTCATCTTTTCCTGCGAGACTGAAAATTTAGCAGTAGTGTAATCAGTAAAGCCACGGAGAATTTAGTTTAAACTAAACAATATTTAAAATACGGTCTTCTATTGGCTGATTGACTGGACAACAAATTTTAACTTTTTTTAACCCTTCTGGAAAATTTTAGAAGGAAACTAGACCATTTTTTGCGCTGGACTTCTAAATTTTTCCATCACGTCGAGTTTTTGAGATATGTATTTGAATGTTAAAATTAATGCAAATTATGGCCTCTTTGAACAAAGCTGCGCAAAGCTGACAGCCGAAATGAAATATATATAACTGTCAGAATACCTCAACATGATCCACCTCTTAATTTTAATGTCATTGGCGTTGCGTACTATATTTTAGCCCATAAAATATTACACATAATTTGCATTTTTATTACAGTTTAAAGTTTAAAAATTATGTGTAGCTTATTACTAGTTCTGCATGTTAAAAACATTATATGCCCTCTTAAAGAGCTTTTTACGCTGATTGCTGATCATCTCGTGTTTTGCACTAGCATATCTAGTTTTTTAGAGATTCGTGTTTTAGCATACCGTACAAATTGTATACATAGTTTAAGAAATTGCACGTTTTTTTTGAATTCTCGAAAAATGTTTATAGCTGAAAGAAAAAGTCATAAACATTGCTAAGGATTTTTTTGCACTAACGAATCATATTCCAAGATTCTGAGACAGTTGAGAATTCAAGAGTTGGCCTGTATTGAAAGTTTTATTTGTTTCGGTTGAATTGAAGATGTTTGTTTTTGGATTATTACTAGTTTCATAAAATTCTCATTTTTTCCATAAAAGAAAACGTGCTTGCGCAAAACAAAGAACATGCATACCTATTCGAAATCAGCGTAAAAAATCGTTTAAAAAACCGTATTAAATTGTTTAGTTGCAAGAAGGATAAGCTGACAGTAGGTTCAAGTCTTACACTGCATTACAATACAAAGTATGCGTGTTATGCAGCATATGACAGCCAACTAGCTCAAGAACTAGACGTGCTTGGAAAAATCTAAAAACATTTTCAGAATTAGCGTGAAAAATTGGTTTAGGATCGCATAAAATAGCTTCGTAAGGAAAATTGTTGCGATTCAGTGAATTTCATTAAATAGCGTTTAATTTTTACAGTCAAGTTTTGTCGTCTTCTTTGCTCGAATTAGTGCTCCGAATAACTAGCAGAGCTGATCTGTGTAGAATCGACTAATGGAAGTCATCTGTTGGGGATTGTGCCAAAAAATTAAGTGGATTGGGCGGAAGCTATGTTGTTAACAGCATCATTTACGACCAAATTTAACACTTTTTTATTGCTAAAATCATCTTTTGCTGCTTCTGTGGGTACGATTGATCCTTGTTTTTATATTATAAATTGAAACTTTGTTTTACATTTGAGAACTTGAAACGGAGAGAAAAAATATTGAAAATTTTGCAGAAAACTTCATAGAGCACGAATAAAAGCTTATTTGATTTTTTTGCTCTTTCAAATTTATTCATCAAGTTGCATGATATAATTTTTCTCGTAAGAAAGCAATGAAAGATTTGTCGTCCCTTCGTTGGAGCACCAGATTTTTCGGCTCTCTTTACCTAATACGAAAAGCCGCAACAGTTTCTAAAGCGATGCATTTGTTTAGATTTTAAATTTGTCCTTCGAATTCGGCTATTATTATACCTTTGTTATCATTCTCAGTAGATTTATCACTTTTTTCTCAAATGGCTGTAATACATTTTTTATCGGCTCGCTCTTACTGCTATGTAGAATCGAGTCAACTTGGATGTTGAATTTAGTCGATTGATTTCTAAAATCGAATCGCGTATTGATCCCTTCGACTTGGATACCCTTTATCCTCATTTGAAACGCAATGGCATAAAGCTACTGATGAAGTGTCAGGTAGTTATAATGAATCGCTTCAGACATGCACACTGGGGGTATGGGGGTATCCCCTACCACAACTTTTGATAGGCATACCCCCTCAGGCCATTCGCGGATCAAAGACCCATTGTTGGAACTATAAAAGAGCGCCAAACGATGCCCAGCAGTATTATCTGAAATAATTTACCGAGTAGTTCTCTGTCCACTCATTCGTTCAGACACTTTTTGTCATTATTTTGTGCATATTTGATAGTCCAAGTCATTCCATCATTCTTATTACCATTTGTTTTCATGCAAACTTTATCACGAATATTCAACAAGACTAAAATATGACGAATTAAAGCATTTTCACGGGTTTTGACGGGGGGGTGAGTAACGACAAAAAATTCTTTTACATCAAAGTTCCTGGCCCCTGATTTCGAAATTTCGACCTTTTTTAGTTTTACTATTTAAATTTTCAGCGCTTGTTTTGTTTCTATCATGATTTTCATCTGTCAAATGATGTCCGTAGACAATTTCGAAACATTGTTAAAAGATAAGAGAAGCCTGAAGGAGAAATTGCTTTTTCTAGAACGCTTATAAGCGATTTTATACCGTTCATTATTTTTCCTTTTTATGTTCGTGGTGTTCGAGGCTTTTTTGTACATATTTAAGCGTAAAGAGGTAAAAACTTATTATTTTTTGTCCTGATTAATTTCAGTTTATAGTTTAGTTTAATCGTTTTAGTTTTTTAGTCTCTCAATTAAATGCTAAAGCGTGTGTGTATTAACAAGAGTGATATTAAGGCGGTTTATGGACTTCTTTTGACTCCGGAAGCCGCTGCTAACCTGCAGCATCTGCAAGCAGTGTTAAAAAAGGAGGAAAGTTCGCAACAACTGTCGAATGTGTTAGACTCTTGGCACATTCTGAAAATGTGCCCTGAAAGTTCCTTACAGACAAGATTTAGGATGCTGCCGGCTTACGATGACGTAAGCAGACGTTCAACTTAATACATGTACAGTCAAACTCGGATAATGCAAACCCCGTAGAATGCACTTTTCCGCTTAATGCACACCAGTACACATATATGTAACGGCTCGAAACTTCGGGTTGGGGTCCTTGGCCATTTTTAGGGGAGGGGTAAATGACCTCCAATTTTTCAGTCAAAAAAACACCAAAAAAACGGTCAAAAAATTCAATTTTTTCCAAAAATCGAGGGAGGGGTCAAAAACTTTCTGGCCATGGGGGACGGCCAAGTTTGGGTGAGGGATCTCCCATCTCTCCTGTTGCATGTATGCCAGTACAAATGGTCCAAGCAAGAAATAGTGTATTAAAGTACTTAGACGCCTAAGTTAATGCGAACTCGGATAATGTGTAATGCACACGGCTGACAAGATTGCAGCTTACATATAAATCAGTGTGTTAAGTATACGCGTTTAATGCACACCTCGGATAACGAGCGTGTGGACCTCGGATAATGCACCCGTCGATTAATGATATTTATTGCTCGCTACGTCAACTTATGTAGAACAAAAGCGTGCATTGTTATTACTACATTATTTATTCTGCAGCAAAATGTAAACGCAAAATATTTGTCGTCTTTGGATTCCTTCTGTAATAGCATTAGAGCGATAATAGATTTTTTCAAGGTGGAAATTCTGAGAAAATTTCACACTACGCTTAATACACACACTCGGATAATGCACATCCTTGTCCACGGTCCCTAAGGAGTTTCCATTATCCGCGTTTGACTGTATATGTACATAAAACATTATAATTCTAAAAGTTAATAGGACAGGAAGCTGTGAATGGACTTTTGAGCATGCGTACGGTACCGTACTTTTTGATTCTCTTTCTAGAACATCAGGATACAGGAACTTGTTTGAAAATTCATCAGATTGCCACGGGGGTCACTCCACAGGTTTTGCGTTTCCGCTTCTGTTCTGAATTTTAAAAGGGTATATTGCATTTGTTTTACCCATTCACTGCATTTTCACTGATTTTCAAAAATTTATTACATTTTGGAATGCAGCTTTGTATAGCTTTAACATGGTAAAATAATTGAGCCACTATGAAAAGAGAATTAAATTTCCTTTCAAATGATGCATATTTTGTTTCATTTATTCGCTCCTACAAAAATCTATCAGGTAATAAACATAATGTAATCTGAAACCACACAAAACCACTAATGAAGCTAAAAAGCCAGATATAGTTTTTTGACTTAATCTCAAGAACCACTCAACCGATTTCAAAAAAGTAAAGTTTTCTCTGTACAAACCAAAGAAATGAAACTATTTTGCCAAAAAAGTTTCAATTTGTTATAACTACAGTATACCACATAGCGAAAATAGCTTAAATTTCAACATGGTTGCATTTTTTACTAGTTTATTACATTATGCTGAAATCCAGCAAAATAGTTGCGTTTTAGCATCCTCTAAAATGTTCATTTTTTGGTTTTTCTTCTAAGCCCGCCGTTCACTCTACAAACACGTTTTAAATTTTTTCCAATATGGCTGCCCCAATAAGCCATGCTTATTATGCGTTACAGATTGTATTTTATTGAATGTTTGAGCTCAATATGAAAAGAGCGTGAAGCTAGCTTTTGAATGATTACTCACTCGCCTAATTTGATCGAGAATTCGCATTTTTCATTTTTAGCCATGTAGGCAGCCATATTGGAAAATTACTGTAGTTTTGAAGGTTTTTATCCATAATTCCTTGTGCTCTTAAGATCTTCCAAAAATTTTTTCTGTAAATACGAGGGGTGAGCAATAAGTCCATGCAATCCTAGTTACAAAAAGTACCCCGAAGTTCAATTCATTTCATTTTTCAACATATTCGCCAGACATGTTATGGCACTTAAGCCAGCGATCACTGCACTTCTGTACACCGGTCAACCAAAAATCACAAGTTTGGCTCCGCAACCACTCATGAACCGCATCTTTGACTTCATTCATTATTCAAAAAACGGCGCCCTTTTAGATCAGATTTCATTTTTTGAACACATGAAAGTCGGTCGGGGTCGCTCGAATCCACAGTCAGCCAAAACTTGCTGCGCAACGGCTGCCTTGTCTGGTGGAGCATTGTTAGAGATGTGCTGGGGCCGCTCTTTTGCCGGGGCCGGGGCCTGTACAAAACATATACCCTATACTTACTAAGCTATACCAAGTTTCCACATTATTTCTATACTGACTTAACATCTTAGTATTACTATTGTAAGCAATTACATATTGCTTTAATGAATTAAAGACTTAAAAATAAGCAGATAAAAGAGAAATAAACAAAAAATTAAAATAATTGTGAATATAGCTGTTAGGCATAGAAAACAATAAGCTAAGCTGAACAGAATATGACTTTTCTATAGTATTTATGCTGATTCGATGAAAGAAATAGACGAGCAAAACAGTACAATACAAAAGATTACGATTACATTGCACGAGAAATAAGTAACCCAGGGATTAACTAAACGCTTGAAAAACTTATCTCTAGAATATCAACAAAATCATAGGGGCGAAAAATGCTTGTACGACGAAAAATCATTTACCAAGATTAGAGAACATGCATAATCAAATTAAAATAATATTTAAAAAATTAATTGAAAACCACACAAAAATGAAGACATTTGCTCTATTATTTGGCGCACAGCGCCCGAAATTAGTGAAAAATCGCATATATTAAAGCAAACGAATTCTATCTAGGTGATAAAATAAGTTGCCGCACCCTAGCATTTTTTGAGGTACATAAGTACATACATCGATTTATAAAACAATTTTACAGACACTGGTGGAAGTCCCTTGCATTTTAAACTTTATTGTCTAAGAATTATCGGTCAAACGTGCTTATTTTCGCAATAAAAATTCTTAATAGAGCTAAGCTATTCAAGAATGTATCGAATTGTTTCAATGCTCACTCAAATCTTGATTATTAGATTACTTGAAGCGAAACACAACAGTAACCTAAGCTTAATTTTAACGAAATTTAGCTTTTTTTGCGAATAAATAAATATTATGTTGCGTAATTAGGCAAAAAAGATTATTTTGTCCGATTTTCATTAATTTTTCATCGTTTTTACAGGCTCCGGCCCCGGCGCCGGGGCCAGCCTGGCCCCGGCCCGAGGCCGGGGCCTGGGCCCCGGCGCCGGGGCCGGGGCCGGGGCAGGGGCCTGGCACATCTCTAAGCATTGTCATGCAGAAGAAGCACTCCATGGCTCAACTTTCCGCGCCGCTCCTTCTTGATGCTTTCACGCAATTCAATCAATTTTTCACCATAGTATGGACCAGTGATTATGGTCTTTTCTGCCACAAAATCAATAAGCAACGGACCTTTTGAGTCCCAGAACAATGTCAACATCACCTTGCCAGCGGATTTCACCACTTTGGCCTTGACTGTTGGTTTGCCACGCCTTGGAATCCATTGCATTGACTGTTGTTTATTTCCGGGACCTGTTACGAATCTGACAATGAAATTTTCGGGCGATTCCTGGAACCGATGGTGGAGAGCCAAACTTGAAGTTGCCCGGACTTGCTTCTGCGTTGCTGTCAACAATCTGGGAACCCAACGGGTGCAAATTTTTGACAACCCCAACTTTTCGGTCAAAATTGTTTGAATTGTGCCATAAATGATGTCAAGTGTCTTGGCTATTTCTCGAACTTTGAATCGCCGATTAGCTGCTATCAGGTCTTCAACGGCCGCCACATTTTCTGGTGTGCACACTGTCACCGGTGCCCATCTGCGATCCTCATCTTCGAAACTCGTTTTCCCAACCTTGAAAAGTCCGATCCATTTGTAAACTGTACGGAGTGCTAGAGCATGATCGCCATAAACTTGAACCAATTCGGCGTGAATTTTGGCCGCTTTCTGGTTTTTTCGCATCAAAAACCGTATCACCGCCCGTTGTTCAAAAATTAGGTTTTCCGTCATTTTATAGAGTAATACTAATTAATAAATTAATATCTCCTGAAATATATAGTAGATACAGCTGATTTTTAGCGAATCGTCATGATATCAAATGGTCTTCGAAATAAAATTAACATCATGACATCTGGATTAATGTGTATAAAAATTGCACGGACTTATTGATCACCCCTCGTAGATAGAGAATTTTATGCTCTTTTTAATGAGATAGGTTTTAGGGTCTGGTTCCTTGTACTTTGTTGGATTAACTTAAAAAACCACTGTTGTACGCTTAAAACGCAGTGCATTGTGATGCCTAGCCTAGATGCACAAGGCTAGGGTCAGCGGAGAGGGGTATAATCCCCGACCCGGTAAATCTAGTGTTCCCGTTTTTTGCTAGCCAAATGACGAAAATGGTCAAAATTGCCTATGGAAAGCGCTTTTGCGAGGTCATACCGCATTTTAAAGCATTTTTAGTCCATTTGACTGCATTATATTGCTTTTAACACTAGAACAATAATGAAATTGATCAATGGCGAGAGGTTTTCATTTTTTAGACTCCGTAAAAATTCTAACGTTATTACTGCTTTTGTCCTCAAAAAATGTATTTTGATTGTCCGCATAGAAGTCTTTAAAGTGAGTTTGTTGGTAGGCTCAGAAGTACGACGTTGACGCTGGCGCATTAACTGAACTGACACGCAATACTTCGCCCTCCGATTTGTCAAGAAATTCCAGCGCAGCCGCTTTGTCGTTCAACCAGATCTACCAACTTGATACGCCCAAACTTGGATCCATTCCAACTTCTCTGAGTTCTATATATGATAAATTTTCTTCTTCGCTATTCGGTCATCATGAAAATACATGATGTAGGTACTAAATGTGATACATAATTCCTTGTACACCAGACATGTAATAGGGGGATGGGGCCTGGGGGATCCCCATCCAAAGTCGGTCGTCCCCCATCTCCCAAAGCCAGAAAACGTTTGACCCCCCTCCTCCGATTTTTGAAAAAAATCGAATTGTTTGGCCATTTTAGGCGTTTTTTGGCATGGGGTCATTTTCCCCACTCCTGGAATTAGTTGGGGACCCCCTCCCAACATTTCGAGCCGTTACATGTTGTATACTCTACACTGCTGAAGAAATTTTATAGCGATACTTAGGCGTGTTCGTGAATTGCTTATTCGTTTATTAAGAACTTATTTTTTTCAAACTTTTCGAAATTATACGTATATTTTCAAAATTGTAGATATTGTTCCAATTAATCATGTTCGCGATATTTTTATCCATGAATTCTTTAATTACAAATATAACTCACCTATCAAAAATAATACAAAGTCATCAATATTTAGAGAACAGCGCTCTCATTTTAATTTTCTAGGCCTTTCGTTTTATTTTCTGGTGCATTTCCAAAATATGGCTATTCTGGAAAATCTGGAGAGTGCAGAGATTTTTTATTTCTCTACAAAATATGTAGGGCGCTAAGCGGAAAAATGTGGCCAATTACTGCTTTGAGGTTCGTTTCCCTTGTAGAACGCTACATTTTTGCAATATTTCTTTTCAAGGAGCGTAGGTAAATATCTACTGTATGCAACTATAGTCTGTTTCAAACAACTTCGGTCATAAATTTTAAAACCATCTCCGACAATAAGCTGACAGATTGCGATTATAGCATTAATCTGATTTATAATTATCGTAACCCCCGACTTACTGTCGTTAAAAATTCTTAGAATTTATGCACGAACTTATGTGAAACAGACTATACATATGTATGTATAATCTATTTCACAATTTTTACTTTTTTACAGTAAATGATTTGAAAGCAGCAAAAATTCTGCTGTAGGCAAAGGCCTTTCATTCGGTTGACTATCGTCTATTGCACATTAATTAACTCTTAAAACTTATGCTTTGGCACTCTGGTAAAGTTTCATTCTGAGGAGCTGTGAGAGTAATCGGTTGCCTCGCACAGGAAATACGTATACAACGCGCGAAGTGGAACTCCTTATTTCTTGCTGTAAAGTCAATGGTTTTACCACTAGACCATTTAAAGAAGCAGCGGCGAAATTAAAATGTCATAGTTTATTGAACAATTAGCGAATCAGTTGATGCGAGAGGTGGGTACTAAGAAATTGCTGTTTGTCGATTGGATGAATTGTTAATACTTTCCAATCGCAATTCTGTAAAAAAAGACCTATAGGTATGTACATACTTGGCACAGTCAACGTATGGGTCTTTGTTCTTCTCTGATTGCTGCTATTCAGTAGTGATAATAGTACTCCGTTATAGTGCAAAGTAGACACTTTCTGGAATTGACAAAGGTTATAAATTAATAAAACGTAAGGACTTTCGTTTTTTTTACTGTGGCTTGTTTTAATCATGATGAAGCAAGCAACAGGGTTGCCAGGTGCAGGAGAATTCTCCTGAATTCAGGAGAATCTAAAATTTTCAGGAGCAGGAGCAGGAGAATGGGGTTTCCAGGAGAAATTGTAAACCTGCAGGAGAATGCAGGAGAATTTTAAAATCTCAGGAGAATTCAGGAGAATCCTGAAAATCTAGGAGAATTTTCAAAACTTAAACAGCAAGTTATAATGATTATCATACATTAAGCTTCTTACTTCTTACTTCTTATATTAGTGATATCAACAGGCTGGAGGCTCTTCAGCGTAAATTTACTAAATACATAGTTGGATATCATAGCCCTCTTTCTTACGACGAACGCCTTAACCAACTTAACTTGTGTCGATTAGAATTACGTCGCCTTCATATTTGCTTATGTATGATGTATCAAACTATTAGTCAAAAATCTTGTCTATCCATGACAGATTTTTTTGTGCTTAATTAAAATACTACTCGCTGCACAAATCGTTTCAAGCTAGTTGTTCCTCTTGTCCGTTCTAATTTACAAAAATTTGACTTTTTCTATAAGTATATCTCTGTTTGGAATCACCTACCTGATTTTGTAGTCTCTTCCCCTAACTTAAATATATTCAAATCTGGATTAATTGATGTCGACTTATCCAAATTTATTATAGGGCGGGCTTAAATCGTCATTTTCATGACTCGCTCATCGCCTTTTGCTGTACGCTTTTATTCTATTGACCGTACGTTTTATTACTCTTTTACATCTTTCGTAATTGTCGCGTTTCAGTAATAAATTATTTCATTCATTCATTCCTTCATTCATACTGTAGTTAGTTAGTTGTATATAATTTAATACTTAGAGATCTTTCACATTAAGAATTTATTTCGTTCATAGTTAAGACCTATATAAGTGTTGAGTTATAACTATATCCAAATAAGTTTCGTGCTTCCGTAGTAAATCATTCATTCATTCATTTATTTATTCACTTAATATTAGTGATCGACCGGGGCGACTTTTTTGGCCGGGGCCGGGGCCGGGGCCGGGGCTGGCCGGGGTCAGACAAGGAAAATATTATTGCATGACACATACTTGGGGTGGGGGGCATGGGAAAGAAATAATGAGCGATTGCTCCATTCAGTAGTAAATGGCTTTTCATATCAAGTTTTATTACTATTTATGTCACAAGAAACAAATTTAGTCTAGTGTTTCATTGTCTGAATCATCAATAAGGTCTATGTCGCTGCTATTAGCACACTCTGTATCATTCGAATCTTAGCTACGGCTACTGCTGCTGTAGCAATTGGATGCAATAGGTATTGGATGTAATAAATGAGACATCACACATTCCCATATGGGGGAGGGGTATTACCCCCTCAGGGTCCAAGACACAAGTCATTGTCAGACGATTTTTGGTGAAAACCTTTTGAATTTTTTGAACTTAATTTTTTAGTATGGCAAGAGTGTACCTAACTATTAGAATTTCACGAAGTGATACATTATTTTATTATGTGAGCTAGAGTAAATAGATAAACTATCACTATAAAACATGCATGTAATCGCTTAAAATTTTATGAGGTTCCCTCAGTATACCTACATGTAACGGCTGGAAATCTAGGGTAGGGGTCCCGCGCCATTTTTAGAAGGAGGGGGTTAGCGACTAGATCAAAAATGGTAAAAACACATAAAAATAGCCAAAAAAGCACAGGCTTTCGCCAAAAAATGGGGGAGGGTGGTTAAATATTTTCTGACTTTCAAGGAAGTTCGGGGCTTCAAAGCGGAGATGGGGGATGGCCCAAATCCTATGTCACATGTATATTCCTCGGCTATTTTCAGGGGAAGGGGGTAAGCGGCTCCATTTTTGCAGCCGCTTACCCCCCCCCTTTGAAAATCTTTAAAATGGTAGAATTTTCAATAAGGAATTCTACACCTTTTTACAGTTTTTGTACATGTACAAAGACGGTCCTGAAACGTCTATGTACATCAGCAAAAATCTTCCCCGAATACAAAAAGACCGTGCTTCTAAATGTGATAATTCGGCCTGAATTTAGTTGATAGTTCGGCGCGAAGTGTCGAAATTTTTATGAGCTTTTGATGGAATTCACACATAAAACTCGACTGAGAAAGCTAAAACAACTTGTACTACAAAAATGAGAAATATTACAAAAATTGTAATATGTGAATTAAATCTTGTAATAAGCAACACTGCGCTTAGAATGGAAAAATGGAAAAATGTCAAATATTTAGGAACCCAAAAATTAGCCAAATACTCTACTAAAGGTCGGAAAACTATGTTCTACTACCACACTGAAATCGTTACTGTACCATATTAAAGTATACAAAAATTTGCATGTACAAAAGAGTGTTTTTGTATTCGCCAAAGATTTTTCCCGATGTACAAAGACCAGGACTATCTTTGTACATGTACAAAGATTTTTGAGAAGATAAAAACTGTAAAAAGGTATAAAATTCCAAAAATTTTTCGGCATTTCCCTCCGATATGAAAAATTGTTTGTCCTATACATCTTTTAAATTGCAAAATTTAAATTTAGAATGCAGAAATGTCAAATTTTTAGGCGCTTCGCGCCGTTTTGAGACAATTTTAGTAATTCTTGGCGTTAGAAACTCAGAAATTAGCTAAAATATACAATTAAAAGTCAAAAGACCCTGTTTTGCCACTAATTCTCTGGTCCTCCAATTTGGGATTTCACCCCTCCCTCAACTCTGGACCCTAGGAAACTATTTGAGACATATTTAGTTTATCGGATCGGACACAATTCTGCAGCGTAGTTTATATTCGCCTATAATTAACCTCGGTCCTAATAACTATTACACAGGAAACGCGTTTTAAAGCACACGGTTCCCATTCAAATGAATTTAAAAGTGTTTTTTGTAGAAATAGTTTGTTAAAAACGTACAATTTCTAACTAGAAATAGAACGTATTTGTCAACTCTAAATCTTTTAGCCATAGCTATGAATGAATGAGTTAAAAGTAGCATTTAGTTTAAATAAGTTAAGTGGAGGAATCGAAATTATGCAGATTTTCCTGAACATTCATTCATTAAAAGCTCATTTATACACAGTAGAAAACTTATGACAAGGACTAAGTAAGTATACATGTGGTCTAATCAGTACAGTTCTCAAAATTAACACTTGCTCATTGATAAATAAGTGCCAGTATCACAGCCTGTACAAAATACGAATTACACTAAATTTTTCCCCGGCCCCGGCCATTTTTTGACCTTGCCCCGGCCGGGGCCGGGATGCTGAAAAATGGCCGGGGATTGCCGGGCCGGGGCCTTGGCCGGGGCCCCGGTCAATCACTACTTAATATCACGAAGTGCAGAAATACATAGCTTTACACACCGTCTAATTGTTTTTATCAGTTTCATAGACGTTTGCAAACACCGTTTTTTCCACTTTTTGGTCTATTTGTCAACCAAAATTTTGGGAAATGGAAAAAATTTTTGGGCTAGGTTGGCATTTGTGGAAACTTTTTGTAATGTTAAAAATGCGTTTTAGAGAGTTAAAACTTCGAAAATTTTTCGGCGCTTCGCGCCAAATTGATTAAATTCTTACTTATTAGTAATCCTTAAGCCGCGCCGCGCCAATCGCAGCATTTTTATCGACAATCTGGTCTAGAACTTCACTACGATTGAAAATCCTTATCTTATGCACGGATTCAGTCAGTTTTTGTAATGCAAAAATGCGTTCTAGAGAAGTGAAACTACAAAAATTTTTCGGTGCTTCGCGTCGAATTGATTTAATTCTTTTTTGTTATTAGTATTTGAGCCGCGCCAGCGTCAACTGCAGCATTTTTATCGACAATTTGATCTAGAACTTTACTACGATTGAAAATCCTTATTTTCTGCACGGATTCAGTTAGTTTTTGTAATGCAAAAATGCGTTTTAGAGAAGTGAAACTACAAAAATTTTTCGGCGCTTCGCGCCGAATTGATTCAATTTTTTTGTTATTAATATTTGAGCCACGCCGCGTCAACTGCAGCATTTTCATCGAAAATTTAATCTAGAACTTTACTACGATTGAAAATCCTTATCTTCTGCACGGATTCGGTTAGTTTTTGTAATGCAAAAATGCGTTTTAGAGAGGTGAAACTACAAAAAATTGATTTAATTCTTACTTGTTATTGATGTTTAAGCCGCACGGGCGCCAATGGCAGCATTTTTTATCGATAATCTGGTCCTAGAAGTCCACTACGATTGAAAGTCCTTACCTTCTGCACAGTTTTTGAAATGCAAAAATGATTTAGAGAGCTAAAATTTCAAAATTTTCTAGCGCTTCGCGCCATTTGATAAATTATAGTTTTAATTGTCAAAAACGACTTCAGAATTGGCTAAAATGCTTTACTGAAGGAAGAAAATTCAAGTTTCAACATAAATAACGTTACTGATTGTGATATTCTTGTAGAGCGCAAAATTTTTATACAAAAAGTGCATCAAACACCGCTATTGCATGTGTACATAAAATTTTCCACTTAATAACACTGATTTTTCAACACAGGCGCTCTATTTTGAACGTTTTTAGACCTCCCAAAAAATGTGGAAAAAAGTCGGAAAAAGTGGAAAAAAATTTTGGGTTCGGTCTATAATGTCAACCAAATCGCTGGGAAAAAAACAGTGTTTGCAAAGCGCCTATAAACATTTTTTTGATATATTTCAAAACGTAAGGATTTGCTTGCTACTGAAGTACATACAATTAGTAATGAAGTATTATTTATTTTTTCAAAAGACATTGCAAACAGGGCTTTCAGAAATTTTTGATGATGTAAGTGCAACTGAAAATTGGCGGTCACTGTTTTAAGCAAAGAAACTGTTTTTTCGAATAATGTGTATTGTAAACAATGCGACCTCTTTAGCGTAGGCCCTTGAGCAGTATATCCTGATGAAGATCAGGAATCTGTTATTGAATGTTTGTCAGCTGTTGATGTTGAATAAAATGCTATGCTTTGTGGTGCAGCATTAGTCTTCCATTATTTTTGCATCTGCCTGTATAATGCAGATATGCTCCATGAGCTTTTTGTGAGAGAATTAATGTTCATTATTTAGCCTTGAGTGTCTTAGGATTAACAGGCAAGAGATCAGAATAAAATAGTTGGGTGAACCAAGGTAAATTGGCCTGAGCATGCTTGATATGCATGTGTACATACAATTGTAGATCTGCTGTACAACCTTTGCTGCAAAATATGAGCCAGGAGAATTTTCGGGAGAATCAAAATATTTTCAGGAGAATTGCAGGAGAATTTTTACCAATTTTACCTCTGTGCAGGAAAATCTGAATTTTGGGACCTGGCAACACTGGCAAGCAAGAGAAAAATTAATGATGCAGAAGTGGAACCAATAGTCGTAGCTAGGATTTTTCCCAGTTAAAAAATGAGTTAACAAATGCCGAAAATTGTATGAAGGACCTCGGTATTTACATATCTAATGATTTATCATCGGGCATTCATTGTACAAATATTGCGTCTAAAGCTGCTAGAGTCGCATCCTTAATACACAAAATATTCGTCTCAAAAAATACCGATTTGAAGATCAGAGCTTTTAAAACATACGTTAGACATATCCTTGAATACGGATCCGTTGTCTGGAATCCATTCCAAATTGGAGATATTACACGACTTGAAAAAGTACAAAGAAAATTTACAAAAAATGGAATAAAACTTTATTGTATGATGAAAGATTGAATATCCTAAACTTAGAACGACTCGAAACCCGTCGTATCCACACTGATCTTGTCTTTGCCTTTAAAATTATTAAACACAAAATATTGACATTTAATGAATTTTTGAGCTTGCACCTGATAGAGGTACTAGATACGTAAATAACATGAAACTGTTCATCAAACAATCACGTTTAGATTGTAGAAAACATGACTGTGAACAGGGTGGCTAAAATTTGGAACATTCTTCCGCAGAATACAGTTGACTGTAATAACCCAATAGCTTTTAGGAATATGATTTCGGAAATTGATTTTAGTGTTTATCTTAAGGGGCGTACGTAAGAGCTTTGTGCCTTACGCTCCTGGTACCATTGCATTATCTGTTGCTTTATGCACATACTTTGTTTTATGCAGATCGTGTATTATGTTCACATTGACAATGCGTTTTTACCTACTTTTTATGTGTTTTCTTCAATACTTTTACCGAATAAATTTTCTTCTTCTTTCTTCTTTAATTGTTCTAAAAGTCAGTAAAAAAGTGTCCTAGTTGTGGAATAATGCCTTTTTTGAACTTTTCACATCGTCCTGTCCTCAGCCCAGCAATAAAACGAAACTTTGCAACTTTTATTACTCGGGTCGGGTAAGAGCAATTAAGCTAAAGTTAAGAATATGGTACTTTTAGAAAAGGAGCAAAACGGATGAGGCATGCCTAAATTTTTTTGCCAAACTGGTACAACATGATAAATTGAAGCGCGGAAAAAAATTTGGTGAAAATCTGAGGCATAGGTACTTGCAAAGTTGCAGGCAACTCTCGGTTTGAGTGTTGGGTGGGACGATTAAACGGCTCGATCCAAGGACTAACACATTTGTCAGAAATAAATAATATGGGCTGAAATCATGGAAGGAAGCATAGCACTGAAGGAGAAAATAGAAAAAAGGCGCGGAAACCTGTTCGAACTTTTAAAAACTCAAAAAAAATTCCATATTTTCTTGCATGTTTTTTTCGGTTTTACTTGATAAGATATACGAAAATCTAAGTTTTTGCTTCTATTATATTAAGGCTTAGGCCTAGTATATCTGAAAAGGTGTTTTAAGCTGCTAAGGTCGAGGTATAGTAGTGCTGGCCTCTAAAAAAAACCAGTCGATTTGTAACCTAAAAAAACTACCCCTTTTTTCCATAACCAAAAGGAGATGGCTGATGATATTATACTGGCGAACAAGCTATGTCGTGAGGATTACAACTGACCCCTGGTCGCTTTCCGGATCATTCAGAAACTTGAGATATAACTTTGTCGAAAAGTTCCTAAAAATTGCCATTTTTATGATTTTTTTAAAGCATTTTTGAGGGTCAGTATTTCTACCCGTATTCATATTTGGTGGAATCTTTTATGTTTTAACGTTAGGCTCCCTTGCAGACTAATGTCAGAAAAAATTTAGTTGTCCTATGTCATCCACATAGCTACAGTATACCTTCAAAGCCAAACCTAAAAAAAACAGTTGTAACCTAAAAAAACCAGCGCCAATTTTTACAAAACTTAGCAGGAATGTGCCTCGTAGCACCTTTCATGATGCCTGATATTTATTTTCCACAAAAAATAAGAATCACCCCAAAAACTGCCAAAAAAGTTCGATTGTAACCTAAAAAAAACCACTGTAACCTAAAAAAAGACCAATGCTAAGTATATGTTGCCATGGCAACGAAATTACTTTTCATCAAGTTGCATAATTTTGCACTGATTTTTTGCAGAGGATGTAGAAGAGACTTACCTAGAGTCGTTTTTATCACTTGAAGACTTTATTTGTGAAATTTATATAACTTTTAATGAAATTCAGAAAAAATTATTGATTTTTATATAAATGTGATAAAATGGACGGAAATATCGTAAAAAATGAATTTTTTTTCAAAATTGTGATCATTTAAGGTCAACTAACTGTTTTACGCTGCCAACCATGCACTTCGCATAACATTTTGGGGGCGGTTTTTTTAGTTCCTATGGTTTTTTTAGGAAAAAGTGGTTTTTATTCAAAATTTCGTATTTCATGCAAGCTTGCTATGAAATATGGCGCTTAAAAATTCTTCCATACAGCAAGTTATAGGCCTAGGGCAGCTGTCAAAAATAGGTGTTTGCTGACTTCTTCAATGCTATTTGTTCTGAAGTTATAAGCCAAAAACATGAAAATGGTTTTTTTAGAGGCCAGCACTATAGATGCTTAGATCGATGTTTAGATGCTTAGATCGATGTATAGATGCTTAGGTCAATGTATAGATGCTTAGGTCGATGTATGTATAGATGCTCAGGCCCTTGTTTAGATGTTTAGGTCGATGTATTGATGCTTAGGTCGACGTAAATTGGGTATCTACATGTGATTCTGCATTCAGCCGTTTGAATCTTTAAATAATTAGGTCGCGAAGATGCTTGCTAGGTCGAGAAGAGGCTAATTAACGAAACCCATAGCTTTTGTAATATTGATCATTTTTTCCGCGCTTTTTTTAACATGTTTTAGGTACTGAGCGAAAAAATCCGCTCTTCTGAAGTTTATTTTTTAGTATTTTGAAAGTACCATATTCTAAAGTTACTCCGCGAACTTAGATACCTAAGAGAATGCAAATTGCATTCTCTATGCTACCAAAATATAAGTACTCTCTTTTGAGGCTGGGGATCAAAAAATTTCTAAATTTTCTCAGCGCAAAAATTTTTGATTAATTATTTAATGCGAGTCTGAGGTGGCGCGCTCATGCCCCCCTCCAGCGGGTTATGGGGCAGAGCTAGAAAAATTTTGCAAAATAAGCACTTAAAATCTTTGATTTTAACTTGAAGATTTTTAATTAAATCGTCCGAATATTTGTTCTGCATTCAGCCGATAAATAGATAGATATAATGTAGACTGTTGCTAAGCGCGGAAATTTTCTGATATTCTTTTGTCAGAATAACTATAGAATGCTTAAAACGCAAGATTATGTGAATCTTTTGTAGACTGTTGTAATAGGTATGTATTTTGTTTAGTTGAAATCACGTTATATACAAATTTTTTACGTACTTCCAATGGCTAAGGGTAGGGGGAATTCTTCATGGAAAAATTTTGAATTTTCTGAAATGGAGCTATGCAGTTGCATAACGCTTTGAGTATATCAGAATATGGTCCAAACCAAAACTGTCGAAAATCCCTGAAACATGTCCTAAAAACAAAGTTTCCAAACAGATAACCTTAAAACAAAGCGCGGAAAAAATTTTGATTTGCAGAAATAGGCGTTAAAGAACCTGGGGAAGTTTTCCGGCTGAGAATTGCCTTTTTGGGCATTTTAGTCACGCTGAGCACGACTTTGGAAATAATTTTGCGATAAATATCTTTCTGGCTGTTTGTCGACATAAGCCGGAGTATGCCGATTGTCGACCTAAACGGGAGTAGGTCGACCTGAGCGATAGTTTGTCGACCCAAGCGGGAGTATATCGACCTAAGCATGTTTAAAGCTTATAACATCTTAAGTTAGCCTAAGCCTGAGAATTATGAAGTAAAACCAACGAACTAAGAGTTAGTGTAAAACTGCCTATCCTTTAGCATTAAAAAAATGCAACGTTTGAAGTCCTGCAGCTCCTTTAATACTGGGTCTTTCTCGATCAAATATCTATTCAACGCTTTGTCTTGAAGAGCCCTACAACTTTAAACGCAGGTTAAATTAGATTCGAATTAAAATGCGAATTTTCCTTGCCATATTTTGAAGTTTAGCGTACGCTGTTCTGCGATGATTTTTTGAGGATAAACCCTAAAAATTTGGCGCTTCACGCCAATTTTTTCTAATTTTGGGTATTAATTGTAATTGAATGACATCAAGGAGCTACAAAGCGTTTGTCGCCATGAGAATATTACCCATCTGCAGACATTTCTAGTCATTAGAAATCAAAAAGTGTGCAAAAAATTCGCGCGCCTTGTACTCACAGATTTTTTAAAAGCTGCTTAGTATGACAAGACAAGTCGGCAAAAGATCCGCATCTCATGCGTCTCAAGAATTCTTTTAGTCATTCTGGCATGGAAACATAAGAAAATTTTAGCACTCCGCGCAGTCTGTTTTATTTATTTATGAGATGAATTAAGAAATAATTTTTCTATTAATCGACGGAGTAAATCATGATTAGGTCGTCCGTCAAGCAGTGAAGGAATCGGGGTCATTATGAAATAAGGTCATTCGGTTTTTTCCCGAGCGGCTTCATGCGTCATGTTAAACAAATAGACTGCAATTTCAGACTGCTACACAAATCTTATTCTCTGAGTCTCGAGCTACTTCAAACGTTATGGATTAATCATTTTGTCGCACCTTATAAATTATTCTGGTCAATTTGAACTAATGGATCCTCTTATAGGCTGGTAAGCAAATTTGATATCTATCTTGTCTGTACTAGTTGTTACTCAAGCGCTTCATTTGAAGTTATATAAATTTCGTTTTGATAGCATTCACAATATAGGAAAAATCAACAGTTGAGTTCGCGGTTAGTTATCATGAAATCAAAACGTTTCATTGTATAATTTTTATCTGTATCAATCAATGTACGAACCAGTGCTTTTGTTTAAGGTCCGTTTGTACATGTACAAAGATGGTCCCCAAAAGTCTTTGTACATTTTGTACATGCAAATTTTTGTGTACTATAATATGGTATAGTAGCAATTTTAGTGTGGTAAAAAGGGTTTTTCGACCTTTGGTAGTGTATTTTAGCTGATTTCTGGGTTTCTGCCGCCAATAATTACTACAAATTGTCTCAAAACGGCGCGAAGTGTTGAAAAATTTGACATTTTTCCATCCTAAATGCAAATTATGCCATTTTAAAGATATATAGGACAAACAATTACTCGTTTCGGCGAGAAGAGCCGAAAATTTTTGGAATTTCACACCTTTTTACAGCTTTTGTCTTCCCAAAAATCGTTGTTCATGAACAAAGACGGTCCTGAAAAGTCTTTGTACATTGGGAAAAATCTTTGTCGGATACAAAAACCGTGGTAATAACTATTTGAATTCCATGCTTACCTGCTTTACTTTCTTTTGAAAAAGTCATACGTCTTCCCGCTTTAAAATATGTTTTTATTTTGAGTGCATGTCTATGTATAATTGTGTCTTTTTGAGGTTTCAACCTGAGCAAAGGGGTCCGGCTCTAGAGTTATGGAACCGGATATGGGAGTGCAGTCAGCAACAACAGAGGAATAGTGCGGGTGACGTTTTGACAAATGGTCCTGTTTTATCGACAATTCCTCAGCAAAATCAGCCATTTGTCAACGGACTAGGCGGTATTTGCCTGACCACAACGCCAACCATCGATCCACCCCCTTTAATAGCTCTCTCCTCTGCGTCTTCATCTTCGTCTAACAAGGATGAAGATTTGATGTCTCTACAGGGACTCAAAAATAGCGAAAACTCTCTTAGTAAGCAAGTTCGTGCGTTTAGCACTTTGTTTATTTTCGATTGTTGACAAAATAAGTGAATCAGTAAAATAAAACCAATGAATAATTTAGAAGCTTCACTGGCTGCCACTTAGAGTCTTTACTTATCTGTACTGAAGGCATTTACCTAATACACATATTTACATGATATATACATGTTATACAAAAACGTTTATACCTGAAAAAATTATGCTAGTAGTTGTATCATTTTATTTGTCAAATCTTGCCTGCTTGAATTGTTACAAATATATTCCATTTTTTAATATATTTAGAAAATTTAATTAACTCATTCCTTCTGAGGCGTATCTAATAGTCCTGTTTTGTTAGTATCAATCCCTCTCCTGCCATTTTCCATGGGCAAGAAAACCTGAGCGTTAAAAACAGTAATGATGCCCAGAAATTTCAGCCGTGCAGGGTGGAGGGGGGCTGATCGGCGGGGTGAAATTTGAGAATTTAAATGCTTTTATATTAATCGAAACGCAATCTTGACGTATTTTTTCACTGATGAAAACTCCGTCTAAGCTTCCCTTCATCATTTTAAAAATGCTAGTTTTTGACATCTGAAATTTTTTCACCCCTTTCTCTCGTAATCCCTCCCCGCAGAATTCACAATTTTCCAAAAGTTTTCGAAAAATTTCTAGAAAAAGTGCTGTCTTAAGCGTTTTAGCCATACACATGTCTGCTCAAAAGTGTCAAATCTTTAGCACGTTTCGCGCCATATTTAAATACTAATTTTTTTACTAAATTTTGTACAATTCACTCAGACTTTTCTGGTATTCTTTCGAAATTGATGTTTTTACGCTCTAGAAAGATTTTTGTCAGAAATGCCGAAAAATTATGTTTTTGACTCGTATTAACTGTTTTTGAGCTCAACTGGATTTTTGCTATATTCGCAATATGTAACTATTCTCCAAAATTGCTCCGATTTTTAATAACTGGAGGGACGGGTAATACTCACTGCACTGTCAGCTTCTATGCACTTTTGTGCTTGGAAAGGAACGGTCAAAAGAAGATGCGACACTTATTATCCAAAGCGTATTAAATATTTAAGAATCTGGAAAATATAAAAATGTATCCATTTAAAAATTAATTCTTTAAATTTTTATTACATCTATTTTATTTTTTGATATACTTAAGGTAATATCTTTCCGCTTTTCTCTAACTTAAGCATGCCTCTTTTTATGATCCATTTTTTATGTCCTTCCATTTTTATGACCCAATTTATAGCCCAAATTTGTTCACCTTCGCCCGTCGACCGACTGACTTCCTTATCGATGATCATGTGCTTTGCTTCAGATAAATGGATCCAGTGATATAACCAGACAGGGGTCCCTTGCGAAAATAAATTTTTCTTCACATGGGTCGGAGGAAAAACTTAAAAATTTCGAACTTTAATAAAAAGACTGGCAAAACAGGTTTTCTGCAGGTTTTTGAGTAAAACGAAAAAGTTAATATAGAAAATTATCAATACATATTTTGAATAAATTTTTGTTCCTGAGTCACAAATGAGGAAATGAGGAGAAATTTTTTCAATTGTTCGTTTTAGTTTTCTTCTTAAATATTTATATTGTCAACTATCCTTCGAATTTCCTTATTATTGATGCTGCTAAAGTGTCAAAGGAAAAATATGGGTTTTACAATCTCTCAAGAAACACTCATAAATACCATTATTCTTGCATGTCTCCGAGTGAATTGAGATTTTTTACTTTTGAAATTTTGTCCCACCCAAATTCAGCACAAAATTCAGAATCCAAATTCAAAATTGTTCTAGCGATTGAGCTTGTCTTAATAGATTGTTTAGATATTTTTTTATTCCCATCTCTTCTTGCTGATATTCTTGATTAACTCTGCATGATAACAAAGGACAATATGGCGCTGGAATTACTGGGACCATTAAATATGCAGGCACGTATCTCTGGGGGAATGAGGGGTCGGACCCCCGAAATTCAGAAAAATCGGGAAAATAGGACTTTTGAAACGTTATTTTGCGCAATTTTTGGCCTTTTTGGGCTTAGCCCCCCAAAATTGAATAAGATAAGAATAAGAATGGAATAAGACGGCCAGCTACGTGCCTGTAAATATGCACGAAACAATGATAGAAAAGAGTTTGGATGAATGAAATGAACAGTCTAGCCTACTGACTACTCCGAAAAATGTTAATGTATGTAATTACTTGAAATTATATTGTTTTGTTAGACATCTTCGGCGCTTTTTTATGGTTTGTGCAATAGCTTTTACATAGTTAGAAAATGGCCTGAGGGGGGTGCGATTTTTAGAAGTCCTATCAGGGGAGATACCTACCCTTCTTCATACATGCACACGGTAAAAAGTTCTGGGATGGGGTAAACCGAATGTCCTTGGGGGGTGGGTTATATGAGTAATCTTCCTTCCTATTTAATGTCAAATTTTGACAACTTTTGATACTCATTTCGTTGTGGTTTTTTTCATAAATATTTATGGCTAAATTTGCATGAAAACAATAACGATTAGAGCGATTGAATGACCTGAAACATCAAATGTATACAAAATTAATGAAAGAAAATATTCTGAATGAATGAATTGGACCGTCTACTGCTCGAAAAATAAGTATCTGTACCCACACCTGGACAATGGGTTCAACTCGGTTCAACCCGGTATCACCTGATGGCCACTCGGTATCACCTGGGAAAATGGCGGGTGTCAACTGAATTTTTTGTGAAAAAATGAAGAAACACGCTGCAAAACCAATGTAGGATTACTAAAACATGTAAATAGATCATTTAGACATATAGCCTAATCAGTAGTCCAACTAAACAACCAACCAACCAGTCAGCCAACCAATCAACCAAATAACTAACTAACTAACTAACCAGCCAACCAACCAACCAACCAACCAACCAACTAACCCACCCACCAACCAACCAACCAATCAACCAACTAACCAACCAATCAACCAACTAACTAACTAAGCAACTAACTAATCAGCCAACCAACCGGTCAACCAATAGCAAACTAAACAGCCAACCAACTAACCAATTAATTAACCAACCAACCAACCACCAAACAATCAACAACCAACCAATTAACCAACCAGCCAACCAGCCAACCCACCCACCAACAAACCAACCAACCAACCAATAAACCAACCAACCAACCAACTAACCAACCAACCCACCAACCAACCAACCAACCAACCAACCAACCAACTAACCAACCAACCAACCAAGCAATCAACTAACTAACTAACTAACTAACTAACTAATCAACCAACCAACCAACCGGTCAACCAATAGCAAACTAAACAGCCAACCAACTAACATTAACCAACTAACCAACTACCAAACAATCAACAATCAACCAATTAACCAACCAGCCAACCAACCGACCCACCAACAAACCAACCAACCAACCAAACAACCAACTAACCAACCGGCCGACTAACCAATCAATCAGCCAACCAAGGAACTAGCCAACCAACCAACCAATCAAGTGGCCAACCAAGCAAGCAAGCAACCAACTAAGTAACTAACTGGCCATCCAACCAAGCCAGCAAAAAACTGGCCAACCAACCATTTAACTAGCCAACCAACCAATTAGCCAACCAGATTAACCAGCAACCAACCAACCAACCGGCCAATCAAACAACCAACCAACCAACGAACCAACTAACCGGCCAACCAACCATTTGAGTAGCCAACCAATCAATCAACCAACCAACCAACCAACCAATCGACCAACCAGCCAACCAAACAACCAACTAGATACCCAATCAATTAACCAACCAACCCATTGGCCAACCAACCAACCAACCGACACACCACCAACCAATCAACAAACTAACGAACCAAAACCCCAACTTACTGGCCAACCAACCAACCGGCCAACAGAGCAACTAACTAGTCAATCAACCAACCAGCCGACCGACCAACTAAGAGGCCGCCCAACCAACCAACCAGCCAACCAACCAATTAACTAGCCAACCAACCGGCCAACCGACCAACCAACTAGCCAACCAACCAATCAAACAGCCAACCAACCGGCCAGCCAACTAGCTAACCGAATAACATGGCCAACCAAACAACAAAACAATAGGCCAATCAACCAACCAACTAGCCAATTAAACAACTAACCGGCCAACCTACCACCCAGCCAAACTGCTAACAACTATCTGGCAAACCAACCAATTAGCCAATCAATGCATAACCGACCAATCAACCAACTCACAAATCAATCACTCAGTTAATGAATGAACTAACCAACCAGTCTGCTGATAAACTGACAAGCCAACCCATTTAATGACCAACCGACCAAATGACGAATCATCAGGTCAATCAACCATCTAACCGACCAATCAACCAGCCACCCAGCCAACAAACCAACCAGTCAATCAATCAATTAGTCAACCATTAAACCAGTCAATCAACCAACCAACCAAGCAACCAATCAATCATTTAATCAACCAACCAGCCAACTGACGAACCAACCACTTAACCATTCATTCCTAAAATTTTTTCCCAACTTTTCAACTAAAAAGCTACACATGTTTTTGACGTTTCACAGCGTGAAAATACTAAAATTTACCGTGCCTGGCGCCATTTATTTGAAAACTCACCTTTTGCTTATTTCAGTTTTCGATAGATGAAATTTTTCGGCAAATAAAATTTTCTGCAGTTTTATCATACAAAAAGGTGCAAAATCGAGCGCAAAAGTATACAAATGTCGAAAATTTTTCGGCGCTCCGCGCCAGATAGCTATTTCAGCATACTTTTATTCTATTTTCAATTCATGTAAAACTTTTAGAAATTTTCGACGCTACGCATCAAACGCTACAAATACGGGAAACCGAGCAGTAATTCAAGCTTCTAAACGTCCTTCCGCCAGAAATCCACGAATTTACCGGTACTTCGCGCTGGATTTTCACTGGAGTTAACGAAATTTAATGATTTTTTTCGCACAAAATTGTCGAAAACTTTAAAAATTTTTGAAGAAATGTTGTGCTAAAATCGATTTCAAACGAAAGTAGACGACGTAAAACGCTGAAAAAACGCCAGTCCGCACGTGAAGGTCCTAAATTATTTGTCAATAAAAAATTCCGCAAAATCTACTTGAAAATGGTAAAAATTTCAAAATATTTCATTAAATATTCCGTATTTTTTATCTTTGGAAACCTATAAATTGAAAGACTTCGGAGACCGTCTTTGCATTTGAACAAAGGGACCTTATATAAAAACACTGGACAAAGGCATGCAATCGGTGCAGGTATCAGGGCGTAATATACGCTGCTACCGCAGCTGGCATTTAAGACTGAAGTCAAACATTGATTTAAAATAATTTCTACATTTCTTATCTTTAGAAATGTGTCAAATTGAGCTTCATAAAAACGCCTACTTTGCGCCAGATATAAATGCTGCTTAGCTTATATTTGTAAACCTGCAAAAGTGAGCATAAAAGAATAAATACATCGAAAATTTCCAGCGCTTCGCGCCGGATATAATTTCTATTGCATACATTCAGAAAGCTGCAAAATAGAGCTCAAAAGGATAAAAACATCGGAAATTTACGGCGCTTCACGCAAACTATAATTACTATATTGCTGTTTAGAAAGTTGCAAAATTTGGGTAAAAGGATAGGACTCCCGAAAAGTTTCGGCGATTCGCGCCAGGCATAATTACCGGATTGTTTATATCTAGAAACCTGCAAATTTGAGTTTAAAAAAGATAAAAATGTAGAAATGTTTTGGCGCTTCGCGCCAGATATAATTTAAGCGCTCTCTATTAGGAAAGCTTCAAAATTCAGCTTGAAGAGATCAGAACGTCAAAAATTTTTCGCCAGTTATATAATACTCCCGTTTTTGCACTGTTTGTCTTCAAAGGCTGCAAAATTGAGTTTGAAAGAGTAAAAATGCTAAAACATTTCTCGAATCACAAATTTTAAATTTTTTTTAGTATTTTCATTCGCCATTATATGGAGCTCGTCGACAGACGTTTAGTCGAATATATTTTTGTACTAGGTTCAAGTTTTACAGGTGGCGCAAAATTTTAGAGGACAAAAATCTGAATACCAGAATTTTGTCTTTCACTTATCAACCCTACATGCCTCAAAATTAAGTCGAAGGTGATGAAAATGCGCCGACGTTACTAATTTATTCATAAGTCTGTTTTGATAAATTCCTAAAATTGAGCTGAAATGGGAAATTATCAACATTTCTGCTAGATTTAATATTCTTATTTCCCGTTTCGCATGAAAGAAGCAGTTACAAACTTAAGCGAGGTTTAAGGATGATTAAGGCTGCAAATTTTGTGGCGAGAACGGTAATAAGTTTCGATACTGCTTGTATACTCGTATCTTTGAAAAGCGATCATATTGAGCTTAAGATGATAGAAGGTCAAGATTATTTGGCGCTTCGTGCCTGATGTAATGTTTAATAATGTTTTAAAAAATAAAAAGGCCAAAAGTTTCACGCACTATTTGACAGATATAATAAATTATTTCATTGTTTATTTGTAAAAAGGCTGCTTAATTGGACTTATGTAAAGTATATGGTAGAAATTTTCCATAATAAGGTCGATTTTTTGCGTTGTCTTGTCCTTTAAAAATCTGCAAAATTGAGCTGGGGATGATAAAAAGGCCAAAAAAATTTCTAGAGGCGAACAACACTCTAAAAACTATAGTTGTAAACAATTAGTGTACTGACTGATGATGCTAAATGCGAGTAAATTAAGACGGATAAAACAAACGCAAATGATGCATGCAGACATGCAGAGCGTTTCGAAAAAGTTATGAGGTAACATATTCCAAACAACCCTTTTTCGAACCAGCAACCAACCACAATTTTTGGCCGCCGGTATCACCTGGAAGACTGGTCTTTGTCCAGATATGTCTGTACCTGAAATTATACTATTAGAGGCAGGCCCGTATCCAGGATTCCAAGTGTGGGGGGCGGACTCAACATACATTGGTCTATATCTCGGGAAATTCGTTTAGATAGCTCGAAAAAACCACATTTTTCGACTTTTTTTGACATGCTCTATCCATTAAGATCATGAAATTCAAATTTCTCGAAAGAAATGTTTCCTTACTCAAAATGCCATAAAAAAGTGTCGTTTTTTGGTCGCGCTTGAGCCAAAATTATAAAAAAATACTTCATATAATCATAACTGGCGCGGAGCGCCGAAAATTGAAGATTTTACGTCACAGATTGACAATTTTTCCATCTTTCCTTGCATTATATTACCTTTCAACATTTTTTCCGGCCAATTGGGGGCGGCTGCTCCCCCTATAAATACGGCCCTGATTAGAGTTTGACGCTTTTTCATGCTTCGAGCAATATGTTTTAGTCCAAAGCAGCCTGAGGGAGGTACGTTTTCCAAGAGTCCTGGTTCCTGGTAGGGGAATTACCCCCTTCCAATGCACCCCAGTGTGCGTGTATGTGTGCCCTTCTTATACCTCTCTCAAGTGAGCACGTGTGATTTCGTGATTTGAACCTGTTCAGCCGATTCAACGAGGCCGTCCGCGTTGATTTCAGTTGCGTCGACCGCAGCGGGCTTCGGCTCACCTGTGACGCAATTGCCAGTCGCCAAAACAGGCGTGAACGCAATAATGTTGACGCCTGCTCTTGAGTATATTCCCTTGACGGTCACATCTTCGATAAGCGGTCGCGGCAACGCTTTCCCGAACCGCTTCTCAAATACTGTAGTCGCCACGAGTCCTTTGCTCCCCAACGTTCTTGCCGCCGATCAGAACGTTGACCCTGGCATTACGACGGCTACAGTATTCCTCGACCCGGCCGTGCAGCTGGCTTTGTCGAATGCCGCCCCGCCTCTAGTCGCTCAGTCGCCAGTCATCGTACAACAAGTGGCGCCAGCCACTCCGACCAGCTTGACGTTAGCGCAGGTGCGTTGGAGTGTTATTGGCATGACAGACATGCGCGGCGTGGGAGTTCTGTTGGTGGGCGTTTTGAAGTGCCCTTTTTGGGCCCGAAAATGGCGGATACGCGTCAAAAACATCGTTTTTGGCGTTTCTGACGGTTCTCTTATATTTCTAGAGCATAAAAGCATGAGAAAAAATTCGAGAAAAATTTCAAAAAAACGAACAAATTTATAAAATATAGTCATTTGACACGAGTTAATAGACAGCTGAAAACGCTTAAAAATAGCACATTTTCTACAAACTCTCAGGGAACTTTTTGGAAACGTTCGAAAAATCGCGAATTCTGGGAATGGTGAAAATTTTTCTTTCGTTGGAGGGTGAAAACCCCCGAAGATCTTGTATGGTTATTAGACATTTTGGAATTCGTGAAGAGGGTTCTTCCTAAGTAATTCGTGTTTTGGCCGGTTTGGGAATAAAATGACTATTTTTTATTTAAATATTTAGTTTGATCTAAATTTGATAATCTGTTGCAGCTTTTATGATTGATTAGCTCGAATTGGACGAATAATAGCAGACGTATGTATGTATACGTAGGTACGCGGGCCGGCTCTCAGCATTTTGTTTTGGGAGCCCATAGGTTTTTAAAGTAGAGTTACATACATATTAGGACATTGACTAGAATATAACACGTTCTTCTATTGCTAGTCATCAAAAGGGATACGAAATTGAGTTTTAAAAGAGTAAAAATGTCAAAAATTTTCGCTTAATCACTTCAGCGCAATCCAAAAACGCAAAATACGTCGAAAAACTTCGTTTTATAACTTAAAAGTGTGTCTAAACGCAAATATGCATTTTAGAAATTTAGTCGATTCCCTCCTATGACATAAAAAAATCGTGGATACGGAGCTGCATGGACTCGCTTGAAAAAACAGAAAATTAAACAATGACTTATTTTACTATCTCATTTTCCATCAGCTCTTGCTTTGTTAGTTTTAGCTTTTTCCTTTCTTCGGCATTAGTCAATAACGGTGTTCCTCCGCTTTTACTTTTTTAACTAGTGAAGTACTTAGTCTCGTATAGATCTTTTTTGATTTTTTTTAATTTATTCCTTTTTTTGTTTCAATGTTCCTACTTTTGTTTTCTATCTCTTGCCTCGTTTGTTTGCTCGCGTTCTATAAATATTTTGTACTCAAATTCCGTCTGCATCCGGCTTTTTCCCAGGCCTCTCCCACTGTGCTCCAGTCGCCTGAAACCGATCAATCTCCGTCAAATAATAACAGTAACAATAGTAATGGTAATTCGAACGGAAATGTCGAGAATGCTAATAATTTATTGGGTTCAAAGCGAAAACGCGACAATAAAGCATCGACATACGATTTTAATACGAACAGGCACGAGTTGACGAAGGAGTATGGAGGCATTCCGTGGATTCCCGCAGACAAGGCCTATTCATTTGGATTACGGGGGTAATTTCATATCGAGCGATTTATATATACAGTTCTCGCCATGAAATTTGAACAATAAAGAACCGATTGAGTTCATTTATGAATGCTTTTTGACGACCTAATCACCGGAGACCTAAAGAGTATCCAGACATGCTTAACCTTAAGAAAACGCGACCTAAACGCTAAAGTCGGACCGTTTACGACTCAGCGCGCCTTCTTAAATAGATGCGTGTGAGCATTACGTACACAATATCATATGCGTATGAATTGCGCGAGTAAAATCAATACTAACGTGCTCTACGCATGTTGATTCGTGAACGGTACGATCTTAGCATTTAGGTTGCGTTTTCTTCAAACTTACCAGCGCTAGCGCTGTTTGGGTCGTGTTTTATTTAAGTAAAGCATGCCAGGATATTATTTACGTCTCCGGCGATTAGGTCGTGAAAAAGCGTTCCTAAATGGTAAGGTATGTATGTAGTCCTGAACAGACATGCACGTATAAGGGGGGTTTGGGTGGTCTGTACCCCAGAATGGAAAAATGAGAAACGTTCTAGGGATGATAGGGTAAAATAAAGGCAGAAGAAATGGATGAAAACTGAAGAATTTTCTTTAAAATTGCTTTAAATCTGCATACCATAAACTGTGTAATAACGTAGTTCTAAGGCTATTTTAGCGCTTATGCCAATTTTTTTCGCTCATTTTAGCTCAAAAAAGCTCAATTTTGGACCCCCTTCCACATAGACCGGCTGAGCCCCCCATCGGCCATGCTGTTCATCTATGGTCCTGCCCGACCCTTCGAAGTCTATCTTTCCAACCTTGGCTTCAAACTGGGAACAGAACGAATCAGCGAAATGAATTTTTTTATGCAAAAGTGGCAGAAAAAATCCAACTTCTGTACGGAAAATTATAAAATAAATTAGGTAAATAACTAATTGTATAGATTTTAGTTGAAGAAAAATTCTTATCTTTGATATAGGGGATGCTAACATTGACCGAGGTTAATCATTTTCTTACCAAGTAATTGATTAAAGATACGTACAGTGACCAAAGCTTGATTTTATTCTGCTTATTTGATCATTTCCACATATCCTTAAGTCGATCTTCCCTCAAAAAGTCTGGATTCTTCATTTCATTTCTCAATTTTCAGGCAAAAAAGTTGCTTTCTACGTAGGTAAATTTAACATGGGCGTTTTTGACTATTTTGGCCCATAATAGCCGGTCGAAAATCCTCAAATGGCCGACTATTCGTCAACAAAATTAATTGAACCTTTACATAGGGACGCAAGGTAAAACTTTCAGGGGGTGAAAACCGAAAATTGGCAGATAGCTTTGTGCTTCGTTAAAACGGTTCTGTAGCTTTTTTGTGCAGCCTTTTTGGACTCAGAAGATTAGCTATATAGCTTGTTTGGGCTCAGTAAACTAGCTATATAGTAGAGCTGTGCCGGGAGGCCCCGGCGCCGGCCTCGGCGCCGAGGCCTGGCCCCGGCGACCGGGGCCGGGGTCAGTGTTATAATTGATTATAATGTAGAAAATTGATAATGTTTTGAGCAGATTTACCTTCAAGCTCAATTTCAAGCAACACCACACATCTTGCTAATTCAAATCTTTATTTTATTATGTCAGGTTGGTGCAAATTTCTAGTTAATAATCAAAATTGACATATTTTGAATTGAAATTCATATAGCCGAGCTTTCCAGCTTGCTTGGTAGCAGACAGCTATGTACGTCTATCAGAACAAATAGAAAAATAAGCCTAAAAAAGTGCGGAGTAAAGCTAATTGAAAAACGCGTCCAAGTCAGAGGAGTTAAATCCATACATGGGCCGCTCAAAAATTATAGGGTTCCAAAACTTTTCGAAGTCAAAAAGCGCCTGATAATATATGGTAGGGCGAAAAAACACCGTTTTCTTGCGTTTCTCAATGAGAGCTATCCATTAGCATCAAAAAATCTCAGAAACACAAAAAATTCTGAAAATCAATTTCTGGGGCGTCTAGCGGATTTTTTGGTGGGAGAGTGTGAATTCTGGGGGTCTAGACCATAGGTGGGCAGCACCGAAATTTTGGGAGTGTGAAAAAATTTCTGGGGGTGGTGGTGAAAAACACCATTTTCCGACGTTTCTCGTCGAGCACTATCCCTTGGCATCAAAAAATCGCTAAAAAAGCAAAAAAATTTCAAAAATTGAATTCTGGGGGGTATTCCAACTTCTGGGGGGATGCATACCCCTAACCCCCACGCCCACGTCCCAAGCCTCCCAATGCCCATGTTCTGTTATATCTTGTAATCCCAACAAATAGTAACGCTTGACGCGTATATCTACTAGCAAGAATATATATGTACATAGGTATAAGGGGTAGGGTAGGGTCGTACTATGAACACGGTAAAGCACGCTTTACTTGGGCCCCGGCCAGGCCCCGGCCCCGGCAAAAAAGGCGGCCCCGGCACAGCTCTACTATATAGTAGGGTTTTGTGCCCGGTACCCGGACCGAATATCCGGGTACCTGGCTTAACTTTGGAGCCTGACCCGGACCTGGACCCAACAATCCTAAATTTCTGGACCCGGACCCGGCTGTATCCATACACTTGGACCCGGACCCCGACCTGCCTTCAATATGGTGCCGGGTCCGGGTCCAAATACATAATGCACGCATATTGCATTGCAGTAATATTGAAAAACAACGAAAAATGACGTAGGCTGAAAAACAGGCAAGTGGATCATTTTCAACATTTTAATCAACTCAGCAACAGACTGATGGTTCTTTTAGGGTCGTGCTGCTCGCACCAACAGGCATCAGACACACATTCGCCACTTAGTGCACTGCTGTTTGTTTGCATATTCATTTGTTGCACCATTCCTGACCTGAACCTATCCTGGAACAAAGAAACTAACAAATAAATGTGCAAGCATACGGACATGTGGGAAAAATTGATAGGATATGGTGGTTTGGTAGGTACAACAATGTTATGTTTACGGACCCGGACCCGCCGGGTCTGACTTTTTTGGACCCGGACCCGAGGTTGATAAAAATTTTGGACCCGGACCCGACTTCCTAAAATGTTGGACCCGGACCCGAATTTTCGAAAAAATTGGACCCGGCACAACTCTACTATATAGTCTTTCTCGGACTTGTTAACATAGCTGTTTAGCTTGTTTGGACTAGAAATAGCTATTTAGCCGTTTTTGGAGTCGATAAAATAGCTGTATATTGTTTTGAAACTCAGAACAGACAACTATATAGCATTTCTGAGCTCACACGGCATGTTTCTGAGTCTAAACAAGGCTTGTAGCCACTTTTCTGAGCCCAAAAAACTGTATAGTTACATAGCTCATTTTCTGAGCCCAAAAAGGCTATATAGCAATGCTTTTTCGACCAAAATGGCAGTATAGCTATTAGTTTTTTAGAGCTTTTTACCCCCATGTTATTCTTTGAACCGTTACGTGTACTCCAGAGGATATATAGCTGTCCTATAGTTACATACATCCCATTATTAGAGTGTAAAATTGCAATATGCAATTTGATCAGCTGCTCTCTCTTTTAAATAATGCAATTTTTGTGATATGAATATGTTTAATTCGTCTTCCGTCATATATATGTAGATTGCATGAAGAAATTGTCGATTTTCGTGAATGGATGAAGCCAACCGACGAAGAGCATGCTGTAAGAATGGATGCATTTAAGCGGGTCAAAGACGTCATACTAGAATTATGGCCAAACGCTGTAGTAAGTGCAGTCTAATAGTGTAGAAAGGCAAGATTTTGATTAATGATTTGTCTCACCACAGGTCGACGTTTTCGGCAGTTTTCGCACGGGTCTTTATTTGCCAACGAGGTAAATTGTGCGACAGTGTATATATTTGTTTTGCCATGTTTTAAACATGTTTTAAAATTTTTCTTCAGAATGATTAAAATTGAATTTCTTTCTTTCTAATGAAAAATAGATTTTTAATGAACAATTTATCTGTAGTGTTTGATTTGGATCAGTTGCTAGTGATACACATTCCCTATTTTCATGAAAGGAATGAAAATGTGCCAAATCTTGAATGACATACATACTCATGTGTATTATAATCAAGGATTAAGATATGTTGATATTGCATTGAATGGTAATAAGTCGTATTTAAGTAGAAGAATCTTTGATCTACCCATCGAATGTTCATACATAGATCTTAATGTACTTTTTTTAAAATCTCCGGTCTGCTTTCGTGGTCATCTTTGATTTATTTTAATCATAAAAAATCTAACCATTATCTGTTGCTATGTTTCATTCGTTGTTTATATTTTCTATATTGCTGATCAATTATAGTGATATTGACGTGGTCGTGATCGGTAATTGGGAAGCATTGCCTTTGTGGACTCTGGAGAAAGCTCTAAAAACTAATGAAGTGGCTGACGCAAGCACAATAAAAGTTTTGGATAAAGCTTCTGTAAGAACGTAGGCTTGTCATTTTACGTTCGCATTTTATATAAAAACAGATCTAATTTACATGATTGATAATAATGACATTTGTTGGCTGTTTTGGCGGCATGAAATAATATATTTACACCGGAAGTAATTTTTTGTGGGCAGTGAAGATGTTGTGACTCTTACAAAGATTATTGTAGCAAAAACTTGGCTCAGTTGATCAAGTTTTTTAAAGCGGATTTGTAAAAAATTTAAGCGCTTTGTGCCAAATTCGTTAAAAAGCTTGATATGAATGCATGCATGACATATGAGTATGGAAATGCTTGAATATCGTGAATAGAGCAATAATTTTAGTCATCTCACATTCTCCAGTTATCTTTTTTAGTTGGATTTCACAATTATTTTTGTTTCCTTTGTGTTTTGTGCCAAATTTTCGCTTAGGTGAGTGAATTTTCGACAGTTTAGACACTTTTCCACTCAAAACTTACAGAAATTTCGAATTTTTTTCGGAAAACTTCTGAGACAGAAAAAATTGTCCATAGAAGAGACAGTAAAACGGCGAAAAAGCATTAATTATTTCATGCGTGAGTTCTGGGTTTTTGTAAGTATTTTCAAGCGGCTGGAGAAAAGTTGACGTATTGCTCCCTTATGGAAATGCTCTATTCGCCACTGTTGAGGAGAGCCGATTATTTTACGTGTCTGTTGATTCTAAAATTAAGTGATTACTATGGTTAATCTGAACGAACGATATTGTTGTATGCCTAATTGTTACGTAGGTCGTACATGTATTTACATGTTTTAGTTAAAAAGGCATAAATGCAATAACAGAATAACATTAAAATAATAAACAAAAAAGCAAAATTTGATTTCGGAAAATTAAACTAACATCCTATAGTCTACTAATCATTCACGTTTTGTCGGTTTCATCAGTGCTTCTTAACATTCTTACTTAATTAGTCGTTCGATTGAATGAACAAAATTCTTTTTGCTCTAAATGCACAAGTGTCACTTCGCTCAAATTTATATCAAATTTTATTTGGACCATTTGATACAATGTATCTGACGTCTTCGTTGGCTATTACGAGCCTGTATGGGTTTATTGATATACGGGTGATCATATGTAATTGGCTCATATCGGCATTCAGTGTTAAACAAATAGAATGCATAAGACAATGTTGCGTATTGTAACCAAAACATATCCCTAAAAAGGTGAATCGGGGCCCGATGACGCAGGCACGTAGCTGGCCGTCCTATTTTGGGGTGAACCAACACTAATTTATGGGGGGACTAAGCCCAAAAAAGCCAAAAATAGCACAAAATAACGTTTAAAAAGTCCCGTTTTTCCGATTTTTCTGAATTTTGGGTGACGGACCCCTCATTCCGGCATTCGTGTAGCTGGTTCACTAACATAGTCATATTATAAGAGCGTATGTGTGCAGTCGGTAGCATCTGAGTAAACGAGAGAAAGTTGCTGGCAGTCGGATTTGAATACGTGGACCTCTTTCTCTAAAGTCCAGAACGATAACCAATCGACTAACGCTGGTTAATTTCAATAAAGATTGCAATGTATTCGTAATGTTTTGCTGGTTTGCCAGCTGATTAGGCTTAGGCTTAGTATCATGGACTGACCAAAATGTTGGTACCAGCGTTTAAAATAAGCCCAAGTAATGGGATGCAACTCGCGTCGCTCGCAGTCACATGAATCTACTGAAAAAATCCGAGGGCTGCCTTATTTGCTTTCGACTTGACTTAAATCAAACCAGTTAGATGGAAGCTTTTACCGGATACTACTTGCTGTATACGTACTTATAACGTGGCTATCTTAATATTTATGTGAACTAGCTACACCAATGCCCCCATTCCCACAGAGATACGTGCCTGCGATCACGACAATCCAAAACGCTCGAAAACTTGAGAATTTTATTATGTTGAGACTGGTATAAACCGGGTCAGTTTGGTAAGCAGGCGTCTAAGAAGTAGCAGATTTTCTGAATGTCGGAGATGATTTTCGCAAGTCTTGCATCGTTGAGATGATCCGAGAAGACATGCAGGCATGCATGGGCAGCAACCAAATGCTGGGAGGCCTGATGGTGTAAAACTGGTAAAAATCCACAAAAATGCTGAAAATTCAATTCTGGGGCCTATTGATCTTTGCGGGCACACATGGGCGTGGGGGGTTTGGGGGTATACACCCCGCAGAAGTTGAAATACCCCCCAGAAATCAAAATACCCCCAGAAAAAATTTTTTCTTGCTTTTTTAGCAATTTTTTGATGCCATTGGATAGAGCTTGATGAGAAACGTCGAAAAATGGTGTTTTTTTGCCATACGACCACTTTTAAGACCATTTTTTGACCTTTAAAAATTTTTTCACCCCCCCAAGAAATTTTTTCACTCCCCCAGAATTTCGGTGCTGCCCACTTATGTTTGCGGGCCTATCTGTCTTTGAGAGCCCTACTGGATTTCGGAAAAATCAAAAAAGTCAAATTAACAAAATGTATAGTCAAAACGAATATATGGCGCGAGCGCGAAGCACCGAAAATTGGACACTTTTGAGAAAATACTAAGCTAAAAACGCTTCGGAAAACGCCTTTATTACGTATTTTCAAGAAATGTTTTGGAACTTTTGAAAAATCGCGAATTCTAGGGGTGCGCAAACCCCCAAACCCCTAAGATAACGTATGTTTTTTACCATGATTTTTGCAAATAATTTAAGTAGTGTAGAAGCTAATTCAGAATGAAGGTATAATTTTATGAAAAGATTAAAAATTTCGCAGCAAAGTGTCCAGGTTAATTACCAATTTAATTAACTTACTCGTATTCCACCACACTAGGCTCAAACATTCCTTTTGCAACACTTTCCGTTTCTGTTAAGTCGCCTGATATGGTCTTATTCTCGGCAAGGCAATATACTTCTTCTCGCTCTTCCTGAAGGTCGTTCGTTCCCTCAACTCCCCAAAGCTAGCAATTTCTTAAGCTCACCATCGTCGATTTTCAACAAAAATTTGCATTTTTATGTGATTTTTTGACATTTTTGGCGAAAAATATTCACCCCTTGATGTGGCCGACTTAAGCTTGAGCTGTTAAATGTCAATGTCTTCAAATATGTATACACATATATCATACATGTAATGGCTCGAGACTTGGGGGTCCCAGCTATTTTTAGGGGGAGGGACCTATAATTTTCGGCCAACAACGACCAAAAAACAGTAAAAACGGCAAAAAAAATTTGATTTTTTCCACAAATTGGGGGGGTCAAAAATTTTATGACTCCGGGGGATGGAGGGCGGCCGACTTTGGGTGGGGGATCCCTCCATCCCCCCTATTATGTACATGTGTGACATACATACATATTCTCTGAATAATTTGTGACGTAAATTTATGTATTTTTTATTTTACAGGTACCCATCATAAAGCTGACCGACAAGCGGACGGATATTAGAATCGACGTGAGCTTTAATATGAACAATGGGGTCAAAAGTGCAAAATTAATCTCGGTAAGCAATTCTTGAAACAATGAATTCAGAAGTTTCATCATATATTTTAAAATTAAGTCATTTTCATTTTACTGGTCATATTTTTCCCTGTGTAATCGAATAAAGCGCTCCAAATTATCGATTCATTCTCTTCTGTCCTCATGCTGAATTCGTAGTAATGGTTTATTGTTCTTTTGATCTCAAATGTTGCAGGACTTCATGGAACGCTATCCACCTCTTTCGCCGCTAGTCTTTGTTCTCAAGCAATTTCTGCTACAGCGTAATCTTAATGAAGTTTTCACCGGCGGTATTAGCTCCTATTGCCTTATATTAATGGCCATCAGTTTTCTGCAGGTTAGACGTATTTATTGCATTGGCTTTTAAAAAATATTAATTTAATTGTTAATTTTGTATACATGTCTTAGTGGAAACTGCACCCTTGAGTTGCTGATTCCGGGCAAAATAATACTGACCAAAGGGATAATTTCAAATTTTCCGAAAAAAACTGTATGCTGGCGATTTTTCTAGCCAAAAAGAAATTTTCTGCCTCGCACCAAATATGCGCTTAGCGGCCATATATTGTTCGATTCTATTGAATTTTGTTCGAAACTTTCTTACGCTTATTTTAACGACTCAACGCCGCGAGGTATTAATGAATTTTCAACTGAAGTCGCATATAAAATTGGAGCTAGATGGCTGAAATGATATATATATATATATATATATATATATATATATATATATATATATATATATATATATATATATATATATATATATATATATATATATATATATATATATATATATATATATATATATATATATATATATATATATATATATATATATATATATATATATATATATATATATATATATATATATATATATATATATATAGAAAGTTCGAGGGTGATTGATACTGGGATCGTCAATTAATAATTAAATCTAGTTTCTTAAATTCAAATTTTTTTTGAAAAAATGAAAAGTAATTGAATGTCAACGCACTTACAGATTAAATGCGACGTAAACGCAAGCGTTAAACAGCTGAAAAGTGTATTGAAATAACAATCTCCTTCCCGGCGTAAAATCTTAAAAAAATCGATGAAATAGTTGCGAAAAATATTTTAAATCGTACAAAACTCAAGATATTTTTCGGTTGATGTTTTAAAAAGGCTACATACAACTTAACATAATCAGGTGATCTAACTCGTACTCTAGCTCGGGACAAGTATCTGTTTCTAATGAGTTGAACTCCACTTTTGTAGGACGATATCCTGCGCTATAAAACATTAGTTTTGAAACTTAAGCTTAGTAGTATAGGGAATAGGGATCAGTGTTTTTGTACAAGGTCCTTTTGTACATGTACAAAGATGATCCCTTACAGTCTTTGCACATGTTTTACATGTAAATTTTAGGGTACTATAGTGTTACGTTACTGCTGTTTGTTTGATAAAACTGGGTTTTTGACCTTTAGTAGTGTAGTTGAGCCATTTTCTGGGTTTATGGTGATGAAAAATACTAAAAATTTCATAAAACTGCGTGAAACACCGGAAAATGTTACGGTTTTGCCTTTTTAAAACTTATTCTTGCCGTTATAAAAATATATAGAACAGTCAAGTTCTACATACTAATTTTAGCACTTAAAGTCTTCGGGAATTTTAGACCTTTTTCACAAATTTTGTCATCGTAAAAATCTTTGTACGCGTACGAAGACAGCCCCAAAAAATCTTTGTATACATCGTAAATAAAAATCTTTTCTGAATACAAAAAAACCATAATGCCGGTAGAGATAGATGATTCGGGTCATTTTGATGACAAACAAACGTGTTACTGCTGAGCTACATAAAACATGGTATCTCGTGTTTAGTTCAAAATGCGCGTTTTGATAATCGTAAAATATCTACAGGGTGTCCCACCATATTGCCCCCCCCCGTTTTTCATAATCAGTCCGCTAATTCTTAGTGTTCTAGCTGACTGTGCGACATAATTTGGTTGTTTTTGCTTGTTCGTGGTGTAAAGCATAGATGTTTGTGCAAACATTAGTTTTTGCAGGTTGTTCCACCTAAGTATCCAAAGTATTGTCTTGCGATACGTCAATTAATTCCTAATATTTTTAAAAAGTTTTTCATGCGACTATAGAATGTCTAATAGGCATCGACTGATATAGTTAGCCTGATTTGGTTACTTACTGTTCAAAATGTAGCATCATGAATTTGCGTAAACCTGTTCAACGATTTTTAATGATTTGCAAACATTCAGATACTGTGAATATCTTTTGTTGCTTGAGTGGCCTGAATCGTGGGCAATGCAACAATCGCAAAAAAATTTTAAGAGGAAAGACTATTAAAAATCTCAGGTAAATTCTGCAGTTTATACTATGAACATGCAAATCCAAATAAACCTTGTTAATTTGTTACCTATTGGGCCATCTATGTAACTATATCCAAAAAATCATTAAGAAATAATGATAATTAGCCGAGTTATAATGAAAAAACATGTTGAATAGTTAGATAGGACTTCTCGTATTTCTTCATCCATTTGTAGCCCAACCTGACTGTTAGAAACCAACCCGCCGTTTAAAGTTCATATTTTGGCAGGCTGAATCTTTGACCGTTGTCCACGTGCGGGTCACAGATTCCCTAAAATTAGCCTTTCTTACCACGTTGTTTCAATCAATGTATATAAATTAACCGAAATGCATATTCTAGCCAGTGTTTCTTTTGTGCAAGGTCCGTTGTACATGTACAAAGATGATTTCTAAAAGTCTGTACATTTTGTACACACAAATTTTTGTACTATAATATGGTACAGTAGCGATTTTAGTGTGGCAAAAACAGAGTTGTTCGACCTTTGGTAGTGTATTTTAGCTAATTTTTGGGTTTCTGAGGGCGAAAATCACTAACAATCGTCTTAAAACGGCGTGAAGCGCCGAAAAATTTCACATTTTTCCTTTCAAAATGCAATTTCTGACATTATAAAGATGTATACAACGCACAATTACTCATTTCGGCGCAGCGCGGATAATTTTTGCGAATTTTAAACCTTGTTTGCAGTTTTCGCCTTCCCAAAAATCTTTGTATATGCACAAAGACTTTGAACATCGGGAAAAATCTTTGCCGAATACAAAAAAAGACTGATTCTAGCATTGAAAAAATTTACAAAAAACAGACTTGGCGATTTTTCGTTCATTAAGCGTCACGCTAACCGTTCGCTCACGACTCGAAGCGATTCAAACGTGGGCGTTTTACTGATTGAATTTTTCGAACTGTACGGTCGGCACTTCAACTATAACCGGGTTGGCATTCGAGTGACTCAGGGGGGCTCTTACGTGTCCAAGGAGGAGATGCAACGCAGCATGTGTGACGGGCAGCAGCCGTCCATGTTGTGCATCGAAGATCCGCTTCAAACCGGCAATGACATTGGGCGTAGCTCGTACGGGGTCATGCGAGTTCGTCAGGCGTTCGAGTATGCTCTTTCTGCAGCTCTCAAAATTGGCTCATTTCCCAAATAGACACCTCGTTCGAGACGGTGGAAGGTATGTGCAGACATGTAACGGGGGATGGGGGATCCCCCGCCTGAAATTGCCCCCCATCTCCCCCAAAGTAGGAAAATTTTTGCCCCTCAGCAGTTTTCTTTTGTACAAGGTCCGTTTGTACATGTACAAAGATGATTCCCAAAAGTCTTTGTACATTTTGTACACACAAATTTTTGGGTACTATAATATGGTACAGTAGCGATTTTAGTGTGGTAAAAACAGAGTTTTTCGACTTTTGGTAGTGTATTTTAGCTAATTTCTGGGTCTCTAAGAGCAAAAATCACTAAGAATCGCCTTAAAACGGCGCGTAGCGCCGAAAAATTTGATATTTTTCCTTTTGAACTGCAATTTTTGCAAAATATAAAAATATATAGAACACACAATTGCTCATTTCTGCGCGAAGCGCCCAAAATTTTGCGAATTTTGACCTTTTTTGAAATTTATGTCTTCCCAAAAATCTTTGTACATGTACAAAAGACGGTCCCGGAAAGTCTTTGTACATCGGGAAAAATCTTTGCCGAATACAAAAGGACACTGTCCCTTACCCGATTTTGGCAATTTTTGGGGAAACAAGTTGCGTTTTTTTGGCCATTTTTAAGAGGTGCTTTTTGCTATTTTTGGCCGAAAATTGGACGTCGTTAACCCCCTCCCTCTCCTAAATATGGCCATGAACCCTCACCTAAAAGTTTGAGCCGTTTTATAAACGGGTATGTGACTTGAAATTGAAATAAATAGCGGGTCTATTTAAATTTGACCGGTTTCATTATGTACACTTGCGTGCAGACATGCACAGCGTGGGAATTTTCGGGATGTGAAACCAAAAAGTTTTCTAAAGCGCTTTTTTTGCACTTGGAACGTGTTAAAAACGTCATTTTTGGCGTTTCTGACGATATTTTTCTTGAACGTAAAAACAAAGAAACATATCAAAAGAATATTAAACAGGTTCAAATAAATTGAACAGAATATAGTCAAAAATGAATGGAATGTACGAAGCAGAAATGAAAATTTGATACTTTTGAGCAAACATAACTAAAAACGCTTAAAACAGCGTCTTTTCTGACGGATTCCAGTTCTTGGCTTGAAAATTTTTCTGGGATAGGGGGGTGAAAAGATTGTCCACTTTAATCTGAACCAGCTGCTCACAGAATATGAATTCCCAGAATATGTTGCACTGGTTTTTTAACTACCTGCTTATACTTTAAATAGATGCCTTTATTTTCACTGCTTTGCTGTTTAATTCGTTTTTTGGGAAACTCATTAAAAATTTGATTTTGTGTTGTCGTTTTTAATTAGATTTCATGCTCTTTCCGGTTTGGTTAAAGACTAAATTCCTCAAGTAATATTCTGAATTCTTAGAAATATAACATTCTTAGCTGCATTGATCTTGTGCGTAATTTGGTGATATGAAATTGGGGAATGAAGCTATCTTACTCGTGAATTACATGCTAGCCGCTAAATTTTGGATTATCACACGCCTGTGAAAATCGTGGTCGGGAAAGAAGTTTAATTTTTAATTGAAAATAAAGAAAATAAGGATAATAATGATAGTTTATATTATTATAATTACAAATAGTTCTTAATAATATAATTAATAAATTTTATATGTTTATTTTAATCAATGTTAATTAAAAAGAGAATTGTAGTAGTAAAAAATGACATTTCCTCTGAATTTTACTTTAAAAAAATTGCATTTTGTTACTTTTTAGTCAAACGAATTCAATGTTTCACGCACTCGTAATTAAATTCGCAAACTTTCCGAATTCGCGCGCCATGGATGGTAAATATCGCTTGTTATGTGGATGCTTTACAATTTTACTTTTATTTTATTCTGAATTTCTTGAGCAATATTACATTACGTTTAATATTTTATTTGCCTTCCAAATAATTGCAGCTATTTGGCACGAATAATCCGAGTAACTGATGAAGTTGTCAGGTATCGGCTTTATTTACGACAGCGCTTTTATGCACTGCATCTCGACGCTAATGATCTTCTTAAAACAACGCCGGTCGATTCTCAGGACAGCCAACCTGCCATAACCACAGAAAAATTTGTTATTGTTGCATCCAGGCCCCCTTTTGAAAAGTAAATGTTGCGATGTTTCATAAAATAATTCCTTATCTGTAGGTGTATTCTTCTATTTCTCGCGTCTGTTTTGGATTCCTTTTACTAGTAGATTTTCTGTTTCATTTTACCAATCAGCTCCAAAATTTTTGTTCTAAAGTACGTTTTTGGCATAAGAACGATGTGAACACGTCAAAACAGTGTTTTTTGTACAAGGTCCGTTTGTACATGTACAAAGATGGTCCCCAAAAGTCTTTGTACATTTTGTACACACAAATTTTGGGTACTATAATATGGGACAGTAGCGATTTTAGTGTAGTAAAAACAGAGTTGTTCGACTTTTGGTAGTGTATTTCAGCTGATTTCTGGGTCTCTAAGGGCAAAAATCACTAAGAATCGTCTCAAAACGGCGCGGAACGCCGAAAAATTTGACATTCTTCCTTTTGAAATGAAATTTTTGCCAATATAAAGATATATAGAACACACAACTACTCATTTCGGCGCGAAGCGCCTAAATTTTTTTTGCAAATTTTAGACCTTTTTTGTAATTTTTGTCTTCCCAAAAATCTTTGTACATCGGGAAAAAGCTTTGCCGAATACAAAAAAAACGTTGAGTTAAAAAGACCTTTTTTCGACGTTTCTGACGATCCTTTATCATACATAACGATATAAAAAATTTTCAATAAATTTTAGGAAATTATACGTATTATGGTCAAAAGATGACTACTCGGAAATTAGAATTTTCGAGCCGAAAAATCGTTAAAAACACTCATAACAGCGTACTTCTAAGGTTTTTGAAAAATAGGATGGGGGTCAGTTAGCTTTTTTGCAAAGGTCAATAGTCACTGCGGGGTTGACCCCTCAACCTATTAGAACACGTATGATGATAACTCCCTGCATAAACAATTTGGTCTTAAATACTCTACGATCAATTTGTCTTGCATGTTCGAAATTTAATAGTTGTATATTCATACGTACGAGCATGTAGCTTGGGTTAGATATCGACACATCAATATTGCGATTGTACGATTGGGTTTTACCTCTTCCTCATATTTTCAAAAATTTGAGACTATCAAGCGATTTTTGTTGGAGATTATGTGATGCATGAAAATTTTTACATTCATGATAGGCAATTTAATTTAGCTATGTATCATGATAAAGGATGCTAATTTTTTGGATAATCTTTTTGCTAACTTAGATTTTATAATGTTGCGTTTGTTATACATCATTGGCTCATCCGAATGAAGCAATAGGTTAGCATTGATTGGGGAAAACGGTTTTAAGTGTTATTTTAATTTCACCTTGTGTCAAACTTTGGCATCCTAAACGACTTTGATGCTGAAAAAATAGAGTTTGTATTTTTTTCCATAAAAATGTATTTCAGTAGGATCTCTTTGCGTAACGAAAGTGACCAAAGAAGTTGCTCACGGTCTTCGACGCCTTGCACGTCTGATCTATCCACTGATACGGTAATTTAATTATATCTGTTTCGATTGCACACGTTTTATTGAGTACGACTTTTAGGAATTTGAATTCAGATTGGCCGATTCAAATCAAGATCAATTAATTTATTACTCATATAATCAGTTTGAATCTTGATTAAATCCAAGAATTGAAAGTGAAAATTTTTGACCCACCCCGACTTTTTAAAAAATCGAAATTTCGGATTGTTTTTATGTGTTTTTTGGCCGTCTTTTGGCCAAAAATTTGAGGTCATTCTCATCCTGCCCTTAAAAATGGCCGGGGAAACCCAAATTTAAAGCGGTTACATGTATGATTATGGGATGTAAGCCCCGAAAATTTTTCAAAAAGTGTCTTTTTAGGATTAAAAGCAATGGGTAGGTACGCATCATAAACTGCTATTTTTTACGTATCTGACAATGCTCGTTCTTTCTAGAACATAAAAGAAAAATATTCAATAAAATTCGATAAAATTGGGCAAAATATTAAACAAAAGTGGGTATTATTTCGCGAAGTGCCCAAAATTCGACAGTTTTGAGCAAATATATAGATTAAAACATCACCTTTTCTGCAACTGATTTTTTTCGAAAGTCGCGAATTCTGGGGAAACCCCCACCCCCAAGCCCAGCGCCAATATCTCATATGTATGTGGTCAGCAGTCATTCTGGGGGTCAAAATCCTGCATTTATGATTTATATGCATATGCATAAATATAAAATAAATTAGATTTCAAACGTATGGATTGTTTTTTCTGTATAATTTTTGTTACCAAGAACTAAAGCGTATGAAATTTTGCTAGAATCAAGTTAAAAAGTCGGGATAGATTTTCAAATCAAAAGGGTTTATGCGCAGCAAATACGACCTAATGGCATCTATGTATGTAGGAGCAATGAATGTAAGCTTCTTTATCGTTTTCGTCGTTTGACATACAAATTGAATACGGATTCTATTTTTGTTTGCAATGAAATTTATGATTTCATTCCCTGTGGCCGTAATCTTGTGCAATTTAGTTGGTTTTTTAAATGTATACACATGCAGGGATCTGGATGTTCTATCTATATAAGCATCCAGGCTGCTTTACTATCTTTAATAGCAACTCTGTCAATGCGTGAAATTCGCCAAAGAAGCTTTATTCATGTACATTCAGAGTCTTCAATAAGCCGCCGGTATGCAGATTTTTGTCTTTCTTACTTTTCTGCTCTCCGGGCTTTAGGAATTTGACGAAATTATATTTTTAAGCGTGTTAAGGACAAATTTCGATGGAATCTGAAAGCGTTTTTCTAATTGAAAATGTTAATCTTACATATTTCCCTATGAGATGCATACAAATATTCTTTATATTGGTTACTCAGCAGCTCATAAAGTTTTATTACATCACTGAAGTCACGATTTATTGACTAACTCAGTTAAAACCATACGTACAACTTAAGCATTGCTTTCTTAAGCCAGAAATCAATCTCAGCTCTTTCTTTCGATAGATGGCATCGGATAGCAAGTTAAAAATATCTATCTTAATTTTTTTAATATGTAGCTAATTAATTGGTAAATGACAGGGGTTGGGCATTATTGCTGTTTTCGACTCGATTTTTTTTGTAAATCTTATCTTTTTTAGTCAGCGAAAGTTAATTAATGGCAGTAGTAGGGCACTAAGCGAGGCAAACTTTGGCGTTAAGTATAAATTCATTCATTTTATGCTCAGATTACGCTTATTTTATATGTAATAAATATTTTTATTCAAATATTTTTTATTTTTTGTTTTTATAAAATATGCGTAATTTGTTTTAACTCACGCTCTGCACAATCGAAGAACAAAGATATGTGACTTATTTTCTTTTTCTCTAACAGATTGTAAGAAGTTTCATTTTTGGTCGTGTTTGATGCTAAATCGTTTAAAGAAGTGCACGCATTGAGCGAAGCATTGAGAATTTGAAACTTTTCTAACAAAACGTTACGATTTTACCATCTTTCCATGCATTAACTTACTTTGAAAAAAAATTTCAACAGCTGAGGGGCGGCCGCCCTTTGGATGGGAAATATTTTTATTTTTAAAGAAAAATTTTAAAATTCTCGAAGTGGATTTATAAGACCGCCAAAAGAGGTTTTCGAAAATTTTTATCGCCATTTTGTGCATCTTAGTAAATCTTAACAATTCCATTTTTCTTCCCTACCTCCAAACAGTGCTCGAGATATCTGACGTTAAAACTTTAATCCCACCCGCTTCCCCCAATAAAGTCCTGTATACGGGCCAGACTGTATCAATGCTTGAAAAATCTGTGGAAAAGATTAAAAATTCGTGAAGTTATTCAGAAAAAGCATTATGTATTTCTGTGGAACGCCTTGTATATTCACTTGTCGGTACCACGCATGTGTGTGGGGTTCTTGCGGGACCCCCAGAATTTGGCGGATCTCCCCAAAATCGATAGATCCCGGAATGAATTTTTGATGTGATTTTTGGCAATTTGGCTCCGTTGGACCCATCAGAATTCGGCTGCTGCTCTTGTATGGTTGGTACTCGATACTAGCACCATAAACCAGTGTTTTTTTGTACAAGGTTTATTTGTACATGTACAAAGATGGTCCCCAAAGTCTTTGTGCATTTCGTACTCAAAAGTTTTTGGGTTCTGAAATACGGTACAGTAGCGATTTTAGTGTTGTAAAAACAGAGTTGTTCGACTTTTGGTAGTGTATTTTAGCTAATTTCTGGGTCTCTAACGGCCAAAATCACTAAGAATCGTCTTAAAACGGCGCGAAGCGCCGAAAAATTTGACATTTCTCCGTTTGAAATGCAATTTCTGCCTTAATAAAGATATATAGGACACACAATTAGTCATTTCGGCGCGGAAATTTTCGCTAATTTTAGACCTTTTTTGCAATTTTTGTCTTCCCAAAAATTTTTGTACATAAAAAAAACCGCTGAATACAAACAACACTGCAATAAATGCTTTGTTAGGAATCGGACATTTCCGCCCAAACAGTCTCAAGCCGCGGCAAGGATGATAAAAAAAAGAAAAAACATCCTTTGCTGTGCCCGGATCGCGTCTTTCGACGGGATAACACGTTTCGCGGAGGCAACTTTAGCAAAAATTGGTCAGGCGTCCGGAATAGCGAATTTTTTCCATCGACAAAGACCGAAAGATTGAGGAAAAGCTAGCGCCGAATTGACTTTCTACATGTTTGTTTATTGGCTTAGAATATCGCGGTTGGTCTTGCGATGGAGGCTGTGTGCTTTAGTTATGCATAGGCTTGATGCGACGGTAATTCTCAGTGCATAAAAGTTTCTGTAGAAATGTACTTGACTCTGGATTTTGGGTAATCCGTGATTTATTAAACTTCGATCAGTAGTTTACATACGTTGAAAAGTTACGTTTTACGTACTATTATTAGTCTGCATTCTGCAAATTACGTAGATTAGAATTTCCAGACGTATTATTATTTCTCTTCAAACTCAAATGCCATAAGTCAGAGGGATCTTGTAATAGACGCCATAGGGTTTATGACTTCAAGTGCATAAAAAATTGTCAAAGAACTTTTATTTTTTATGTTGAACCTTTCGCGGAAAAATCAGCCAAGATTTACATGTAATACATTTATTAGTCTTTAAAAAGATGTTTCAGATCGTCATAGATTGGTTTGGGTTGTTTTACGCACGTGCTTGGGGCTAAACAGATGGTAATTATGATATTCGGTTATAAGCGCCTGAAATTTGTTTGAATTTTTGCCGGAAAAATGCGCAAAAAAGCCTAAAAATTACTATTATTTTGTCATTAGATGCTTTTGTCCGTTACACAAACATAGCACTATAAACTTTTGTACGAGCCTAAAAACTTTTGTTAAGTTCAAAAAAGCCAGGTGAAAAACTTCGATGTTTTGATTAAACTGCTGAATTCCCTAGTATCTTTGGGGAGAAAAGAAGAATTTTATAAGTTTTTCATTATACTCAGTGCATAGATGCACAAGGCCATTGAATTTAGCATTCGCGATTTTTTTGCTATTGAAACGACGGAAAAAATAGATTAAAACGCTTTTTCGTGGCAACACCGCATTTTTAATCCATTTTGACTGCATTTCATCGCTTTTAACACCAGAAAAATATAGAAATTGATTCAAATTTTGACGGATTTTCTTTAGAAAAAGCACAAAGAAAAGACATGATTAGTACTTTTTTCCTCAGAAATAAGGCAGAAAACGTTCCGTCAGCTCAAAAATCACCAGACAGTATATACCTGTCTGGCTGACTCTACAGGGGTTTTACCCAAAGGTGGGCAGCACCTTTAATTGTGGGCTGAGTGCAAGTTTTTAAAAGATCAAAAAATGGCCTTAAAAATGGTGGTATGGTGAAAAAACATAATTTTTTCAAGTTTCTTGTCGAGCACTATCCATTGTCATCAAAAAATTGGGAAAAAAACAAAAAACAAATTTTTCAAGAATTGGATTCTGAGGGGTATTTTGGTTTTTTGGGAGGGGGTGCTTACCCCCAACCCCCCCCGCCCACGCCCAGGTGTGGTAATACCATACCCCTCACCCCCTATGTGCATGTATGACTATGAGAGCGATACATAGCTAAAATAAAAGCACGGGAAAAAATTGTTGCAATAGGTATATCATTTGTGCTCGACGAATTTGCGATAAGCCCCAATTTTTCCTAATTTTTTTCTGATCACAAATGTCTATTTTCTAGCAGTGATGCCTGCAAACCGCACTTGATTTACTGTGTATTCTTCGACGCGTTTATTTTTGTTATTGTTATTTCGTTTTTCTATTAATCACTGTTTTTGATGACGTTTTAGTCGAAGTTGCAGCGGCCGTTTATCGCCTGTGAATATTCCGTGTCACGTGACATAAATTATACATAAATCGTATTTCCTGCATCTGATCCCAGTTTTATCATAAGCATATGCTACTATGATATGCTGGCCTTGTTTGTACGTGTAAATAATGTTGTGTTGGACGACGTAAATATCGCACGGCGTTCATTAATTAGCTTTTGTATTGATTACCTTCTCACAAATGATGCGTCAGGCATACATGATCCTGGGGGTTTCACCATAGATGGGCGGCAGCAAAATTCTGTTGGAGGGGTAGTGCAAGATTTTTCAAAGGTCAAAAAATGGCCTTAAAATTGTGGTATGGCGGATAACACCATTTTTCAACGTTTCTCATCGAGCACTATATATTGGCATCAAAAAATTGCGAAAGAACAAAACAATTCAAAATTTGAATTCTTGGGGGTATTTTGGTTTCTGGGGGTGCATACCATAGGTAGGCTCCACCAAGCTTCTTGGGGAGGGTGTGTAAGATTTCTTCAAAGGTCATAAAATGACCTTAAAAATGGTGGTATGGCGAAAAAACACTATTTTTAAACGTTTCTTATCGAGTAGTATCCATTGGCATCAAAAAATTGCGACAACAAATTTTCAAAAATTGAATTCTGGGGGGTGTTTTGAATTATTGGGGGTTGTTTTGGTTTTTCGGGGTGTGCATACCCTCCAAACCCCCCGCCCTTCCTCTAAGCCCAGGTATGGAGCATACCCCCGAAAGCCCCCCACGCCCAGGTATGGGTTTCAACCCCCGTAGAAATTTTTTATCCATACCAGGATTTGCGATTTTTCGAAAAATCTGTCAAAATTCGTAGAATAGGTTTTGTTTCAAGCGTTTATATCAATTTTTTGACTCAAACGTTTTCGTTTCTTACCTATACTTTGTACAATTTTATTTGAATTTTATGATATTTTCCAAAAATTTTCTATGTCTTTACGCTATAGAAAGATGGACCATCGTTAGAAACGCCGAAAAATGATGTTTTTGACGCATAGCTACCGTTTTTAGCCGAATAAAGGCACTTTAAGATTTCACCCTAATTTCAGTATGTACCCTGAATGTTAAGATGCACCTAATTATAATATTTTGATTCCTTATTCACATTTGTCGCTTTTATGTAAATATTGTAAAACTACCATTATAAATCAATTTACTACTTTAACGAAAAGTTTGGAATAAGGACGTTTACTAAAAACAAACAATGGTTTTTCTGTACCTATTCCAAAGTAGTTTTAAGCCGTATTCTTGTACATGATAGCTTCTGTAGGTTTTCTGACCAGACCATTAATTTAAACAGCGACTTTTCAATACGATTCCATAATATCCCCACGAGGCTTTACCTTGCAGCTCAAAACTCAAAAAGCTCTGATGGTTTTAAGTTATTTCCGATTCAGGTTGTTCCCCAGGCATGCACGTGGGGGGGGGGGGTGGGAGCATAGGTGGGCCGCTCAAAAATTCTGGGGAGGGGGTGAAAGATTTTTCAAAGGTCAAAAAATGGCTTTAAAAATGGTGGTATGGCAAAAAAACACTATTTTTCAACGTTTCTCATCGAGCACTATCCATTGGCATCAAAAAATTGCGAAGAAACGAAAAAAATTAAATTGAATTCTTTTGGATATTTTGATTTCTCGTGGGGTACATACCCCAAACCCCCTATGCCCAGCTGTGGGTGGGAAGCTGGGCCGGCTGGACCCCCTAAGAATGAAGAAATGGGAAAATGTTTCTTTTAAGAAGAGGCAAATTAGAGGCTAAAAATGCATAAAAACTGCAAATTCTCTTCAAAAGTGCTTGAAATTGATCATAATTGTAGAATAACGTTGTTTTGAAGCTATTTTAACATTTACACCACTTCTAAGGTCATTTTGACCCCCCTCCCCCAAGAAGGGTTATCCAACTTTTGCGAGGGTTGTTAGCCCCCGCACGCCAATGTGTGGTACGGATCCTTCAATCAGAACAGCTGTAGAGTATTGTAGCGTGTAGCTTCCATTCGATGCGTTTTGCTGTTTACATCAGTTTGTTACGCGTGTAAATATCGAGTTTTTCTGAAATAAAATTAAAACAGAAACCGCGCGAGCAGAAATGTTCTTAAAAATAATTTGGTATGGTGGGTTGGGGTTGTCGTGAGTAAACTGTGAATGAAAATATAAATTTTTTCGTCAAATCGTATACAATTTCATCGCATTCTTAGTTTTAAAATTTGCGACTGTATGTAAATACCAACTTAATGCATCCAAAATCATTTGTTGTCCCCACGTACCTGCATGTCGTAGGTGGCGCGTACCTATAAAATACTTACCCCCTAAAAAGCGACTACCCCCTACAGCTATAACGGGACACTCCATAGGTGGGCGGCACCAAAGTTCCGGGGGAAGGGGTGCAAGATTTTTTCAAAGGTCAAAAAATGGTGGTATGACGAAAAAACACCATTTTTCAACGTTTCTCATCGAGCACTATCCATTGGCATCAAAAGAATTGCGAAAACAAATTTCAAGAATTGAATTCTGGGGGTATTTGTTTCTGGGGCTTGGTTTCTCGGGGAGGGGTGTATACCCCAAACTACTCCACGCTCAGGTGTGTTGACGCTGGATATGTATTTTCTAGCGTTTTTGACCAACATCGATCGTAATTTTGGGGATAACACCTGGATACGGTCTGATTATATTCAGGCTGGTCTAAAGCATCTTAAAGCAAGCGTGGATTTGGTGGGGTGGGGATAGGTTATCCCTTTGTCGGCCTAGTTAGTTTGACCGGATCAGTATTTTTAGCCATTTTTAAGCATCATCGGCATACCTGGGCGTGGGGGAGCCCAGGTATGCCGATGATGTAAAGAGTGTAAAAAAGTGTAAAGAATGTAAAAAAATCTCTGAGAATGAAAAACACATTTTGGTCTGTTTTTTGTCTGCCAACAACTCCGGTTATGAGTTCAAGAAATCTAATCCAGCAGAAATGTACTACGGCAAACTTTTGTACACTCAATACGGAGTTATATCTAGGGGTTTAAACTTTACACTTCAGTAGATGGTGTAAAAAATAGGTTTTGTCTAAGATTTCTCTGCCAACTTTTCCGCTTATAAGTGGAGATAATTTGAATAAAGTACGTTTCTAAGGGCTACACGTCGCAGCATACTGCGCTTGAAAAAACGCAATATATGGGGTATAAAGTTCGAAATCATGGGTTTAAAACGATCGAAAAAAACACGCCTTTTTGCTTTTTATTGATTGGTTAATATCTCAAATATTTCACGGAACAGAAGTCCCCACATACAAACGTACTACGATTCAAAGGCTACAAAATGGCCCAAAGCGAATTTCTTCACACTCAATAGAGAGTTAGGATCAGATTTTTAAAGTTTACGATTTGGCGGATGGTGGAAAACACGTTTTTGTTCGCAACTTCCTCCGTTCAGAAGTCGAGATAGGTCGAATGGAATAAAAATAAAGTACTTTCTAAGGGGTACACGTCGCAGCAAATTGCGTTTATTTACATCAATATTTAAGTTCTCGGGAGGTGTAAAGTCAAAAATAGGGAGTGTTAAACATATTTCTGTCTTGTTTTTTTGTCCAATTTCTCCGGTTATGATTCTGGACATTTCTCAAGTTCAAAAATCTACCAGGAATTAAACGTGATACGCCATTTGAGCACATTTGTTCATATTCAGCAGTGGTGTAAAGTGGTTTACATCTAATGTTTATTTGTCTTGAGGCCATTATGGAGATTAAATTTTTTCATAAATGTTTATCATAATATCAGAGTAAGATCAGAATTACAAATTCGACTAAAACCTTATACACTTTGCGGTTGTGTAAAATTTACACTGCAAATTAACTTTCGCTATAGAGCCTTGCGGAAGCTTAACTTTTTTCAACGTAACGTCAGAATTACGAATCTGACCGTTAGTTTTCTCTACAGTCAGTAGTTGTGTAAAGTTTGCACTATTCGTATAGTCTACACTACAAATTTATTTTACTTCCAGTGCGTTGCAAAACATGAATTGTTTTCAAAATATGTTCCGTAGGGTCAGGATTACGAATCTGACTGTATATTTTCTTTACACCCAGTAGTTATACAATGTTTACACTGAAAATTAAATTTAGTTTCGCAGCGTTAAAGAAGCTTAATTTTTGTAAATGTTTCATGTAACACCAGAATAAGGAATCTGAGCGTAAGTGTTCTTTACACTTAATATTTGCGTAAAGTTTATGCTGAAAATCTACTATCTGTTTAAAGAAGGTAAGGTCGTCTTGTTTGAAAAAAATAATGCTGATGTTCAGAACAATATTGTTTTCCGCGTTCTTGGACTGCTGTCATTATTGTGGCATGCTACCGTATGCACATATTTACTGACTGCTTTACTCATATCATGCTAGCTAAAAGTAGGGTACTAGCAAAGAAAGATGTTCCGATGGAAAAAAATAAGAATTTACTTGGAATTGTGAATTATTGAGGATGTATAAGGCGGAGACTAGGAAGAAGCTACCTATGTTTATGCCTAAAGTCGCATACTTTGCTAAAAATCAGACTTTCTCTAAGCAATGCAAAAAAATCGAAGTATCTGCTCCCTTTGAAAATTTAACCTTCTTTAAATGAGTGCATAAACATAACCTGAAGAGTACACTTTTGCTTGCAAGTTGTAACGCTGACTTTCTTCATATCGTGATTGATAGAAAACTAATTAAAATTGTATTTAATGGTGTTCTATTTGGTTATCATGAGCATTATAGCAAGCAAACCTGGTGTCAATTGATTAGTGCACATAATGGTTGCGAGCATGCAAGCGTGCCTAGTCTGTTTCACGTAAGCTTACGTGTTTCTTGCTTTAAACCAACAATTTTTTTGATTGTCATGAATGCATCGATGTTTGCTATGTAAATCATTCAATTGGCTTGCAAAGTCACTCCCAGTTTACTAAATCCAACTTCCCATAGCTACTGCATAGCTAACTTGCTTTTTTCAATCGTTTTTTGGTTCAATAGTTTATTTCAATCAGCAGGCCGCAGAATATACTTCGATTTTTGGCGTTGCTTGGAGAAAGTCTGATTTTTAGCAGATTTTGCTACTTTAGGCATGTACATAAGTATCTTTTTCCTAGTCTCCTCCTTTTACATTTTTAATATTCCACAATTCCAAGCATTTTCGTCTTTTTCGTTCCATCGGAGCATTTTTCTTTGCTAGTGTATGTTATAGTATTTTTACTTTCTCATGGTTTGCCCGTTTGATTTCTTCTATCCCAGCAAAGCCGAACGCTATTATTTGCTAGTTTTGCTCTCCGACTTAAGCTAATAGAGTGCGTAAGCACCGCGTCACATGTTTATCCCTGCCTAGTCAACGCAAGGAATTTTCAACTTTTCATTGTTCATTTGCATCGTTTTGATACAATCAGTGTCTTGTTCCGCATTGTACAAAGGTATAATGGATGAAATAAGCGGTAACTGGGCGAATCTTGTTCCAATTGCTTCATGCTTCTTCCAATTTTATTTATTACGATTTTCGTTTTCTAATTACTTACTTTATTACTATTTATCTGCTTATTTTATTTATCTCTCTTTTATTCATGTTTTCACCTTTTGATTTGTGTTTTCGATTTTTTTGATTTAGTATTTAGTTTTGTTTTTCTAGTTTTTATTTCACGCTTGACGTTGTTTATTCATTGTAACAGCACAAAATAATCGTGATTCACGGTATTTCAATAACTTTTAAAAGATCACATCATTCGAGTGCACATATCATAGGCATCTAATAGACAGGCGCGGATCCAGGGGACGGGGGTGGCCCCCCCAAAACCCTTTTGAAAAATTTTGAGCAGCAGATATACGTTGGAATGCGCCCAAAATTGAGCTAAAAACGCCAAAACGTCAAAAATTTTCGGCGCTTCGCGCCGATTCCTCATTATTTTTCGTTTTAGTGTTCCAGCATTGTGTTTAAAGCAGTCAAAATATTCCAGTGCTTCAGTGATTTAATGAACTATATTATTTCTCGGTTGAAACTCTAAACGCTTGTTGGACATCGTGTTAAAGGTGTGTGCCATTTATCGGCAATTTTTCGATTTCGTTTTTCAGCCTCAGAACGCATTTCAAAGCAAGAATTTGTAATGGTTTGTAAGTATGAAAAGGCTGGTTAACTGTTTTTAGGCTGAGTTTAGAACCATAATTCGGCCGATTTTGTGAAAGTTTTAACGTTACATTTCAACATTTCATTTTACAAAATTTTCCGGGGCTCAGCCTTGGGTCCCGCTGGGAGCGTTTGAGCGCGTCCCCCAGAAAGCGAGAGTGTTTCTTGCATTTTTTCGTGTCCAAGGCATAGTCGGGTAATGTAAATGTGTGACCTGACCTGACCAGTGATTTTTTTGTTCTCGGCAACGATTTTCCCGATGTACAAAGACTTTTTGGGACCGTCTTTGTACATGTACAAAGATTTTTGGGAAGACAAAAATTGCAAAAAAGGTCTGAAATTCGCTAAAATTTTCGGCGCTTCGCGCCGAAATGAGTAATTGTGTGTTCTATATATCATTATAATGGCAGAAATTGCATTTCAAAAGAAAATGTCAAATTTTTCGGCGCTTCGCGCCGTTTTAAGACGATTCTTAGTGATTTTTGCCCTCAGAAACCCAGAAATTAGCTAAAATACACTACCAAAAGTTGAACAACCCTGTTTTTACCACACTAAAATCGCTGCTGTACCATATTATAGCACCCTAAATTTGTGTATACAAAATGTACAGAGATTTTCGAGAAGACAAAAACTATAAAAAGGTGTTTAATTCCCATTGTCCCACATATCTTTAAATGGCAGAATCTGCATTTAGAATGTAAAAATGTCAAATTTTTCGGCGCTTCGCGCCGTTTTAAGACAATTTTTAGTAATTTTTGGCGTCAGAAACCCAGAGATTAGCTAAAATACACTACCAAAGATCGAAAACCCTGTTTTACCACACTAAAATCGCTACTGTACTATATTATAGTACACAAAAATTTGCATGTACAAAATGTACAAAGACTTTTGGGGACCATCTTTGTGTATATACAAACGGACCTTGTACAAAAAAACACTGGACCTGACTCGTTGGGCTGGGCAGGACCGCCCCATCTCCGAAATGGAAAAGAAATTTTGTTTCTACCAAGGGTCCCCCAAAGGGAAAAATGGAAATTTAGTGAAGCACGTCTAAAACACCACCAAAATAGGTTTTTAGTCTTTTTTGAGTTTATGCAAACACAAAATTTCCGGCGCTTCGCGTCGGATTCATTGTTTATGTATGGTTTTGTCCTCTAAACGCTAAAAATCGCTCAAATCTGAGTTAGACATAGAGAGCATGTCAATTTCTTTCCAGCGCTGTGCACTGGATTCTTTGTTCTGCTATAGTTTTTGTTTTCTAGCTCATTCAAAACAGCTCAAATTTGAGTTAAGACATAGAGAACATGAAATTTTTATCCTCTGCTTCGCCCCGGATTTATTGTTTATCTATGTTTCTTGTCTTACAGCCCGCTCAAAACAGCTCAAATTTGAGCTAGACTTGCAGAATATGTCAATTTTTACGGCGCTTCGCGCCGAATTATTTATTATCTGTATAAGCTTTCTCTGTAAAGCACAATGATTAAATACAAAGACAGGAGATAAGAAATCACTCGTGAATTGCATTATAAGAAATTGGTTGTGCAGATAGCTTAAATGATCAATTCCCTGCATATCAATATTGAGTAAGGTGAAAAATTTTTGAAATCTTATTTTGAAATTTGTCTTCACCATCGTTTAGAGCTCGCCGAGATACGCTCAAAACTGCCTTTATTTTTGCGTATCTCCTAATAGTCCTCAAGATATCTGACTTCAAATTTTCGGACCGCCCCCCCAAAAATTTTTTCCTGGATCTGCTAGTGCTAATAGAACATTTTGTCGCAGTGACATTTTGCACGGACGTTTTGTTACTGTAGGGATGTTTTGCTAGGGACGTTTTCTTTGGGGACGTTTTGTCGTAGAGGACGTTTTGTCGCAACGGGGACGTTTTGTCGTTGACTCACTAAAATTATGAAGTCAGTCTCAACAACTACGTGTAGACATGCATAAATAATGGTGTTTTTAAGCGTTTCTCAAGAAGCTCTATGTCTGGACTGGTGTATGAAAGTTTTTCAGAAAAGCTAAAAAAATTGACTTGATTTTAATCATATTCAAAACATATGTTGTAAAGAAATGATCACGCAGAATGATTTCTAAACATTTGACCCTACTGAAAATTGTTCAACTTGTTTTATATTCAATTCTGGTAGGTACGTACATTACAAAGGAGAGAAATCTTAAAAATGTATGATTTGTGCAAAACGTCCTAGAAATTTCGATATATTCAACATGTCTTACTCAAATTTGGGCTATCAAAAGACAAAAGTTATACAAAAAGAATTAATCTGGCGCGAAACGCCCAAAAATTTTAATAGTCTTATTAGTTGAAAACTGTGCTAAAATCTATTCAGACAGTCTTTTAATTGCGCTTCAAAAATTTTCAGTTTTTTTACCTTTGGGGATCCTTACAAAAATATACGTATTTTCAAAATATTGCGGGGACTAGTCCTCCCGATCCCCCAAAGCTACGTGCTTGAATCGTATCATGTATACATAAAGCGTTTATCGGAACGAATTATAGAAAAAAGCAGATGGAAAGAAATATCTCTAAATATTTTTTCTATAAATCTTACTTTGGAAGATACGAGTTGTTAACGCGCACTTCAATATTTCACAGAATGTACATAAACAAGTAATTTAGATACCCCCTTCCTCCGTTTATAGTAATTCTTGGCTTGAACCCGCCCACGATAAATATAGGAACATTCAATTTTGTTAGAGTATGTTTCAGCATTGATTTCTAGCAGACAAAATCATTTTGATACAAAATTTAAAAAATACTGAAAAATTTCACTGTAAAAACAATAGATTTTCTAATTTGTAAACCTAAGCTAGTGAAAAATTCAAAAAATCTTTCAAAGATACCAGAAAAAAATTTAACTGTTAATACAATAGGTTTTTTTAATTTGTGAATCTGAAGGTAGTGTAAATTCAAAAAATAATTTCTTTTGAAAATGCTAGAAAAAATTTCACTAATACAGTAGGATTTTTAGTTTGTTAACCCGAAGCTAGCGAATTTTCAGGAAATAATTTGTTTTAAAAATACTAAACAAACGAACGCTTCAGAAAGAAGTTTTAGAATTTCCGCTAAAGAATGATAGGAAATTGTTTTAATTGCTTTTTTATCGCTTAAAAGTCAGTGTTATAAAGGCGGAAAAATGAAGAATTCCTAATAGGCATCAGGCGCGAAGCGCAAAAAATCCGTAATACATGGCCGATGATCATAGGTGGTCGGCACCAAGGTTCTGGGGGGTGTGCAAGTTTTTTCCTACGGTAAAAAAAGCCTTAAAAATAGTGGTATGGCGAAAAAACACCACTTTTCAACGTTTCTCATCTAGCACTATCCATTGGCATCAAAAAATTGCGAAAAGACAAAAAATTTCAAAAATTGAATTCTGGGGTTATTTTGGTTTCTGGGTGGTATTTTGGTTTCTGGGAGATGCATATTTCCTCCCAAACCCCCCACGCCCAGGTATGCCGATGATGCTTGAAAATTGCTAAAAAATACTGATTCGGTCCAACTATCTGGGCCGACAAAAGGGATAACCTATCCCCACCCCTCCGAATCCGCGCTTGCTTTAAGATGATTCAGACCAGCCTGAATATAATCAAACCGTATCCAGGTGTTATCCGCAAAATTACGATCGATGATGGTCAAAAACGCTAGAAAATACATATCCAGCGTCAACACACCTGGGCGTGGAGGGGTTTGGGAGCATGCACCCCCCCCCGAGGAACCAAAATTCCCCCCCCCCAGAAATCAAAATACCCCCGGAATTCAATTTTTTTAAATTTTTTTCTGCTTTTTTTCGCAATTTTTGATGCCAATGTATAGTGCTCGATGAGAAACGTTGAAAAAGGTGTTTTTTCGCATTACCACCATTTTTATTGCCTTTTTTTAGCTTTGAAAAATCGTGCACCCCCAGAATTTTGTTGCTGTCCATGTATGAGCGTCAACCACCTTGGGCCGACGAGGGGGATACCGGATCCCACCTCTCAAACCCGCGCCTGCTTTGAACTGGTTTAAGCCTGGTTGGATCAGCCTAAACGTCGCGAAACTGTACATACCAACATTATGTACAATAAGTGCTTACCTAACGCATAGCAAATATAACGGCAGAAATAACAAATTTCGAGCATTATTGTCATCGGCGAAATAAGCAAATGGCTTGTGAAAAAGTTTCATGCAGTCGTTACTGCATCGGATGGCACAGCGTCCAACTGTGCATGCAAAAACCGCCTTCGTCATGCGACCTGCAAAAGTTGAAGCGCACAAGGTTGTTATCTCAGAACGGGTTTTGCGTCCTGTTTCTATTGTGAATTAAACGCTGTTGTGAATTGCTCATTGGCGGATGTAGAATTTATCCAAGGAGGGCGGTACCTCAGTTTTTTCGAAAGTCGGAGGCGTAGCGAGGATTCTGGTTCGAAGGGGCAAACAAAATCTGTCTAACGTTTCCCGAGTATTTAGGTGCGTTTTTGCTATTTATCTATTGTACTATATTTGCACATTATCGTGCGGAGAACTTATTGTCCGTTTCATTTATCCGAAAGCTTTTTCAGCAAATCCTTTCCGAGGCTACTGTAACTCTATCTTCCCTACTTACTGTAGGTCATTTAGAGATCACTGTAGCTACATAGGAAGGAAGGGTATTTGAATAAAATTTCTTACGGCATAATTTATTCTCGTCTTTCAGCAGATCATGCAATATGCGGATGAAATTCGCGCATTCAGCTTGTCATAAATCGACCGTTAAACACAATAAACTAGCATTTCAAATATCGCCGAAAAGTCCCGCTTAGCGAAGTGGTAGAACGTCTGATTGTCGTCGAAGCAACACGAGTTCGATTCCTGCTGCAAGATTTTCATTTAGCGCACTTACTATGGTATGCCACACACAGCACTGTTTAGATGCTTGAATTAAGTCTATATGGACGGTTTAGTGCACTAAAAACAAAATATTGGTGGTCGCTAGCCCCAATTCAACTTTTCTGTCGAGTTACAGTAAATCACCTAGTTAGGCATAATGTAGCCTTCAAAAAAATTACTGAAAAAGCTTCCGAATAAAAAAAGCACCTCACAGCAATCAAAATACTTTAAAATTTTTGTTATTCTGCTGCAAGGCTATTTGAAATTTGTCGAGCTACACAAAAGATGTATAGATTCTGCATAGGCACTCTAAACACATAAAATAATCAAATCCGCATTACTATACTTCATTTCACTTAAGTTTGGGCATACATTTTAAGGATTTTTATTGACAGTGTGCCGTCAGATTACGATAATTATATATCAGATCAATGTTATAATCGCAATCAGTCAGCTTGTTGTCGGGTTAGTTCTAAAATGTATGCCCAAACTTGTGTGAAACAGACTATAAACATCAGCTTTCTGAGAAAATTCATTAAGAGGATCAAAACCGCCAGACATGCCCAATTCCTTAATTCCGCTTCGTATGAAACGCGAAAATTTGGAGATTATAAAATAGAAAATGCTGCAAACTAGAAAATAAAATACATAAATTTTTGGAGATTTCGAAGGGAGAAATTGTTTAAGAAATGATCAAATCCATCGGAAACGGCCAATATTTTCAAGTAAAAATTTTGGAGATTTAGCAGTAGAAAATGCATTAAAATACTCGCATTCGTAAGAATTCTGGAAATTGTGAAACCGAGATATGTTAATTGATTTAATTATCGCGAAACGCCTTGAAGCTTTTGACACCAAAAATGCATTAAAAAATCCAATTTATGTGTAGCACAGAATTCGGGGAGTTTGTCGTCACCACAAATACTTTTTTAGGATTTCCGATATTAGAAAATGCATCAAAATTCGGAAGAATTTCTTTGGCAAACAAATGGATAATAATCATATATTCGGAGTTGTTTCAAAAGCAAAATGAGCGAACAAAAGCATAGTAATATCGGCGCAAAGCAGTGGCGGATCCAGGATTTTTTGAAAAGAAGCGTAGCCCAAAATTTTCCTAAATGCGTCGAAAATTGTCCAAAAATTCATATATTATGCTCAAAATACCATTTTTCCGTCTTTTGATAGGCAATTATTTCTGATGCAAAAAATAGGAAATTTAGTTCACAAATTAAGAAAAATTCACAAAATTAATGCAGAAATCGACACAAATCGCCGAAAAAAACACTCGAGGAATCATTTTAGGAGCTATAAAAGCTTTGTTTTGTACAAAAACTACTCTTCTGACATGTATTTAACTTTTTTTTAGAGCGCCAAGAGAGTCCGTAACTGTCATTAATGAGTGCTATTCCAGCGTGAGGCGCCGGAAAATTTAAAAAATCACGATAAAAATTACTAAAATCATCAAGAAAATACACTCTGCATTGCGTACAAATATTGTTGACGACGGCGGCCAGGCCGCCCCTCACGGCCCCCTTCTGAATCTGCCAATGGCGCAAAGCGCTGAAATGTTTTTGCTTTTTCGTATTTAATTCTATAAACAAATTTCTTGATTTGGTTTCGGAGGGGACACGTGTCTCCTGTGCGCCACCCCCGGCAACACCCTTGCCAGAAACAGTCAAAATTATGTCTCAAAATTTGCCTTTCATGTGCGAAATGGTGTTTTTTTGTTTTTTGGCGTTTTATGTTGTCAACTTTTCTTTAAAATCACTTTCTACGCAATTTTTTGGAAATTTTAAAATTTTTGGCAATTGCGCTCAAATAAATCATTAAATTTCTTTGATTTTATTGAAAATCTAGCGCAAAGCGCCGGAAAATTGTTAAATTAAAGCGGAATATCATTTGTAGCATTTGTAATGGGATGTCGAAAATTTTTATGCTTGAAAATAGAAAAACCTATGCTGAAGATTGTTGTGTATGCACTTGAAATCGTTTTAAAAACTCATTTTCTGGGCAAAAATTTGACTTTCGAGCCGCCAGGAAAATAAATAAATGTCATTGAAAAATTTGAGAAATTATGATCACCGAAGGCCAAAATTCACTGCAAATTATACATCCATTCTTTATCTCGCCAATTATTTCTGGCCAATGAAGGCAGCCGCCCCTTAAATCCGCATATGGCATTGCTGTTATCGCTGATCAGTTTTTACGTTTTAGATAGGTACGTCCCTTCATATAGATCAATAACTCTGGCTATCACATCTTAGAAATTTATTCAGTCTAGGTTCAGTCGGAATAAGTAGGTAGGTTTTTATATCGACTTTGATCAAAGTGATATAACTATCAGTATTAAAGTGACGAATCTAGAATTTTCCACAGGTACGCAGATCCCTACTTTTTCATAGGCAAAAATGAATTCCAAAATCCATTACGACGCGCAAAATGGCGTGTTCAGAATTGGCAAAGTTCAGATGCAGTTACAGTTTCGGTCATTTATTTCCGTGCACTTGCCATACTGAAAGCTAAAAAAATCAGGCACGAAATATTCAGAAGTTTCGCAAAAAATAAGATACCAGTGCTAAATTTACTTCTTCCAGCAGAGAACCTTCGAAACATAAAGTGTATGCCACACTCAATTAGTTATACATGCAATTTGTTACTAAAGTAAGACGACTTCCGAAAAATTTGTGATTGACTGCAACAAAAATCGAGAACAAGATTTTTAAAAGTCAAACATTTTGTATGCCATAAAGCATTATTGTGGTTATCTCATGCATCTTTGTATAACACAAATTTTTTCGTAATTATTGAAAAAACAGCTCTTGAAATGAATGATTATAGTAGATACCTACTTCAGTTTATATGTAAGATACAGCAGTGTCGGATTCAGGATTTTCTGATAGGGTGGCGGAACCCAACATTTTCCTAAAAGCGTTTAAGATTTTCCAAAAATTCGTATATTATACCTTAAGTACCGGTCTTTTGCTGTCTTTTGATGGACAGAATTATTTCTAATGCAAAAAAATGAAAATTTTCGAAATTTGTCAAAGTTGCTTTGATGAAAAACTCGCAAAATCAATGCAGAAATCAACACAAATCGCCGAAAAAAACACTCGAGAAATTATTGTAAGAACTACAAAATATTTGTTCTGTACAAAATACAATCTTCTGACGTGAATTTTAGATTGACTGAGTAAACGTCATTAATGAGTACTAGCTCGGCGCGAAGCGCCGGTAAAATTCGAAAAAACATGTTAAAAATAAGTATCATCAAAAAATACACACTTCTTCATCGAGCTCGAATATTTTTCGACCACAGGGGGCGGCCGCCCCCCCTCCTCGCCCTTTCTGAATCCGCCAGTTAAATATAGGTTCTAACTGAATTTTTATGTAAAAATATGATTTTGTCGCTTTGTTTGCAGCATCTGTCTCTGAATATCTTAGTTTGGTGGGGCTTTTGGGACTTGTGGGGCAGTTAGGATTATTGGTGGGGCTGTTTGGACGGTGGGGCTGTTGGGACTGGTGGTGCTTTTGAGACACAATCACCGAATATATTATAGATATGCGCTAAAGCGCTAAGTACCTATGATTAAAATAGATCAGATTAAATTGCCCAGAAGAATCTGCAAGCTAGCAGCAGCGTGTAAAATGAAAAATTGGAAATCATCATACTTTTTTATTTAGAAAAATATAGCACATTTGAGAAAAGCAGCACTAGCGACCATAACGCGTTTCTATAAACTCAACGAATAACGCGAAATTAATGAAAATATCTTCAATTGGTGTCTTACTTGCTAATTTTTTAACCATATTTTATTCACCGTGTTTTGAGATTTTTAAGTCATACATTCAAGCATTTTGTGTTCAGCGTGGCTTGGGTATAATATTTTAACGAAGTCAATTTTTTATGTTTGAAATTCTATTTCGAGCACTCATGCTAGCCAAGATCTCCAGAAGTTTCGAATCATGATTAAGTACATGAACGTAATCGAATAGGACTTGAAAATTATAATCCTAAATGTCGAATTTCACAACCATTTCTCATTCATCATCGTTGGAAAATTGGGAAAGACAGATGAATTGCGTAAAGAAAAATTGAAACTCTTATTCTGGGCTGGGAGACATGAAATCTAAACTCTCTTGAAAAGAAGCAATAAAAAATAGATTTTGTTTATTTTTTATGGCATCCGGAAGTTTCGCCTCCGACATTTCGCCCCCAACGTTTTGCCCCCGATGTTTCGCCCCCGACATTTCGCCTCCAGGTATACTTCGCGCCCGAAACTTTCGCCCCCACATATTTTGCCCCTCGGATATTTCGTCCTTAAACATTTTGCTTCTCGGATATTTCGCCCCCAGCATTTACTGCTATGCAGTGAAGGGGATTTTGCATCAGGCGTGGACAATGCCCAAATTCAGGGCCTAATGGTCGTTTTGGTTTTCTATCTTAAAGTTAATGATTTATATAAAACTAAATAATAAAAGATTCGTGAAATTTTGAAAATCTGAAGGTAACTTGCCCATTTAACATTTTGCACTATGAATAAGCCGGGCCGACTAGTAAAATAATACACCAAAGACAAATATTATGATGCACACGGTCAGGGCCGGTAGGGGAAGTAAATCCCAGATATCAAACCAACATTCTTAGTGTTCACGATTGTTTTGCTATTCAGACGACGAAAATGGTCGAAATAGCATATAAACGTATTTTCGTTGTAGTACCGCAGTTTCGAAAGCATTTTTAGTTCATTTGACTGCATTACATCGCTTTTAACACTAAAAACTATAGACATTGATCAATTCCGGGCGATTTTTGGAAAAAAGCAAATTAAAGTGTTAATCCGGAACAAAGTGCCGGAATAGTTTTGACATTAATACTGCTTTTGTCCTCAAAAATGATGGAGAAAATGTTCCGTCAGCTCTAATCACTAAACAGTATCTGGCTGACAGTCCCTTCAGTAGGGAATCGTACTTTCACCCGTAAGTGCATGTATGGGAGACGTTGACAATTAAAACTTGATCAACTATTTGACAGGCATAGTGTATTAGTCTCTTCCGAATTTCAGCACTGTTAAAGTTTATGCAAACTCCTATTTATCGCACACCAATAAATGATGAAGGCGAAACGTCCTACGAAATGTTTGGGAACGAAACATCCGAGGGGGCAATATGTTTGGGAAACAAACGAGGGGCGAAATGTTTGGGAACGAAACATCCGAGGGGCGAAATGTATGAGGAGGGGCGAAAGTTCCGTTGTGAAAAGTACCTCGGGGCAAAATGTCGGAGGCGAAATGTTGGGGCGAATTGTCGAAGGCGAATCTTCCGCAAACCATTTTTCATTGATTCAGATTAAATGTATTGGTAAACTTTAGCTGTGTAATTGTTCATTGCTTATCCAAGTAATAATCCAGTATTGAAAATAGATCATGATTCTTGCTGCACTGATAAAAAGTGTTGACTATTATTTTCAATGTGATGAAATGTTTGTGCAAATTTTCGAGCCCACCTGTAAAACTTCCGCTTTCAAATGACCAGTCTCAGGGGTCAGTCTGGTCTATGGATCAGAATTTTCTTATAAACTTTAAGATAAATTGATCTTAAAACTGGTATAAACGTTGAAATTCTATGAAACAATAAACATGTTGATTCCTTATAAATTCTCCGATACTCGGCCAAGTTGAATGCGGTTTGCTTTTCTAAGATTTTATTACCTCTGCACGAAAGTAGTAAAATTTCAATTATGCTGGTTTAGCTGATTTTGGTTTACGCTTAGTTAAACAGAAGTCGTTTTTTCCATCTTTTCGCAGATTTTTTGCATAAAAGAAGCTATCTTTACAACAGCAGGCACATAGCTGTAGGGGGCATGGGGGTCCGGACCCCCCAAAATTCAGAAGAATCGGACTTTTTAAACGTAATTTTGTGCTATTTTTAGCCTTTTTGGGCTTAGTCCCCCACAAGATTGGTGTTGGTCTCCCCCGAAATAGGACGTCCAGCTACGTGCCTGTACAACAGTAACTCCCCAAGAGGAAAATTAATCGTAGTTTGTTTTGTACGAAGCCAAAATCATTTGTTTACTGCTTCCTTTATTTTTATCTCAATTGGTTCAGCCCGTGCGGAACAGCAGCACCGTTTCCATGGATTGTTGCATTTAAACATCAACGTTAATTTGCTTGCAGTTGATTAAATTTACAACCTTGATTAACGTTCAAGTATTTTTAGAAGCTTTAAATACCGCAAAGCAAATCATACGAGTGATAGACAATTAAAAGGGCTTTTAAATAAAAGAAGTTGGATTCAATTGTCCTAGGATTCTGTAAAATTATAAGATTACGAAAACAAATAATGCTTCTAGCAGATGCTTTCACGACTAAACAATGACTTCTGCTTATTTTATTGTGCACCAACAGCAGCTTGACCTGCACGAATAAAAGTTTACCACATTCTCACAGGGGTAATAGGCTCTTGAACAAAGCAAACTAAATTTGATTTGGTTCCGTATTAGAAAATTTCTAAGCGCCAATATGCCATTCGTCTTTTTTTGAGCCACCCTGAACAATTACACTATTTTTCATCGATCTACGCACTTTTTCAAAACAGCTTTGATTTCTAACCATTTTTAACCTTAAAGTTGCCTTTTTACGGAAAAATGCTGCCTTTATTTTTCTTGTAGTTCCCTCCATGTGCAGGTCAAATTCGAACTGTCACAATAGTACGTGTGTATTGTGTCCAGATCACATCGTCGTCATTGAGCCGCCATAAATGGGTAACGAGGACTCGTAGCTAAGCGTCGCTGATTGGAGAAAATGAAGCGATTGCTGATCAGTGGGCGACAACATAGCCGAGTCAATCGACGAATTTTCCACGACCGCAGAGCGGCAATCGCTCTCGTCGTCTGCTTGACGTTCGGCGATTTGTTTTAGAATGAATGTGGGAAAGTCGTCGTCATGAGCTTGCTACAATGTGAAAATGTAGTCAGGCAAAACAGCACAATCACTTGGTACCATACACAGGCAGCAGCCAAATTCTGGGGAATCTGGGTGGTGTAAAACCGGCAAAAGTCCCAAACAACATGCCAAAATTTAGTTCTAGAGGGCCTACCGCTCTTTGGGGTCTACCGGATTCTTGGGGGCCTAGTATAAATAGTAAAATATGGAAAAAGCTGCCATTGTATTTTACCTCACTTTTAGGTTGATTTCAGGCACTTTTGCGAAGGAAATATTTAATTTTTATCCCCAATTTTATCTCATTTTTCCACAAAAAGAATTCTTCTTTTGTCCTTCTAGGTAAGGGGTTTTAGACCACGTTTAAGTCTGGTCACTCTAAGAATTCAACTATCCATTTCTTAAGCTGAAACTGAATTCATGTTGTGATTGACCGTATCTCATCTTTGACACAATAACTTGTGCGAATCGAGTATTTGTTGCGACATATCTAAGGGTCCTACCTAACTTGTAATTATTCTAGTAAGGCAAAGGAAAGAGTAAATTGAAAGGTAATTTATTAGCTGACGCGAGTCTAGCAGCATATGGCCCTACCAGTAGGTACAATCTTACAGAGGCTCGAAGGATGTTCTATTTGGATCCAAGGTATGCAATAGCATAAACGTCAATGAGAAATTGAGAAATTAAATCGGTTTTGTTAAAATCCTGCTTAGAATAACGTGGCGCAAGAAAAGATGAATAGATCCGTAAATACGCTTGCATAGCTCTAGTAATGTTCAGGTTTTGTTTTGATCCTTTGATACTTCTTTTCGATTAAGACTCAATTATTTCACTAAAAATTTTTCGGTCAGACGTTAGAATGCTGGACACCGAGCGCTTGCAAATCGAGTAAAAATTAAGCATTTTCTTATGGGATAACCGCATTTTGTTAGCATCTTAGGTAGCGCGTTAGCGCGTACCTATAATATACTTGGGTACCCCCAACACCTGTGCACCCCCTCTACAGCTATAACGGGACACTTTTGGAAGGTGCGGTTTTTTTTAAAAGAAAGATAATAAAAAAATTCGCTGCCCGTGTTTTTTGTTTTTTTTGAAACTCAAAACTGACTGTGTAAAGAAGGTGTAAAGTTTTTGTGTAACGTTATAACATAGGACAAATTTTGGGACCTTTTTACTGCGGCATGTGGACAACTGAGTATTGATGACTCGAAGGATTGAAAAGGATAGGATACTAGAGGGATGAATTCTACAGATGACACTTTTTTTATTTTTGAAATTCGCATTAGTTATCGAATGGCAGTGTAAAGAGTGCGAAAATCTGGGGGTGAAAAAGCACTTTTTGGTCGAGTTTTCAACCTGCCTATGTCCGATACTAACTCCGGTTATAGAGGTTTTTGAAATGTTTTCTGACAGAAATGTAGAGCGGATCAAGGGCTACATTCTGCATATAAGCAAAGTCTTCTATGCTCTATGGTGAGTTAGATCCTGGGGTTTAAAGTTTACACTCTAGTGGATGGTGTAAAAAAACGGATTTTAACTAAGATTTCTCTGCCAAATTTTTCCGCTTATGAGTCAGTGTAAATCGAAGACAGCATTAATAAAGTGCCTCTCAGGGTCTAAACATCGCAGCAAACCGCATTTAAAAAAACGCAATATTGAGTTATTTATGTGGGTGTAAAGTTCGAAATCAGAGGTAAAAAATGGGCGAAAAAACACGTTTTTTCCTGAAGTTTGATTAATAAATCATACCAAATAATTTTTGCAACAGAATTTTGGCACACAGGAATGTACTACGATTTAAAATCTACAAATTGTACCAAACCGAATTTCTTTAAACTCAATGGGGAGTTCGGTACGGAATTTTAAAGTTTACAGTGTTCTAAATGATGGAAAATACGTTTTTGTTGCGTTTTTTGTTCGCCACTTTCTCCGTCCAGAAGTCGGGATAAGTCTAATAGAATAAAAATGACAGTGCTTTATATTGGGTGCATGTCAAAGCAAATTGTCTATACATTAATATTTAGCGAGTGTAAAGTCTAAAATTTTGAGTTTAAAATGCGTTTCTGTCTTGTTTTTTCTGCCTGCTTCTCCGGTTACGAGTTAGGGACACGTTTATCAAGTCTAGAAATGGACCAGGAACCAAATTTGATATGCCAGTCTGGCGCATATGTTTACACTCTACGGTGTTGTAAAGTAGTTTACACCAATTGTTAGTTTGCCCATAGAACATTATGTAGACTTAATTTTTTCATAAATATTAATCGTAATATCGGAACAATATCAAAATTACGAATCTGACTAAAATCTTCCTTTACACTAGGTGTTTACATGAAGTTTACACTACATATGTATTTATCAACGTTTTTGAGCATTCCAGAAACCTAATTTTCTCCTGGAGTCTAGAAGTTTTCAAAGGATCAAATGTGAGACGTCACGTAGGCGCGTTTGTTTACATCCAACGAGTGATGTAAAGTAGTTTACACTCATTGTTTATATGTCCTCAGACCATTGTGGAGACATAATTTTTTCATGAATGTTGATCATAATATCCGAGTAATTTTTTACACTGCATGTTAGCCTTTGTTCTAGAGCATTGCAAAAACCGAAATTTTTCCTGAGATATAAAAATTTACAGGGAATGAAATATATTCGTCAGTTGGGCGCGCTTGCTTACACTCAGCAGTATTGCAAAGTGGTTTAAACCTAATGTTTATTGTCTTTAAAACATTATGGAGACTCATTTTTCCATAAATGTTGAAAGTAATATCGGAGCAATATCAAAATTACGAATCCGACTAAAATATTCTTTACGCTATGTGTTTGTGTAAAGTTTACATTACGTGTTAACCTTAATTCGATAGACTTGCAGAGACTTTGTAACTGAAGTCAAGAAATTTTCAAGGATTCATATGTGAGACATCAATTAAGTGAGTTTGTTTACCCTCAAAAGTAATCTAAAGTGATTTAAAAATTATGTTCAAGTGTCCTTAGATCATTGAAGAGATGTAATTTTGTCTTAAATGGGTTGCATTAAAGTTAAATCTTTCTTAGCCGTGCTTATAATATGTTTCACAAAATCTTGCACATGGAGAGCTAGCGTTTAATTGATGTAAATTGCCTGCAAAAGTGGTTTTAAATGAACCAGCAATCACACTACTGTGCACAGAAGTCGACAAAGATATACAGCTTTATTGTAATCATGTACATTAATAAGCCGTAAACTGTTAGTATTCTCTACACCTAGTAGTTGTGTAAAGTTTGCACTATTCATTTGTTGTTAATATGTAGTCTACACTACATATTTATTTTACTACCAAATCAAAGCGTTAGTGTTCCTTACATTTGATATTTGCGTGAAGTTTTTGAATTTTTGCCGAAAAACTTTGTCTTCTAATTTACCAACATCCCGCCTTTTCCATTTTCTTAAAGTTTAAAATCTTTTATAATTCTCTTAATAATTTAATGGTAGGTTTTAACTTTAAGTTTCTCTTGGTTTACAACTCTCGCTTAGCAAGCTCATTTTTCAAAACTTTTTCATAGTGATCAGATTAGTCGCGTTTAGTTTGGAATTGGTGGACGGTCGTTATTTTATTACTCGGCTTAAATAAACCAAATGACAATCTTTTGATTATTTTCTTTATCGCAAATTCAAACATCCAATTTTCAATTTGAAAATTGACCCAATTTTCAAGTTGAAAATTGATCCAATTTTCAATTTGAAAATTGAAAATTGGGTGTTTTCAATATCAAAAGTCACAACACATTGTGCTTGTGTATTGATTGAGTGAGGATTTGCAATGTGATTTCGTTGGTTAAATATTTGTGCTTGATTATAACTGAACTGCACATTAAGAAGAAATAACTTAATGGAGTTTTAATTTGAAAATGGATGGTGTCAATAAGGTTGTCTTGTTTAAAAAGGATAATGCTGATGTTAAGAACAATATTGTTTTCCGCGTTCTTGGACTGTTGTCATTATTGTGGCATGTTACTGATTGTGTTTACTGACTGATGTACTGAAATCACGCTAATTAAAAGTAGTGTACTAGCAAAGAAAAATGCTCCGATGGAACAGAAAAGATGAATATACTTGGAATTGTGGATTATTATGGATGTAAAAGGAGGGGACTAGGAAAAATCTACCTAAAGTCGGAAAATCTGCTAAAAATCACACTTTCTCTAAGCAACGCAAAAAATCGATGTATATTCTGCGGCCTCTAAAAAAGTGTCTTTTTTAAATAATGTTCGAAGTTTCAGATAAGAGTGTATAAACGTAATCTATCAAGGTTACTTTTTTAAATTGCTGGCACCTGATTGATAGAAAACTAAGAGGTATTGTATTTAAAGTTGTTTTATTTTGTTATGAGCATTATAGCAAGCAAAGCAGGAGCCGATTGATTAGTGCACACAATCGTTTCGGGCATGCTAGTGTATCTACATTTAGTCTGTTTCAAGTCAACTTACGCGTTTCCTACTGTTTTAAACCAACCATGTCTTCAATTGTCTTCGATGTTTGCTATTTCATTCAATTGGCTTGGAAGACTGTTAGTTTACTTAATATTATTTTCCATAGCTACTGCACTAGCTAACGTGCTGCTGTTTCAATCATTGTTATGGTTGAATATTTATTTTAATCTGTTGGCCGCAGAATATACATCGATTTTTTGCGTTGCTTAGAGAAAGTGTGATTTTTAGCAGATTTTCCGACTTTAGGTAGATTTTTCCTAGTCCCCTCCTTTTACATCCATAATAATCCACAATTCCAAGTATATTCATCTTTTTTGTTCCATCGGAGCATTTTTCTTTGCTAGTGTGTATATGCGTCGAGAGGTATAATTTTGTGTCGATCCGAAAGATTAATTATGGGGTTCAGGCAGGCAGGATTCTGTTTTTACATAAGTGAAGCAACACTCCTCAAAAAGCGGAAATGTATTTTTTTATAAACGGTGCACCTCGTCACTTTACGCGGAAACATTTCAACTACCAAAGAGCTTTGTTGCGCTAAACTGGCTACAAAAAATTGATTTAATCGTTAAAATTGCGTGACCGTAATCGACAGTTCCTAATCGATTTCGAGCACTTTTGCCAAAAATTTTGGATTGTAGTCCATTCTTTCCTGAAATTTTTTTTATATAAAATTTTGCTTATTGTCCTTCTTTTGGAATCTAGGCACTCCAAATCCCTACATATGTGCATGTCCCTTATACATACCAGGTGCGTTAAATTCTCCGGTGAACTGTACTGCCATGAATACTGAGGCCTTCTATAGACCGCGCCGCTAAAAGGTTGATTAGGTTCGCTAATGGCCGATGTTCCCGTCGCGTTGCCACCAAACATAGCCAGGTTATTTGGAGATCCTAAATTACTGGTTACGTATGAAGGCGCCGATGTTTGGCGCTGGTACAAGGGCGATGCTGGCGTAAATATTGGCGCGGGCTCCACACGCGAAGTGTAAGTGGGTGCCAGCGCACTGTGAAAACATTCGTTAAGTCAACATAAAAATATCACCGGCATCTTGAATCGAAATGAAAATTTTTATGTTAAAAATGGGCATTTGTCAGCTTGACTAGTGTTTTTATGTTTTTGATTGAAATTATTGTTTATTTGAACAACAAGGGCAGCGTAGTGTTAACCAACTAATTCAGTCTCGATTCCCCTTATGTAAATGGGAAGACTGTTAGCACCATACTGACTTTGTTTAGAAGTCATTATGCGCATTTTTGTTGATTATTGTACGGCTGACTGGTTGTCATTGATGTGTTTTTAATTTCGATCAAGATGAAATTTTAAAATTTTTTTATGTGTTTTGTGTTGTTGTGCTTAGTACAAGTTAAATTAGCATGAAATGTTTATGTACCAATACTAAAATTTTTATGGCAGCAAGTTAATATGAAAAATCATGTTGATTCTACAAGTTATTTTTTATATTTTAGTCTATTTTAGGAAAGAATCTCACGCGAAAATTACGCAATAGATTTAGAATTTTTACTTGAAGATTTCACATTTTAAACCTAAAAAAACCAAGTCACGCACCCGTAAATATTATGCTCTGATCCGCATGTCTTCAATTTATTCGTTGCGTACCATTGAACGCCACCGTTTGCTGATGTTGGATGAGAATTCAGTTTTCTGCTTGTACAAATGACTTTTTGCAACGGAAAAGAAGCATCCATCGTACCTTGCTTCGTCTCCAATTCGTCGTTGCTCATTTCAGGGGACAGAATAGACGCAGTATACTCCCGAATAGCTTTCTGAAAATTTCAGTTGGATTCTATTTGTGATCCTGTTCCGCGGAAAGATTTTTTGTGCAGTCGATCTATGGGTAACAAGTTTTAGTGTACCAGGCAACAGCATTGAAGCAATTTTCGGTTCGTATGAAATAGGTTTATTAGGTACAGTACATCTTTGTTTATTCATAAATAATCCGTCATTTCTTTAAGCCGAATAACAATAAATTTGAAGTAAATTGACATATCAACAAATGCAAATAAAGATATGATAAAATTATAATAGATGATCGCTACAATTTATTGGTTAACTTTTGTTACATGATACATTATCTTTTCAAATTTATATAATTTTTTGTAGTATTTAAGCGGAGCTTCTCACGTTGCTGCTAATTCTACTAAAAGTGGTATTCGATGTTTCAATTTCTGAAGTAAGGCAAAATATTAATATTCAGAACTATACCTGATTCAAAATTTGTCTGTGTCGTATTCATGTGCACAAAAGAAGATTCCATGAATGATGGCCTGATAAAAACGTCAAAAAATGATCTCTCGCCTTGACGTTCAAGGCCTTGAAAATTTTCGAGTCCTATCTACGATCCTAAGCATCTGCATGATCCTTAAAATGTAATTACTTTATAAGCTTAGATTGTCTAAATTCGCCATTTCACAACTTTGAAATTTCACTGATGGCTTCGAGTCTATTCACATAAATGGCATATGCGCGGCTACAAGATATATAGAAAAAGCTTCATCGATTGTTGCATGCATCATGCAAATTTATCACGCAATTTGACAAAATAATATACCTATGTTTAGGAAATATTTATCCATTCATCTTATGTTTGAAGAAAGATCAAGCTACGAAATGTTGTGCTCACGTCAGATAGTTTTGTAGTATCCCTACTATCTTTCGCCAATAACATCAAGCTGTGGACTGTTTCACTATCGAACTTCAAGTTCTGGTGAGCCATCATTTCTCTCAATTTGTTCATCTCGTATTGGACGTTCGTTGCATATTCGTTCGTTGGAGACCTGAAATTGCTGATATTCCTTAACGAATGATTGAAGCGAAGTTAAATCATAAATAAGTCAAATAAAATCATCTTCTGTATAATCTTGCAGTTTTATGATGGATTTTCGCCGAACGTAAGCCGGCACCTAAACGCATCGATGCAGTGGGGGTTAGCCAAAGAGCTTTCCTGAACTAAAGTGGTCTCGAAAACAGGTTTGAAAACTATGTTGAATCACAGTTTCTATTCAATTTCGAACACTTTTGCTAAAATTTTTTAATTCTTTTTTGACTTTCATTTTGCCGTATTATTTTGAGAAAATTTTTTATCTTTCTATTCTGGGTACCGGAAAACCCACAACCGTCACGCGCATGTATACTTCTTACTGCTCACGTACATAATATCCTTCACATCTGACCATTCTGCGTCAATTGAAACTTCTTGTTCCGCTGACAAATTGCTGTAGAGTGAATTCGGCGAATCAGGTTTATATTCCTCCGTTTTCCGTCCATCACCTTAATGATTATTTTTTGCTGATCGGTAGTAATATACTAAATGCTAGACAAGAAGGTAAACCATTATTTGGTTGTGCAGCACATGCATTTTATGGAAAACGCAAAATATTAAAAAAGGAAAAGTTTTCTTAATTGTTAAGGCCCTGCTATACCTCGCCGCGTGGCGCCGCGTGGCGAAGTAGCTGCTATACTTCCAACGCGGCGCCACGCGGTGCGCGCGGCGCCGCGTGGCGCCGCGTGACATGGGTTGTGCTGCTATACTTCCACGCGGCGCCGCGCGGCAGAAAAAATTTTATTGATGTTGTAACTGTAGTAAAACAGCAAAAAAGTAAAACATGTGTAAACTGTATACTGTATTCTGTGTCAAGAAAACAAGTGAAAAGAGTATAGGTCAACGATTGTGCACATTAAAAACTGAACTCATTTTCGGTTTCAGCATCATGAAAACAAGTTTTGAAAGGCATAGAGACTAGTGATGTAAAAGATCATCTGGATCTGATCTTTTTATCCAGATTCAGATCCAGATCCAGATAATCTGGATCTGGATCTGGTTATTTTCTGATCTGGTTATCTGATCTGGATCTGTATCTGTTTAGTCAAGATATATCTGGTTAAACAGATCAGGAAGTTATTTTTCAGCGATGGTATCCTTTCTGTTTTACGATTTAATGTAGGTAGGTTAGCCTTACATGCACGTGGGGGGCGTCTGCTGGAGGTTTTGACCTTTGACCCCCAGTTCCGTGCTACCCCCTCAGAATGGCCAAAAAGTGCCGCTGACCCCCCATAATTTTTTGGTTTTAGAAAAATTTTTAAAGCTCTGCAGAAAAGTAACTTAAGTGATAAAAATGTATTAAAGGTTGTTTTTTCACATAAATGATCATCAGAATTGACCTTTGAGAGACTTTTTTGCCTAAAAATGGGAAAATTTTGAATTTTTTTGTCATGTTTAGGACGTCGGAACAGATTGAAAGACACCAATTAAAAAAATATTACCTTGTTTAAAATTAACCAACATTTTATTTAAATTTGAATTATTTGTTGATTAAAATTGTTGTTGATGTCTGTGAGACAGAAAGGAACTTTCAAATAGTACGATAAGTATTCATGAGTGATTATAATTTTAGCAGCAATGTTTAAAAAAATTGCATTCGTAATTTGGATTAATGTCGTTTTTGTAAAAAGCAGACTACACTGTCTTTTGGTTGACTCAAGAGTCTAAACTTGTGAGCTTTTACTTTTTAGACAATTTTTACTGATATCATTTTTATGTAAAAGCTCTAAAATGCAAATTTTCCTCGGCTCTGCCCCAGACCCCTCTGGGGGGCTGTTATATTAGTCCCGCCACCCGAGACCCCCCAATCACATGGGTTTGGGCGTTTTACGCCTTCCTTTTTAGCAATACAAATTGCTGCACAAAAAATATTTTTATCTGGATCTGGATCTTTTTAAATTTTGATCTGGCAAAACGATCTGAATCTGGATCTGGTTATTTTCTGATCTGGATCTGGATCTGCCAGAAAATCTGAACCCGATCTTTATCTGGATCTGGATCTGGGTAAAAATCTGGATCTTTTACATCACTAATAGAGACACACATTTTTGCACACAGACATCTTAAAAATCGATTATATATTCAATTTTCACGCTTTCACGTATGCATAAACATCAGTACATCATAAAAAATGCTAAAATCAAGCTTTCCCTCATAAATAAATGATAAATATAGGCCGCCGCGTCCCACCGCGTGGCAAAAGTTTGAACAGTGTTCAAACTTCAATTTATCTGCCACGCGGCGCCGCGCGGCGCCGCGTGGCGCCGCGGTGGCGCCGCGGGGCGGTGCTTGCTGCTACGCGGTGCCACGCGGCGCCGCGTTTGGAAGTATAGCAGCACATTTTGTCAACGCGGCGCCGCGCGGCGCCGCGCGGCGGGAAGTATAGCAGGGCCTCTAGCCTTTTGTTCTTCAATTCATGTATTTTTAAACAATGAAACTTCGAATAATTTTTTATGCTTATCGCATCCGATATTGCGTCTGACATGACACTACGATTTGTGGCAGATATCGTGACGTGCGATATGCGATAAGCCTGTAAATTTTCCCTCAGGATTATGATCGAAGGTCATATTCAAAAAATCTATCGTTCAAACTATCGATACGAGATTTCACATCATCCGATCCATGAACGAATTTTTAACTTTCGCCTTTTGTACATAATTTATTAAGATTTCAAACGAAAAGAATACAAATAATTATTAAGTTTGCGCACAGGCGCTGGAAAAATCTTCATTTTTATCTCGAGCTTGGATTTTTAACACACAAAAGGTATGCTAAAATCATTAATTCTATCCTTTCCGCTCCTCTCTTTTGGACACGGACCTGTATGAATTAAATTTTGTGAAATAAGCGTACATTGATGTGAAGTGGACTTATCCCTTGAAGTCATTTTAAATTCACTATTCTGATCTTGCATTAAAGTTCACAATCTGATTACATAATTATTTTTTTCTTTAAAAAAGTTTTACCGGCAACAAACTGACAACTTGTGTGATTTATGGGTATACAGGCATTTTAGGTCTATTATGAGTAATTATGAGTTATTAAGGGTCATTATGGGTTACGGTCGAAATGCACGGCATGGCCTATCTAGGGGGATAAGCCGATCTGGGGGTCAAGAATTAAGATTTTTTCGGGCCAAAATGACATGAAAAACTGGTATAAGCACTAAAACAGCATTAAATTACGTTATTACACAATTACTAGCCAATTTTAAGCACATTTAGTATAATTTTCACTTTTTACCCGTTATTTGCCTTCATTTTGCTTTATTTTTCCGACAAAATGTTCCATTTTTCTATTCTGGAGGGGTCTAGTATAGACCCCACCAAACCCCACGTGCATATCTGGTTACGGCAATTATTTAGGGCTTGATTAAATTAATTATCGGTTATTGAATATTAATAATTAATATTAAATACTAATTTATTATGATTATTAATTATTAAACCCTAATTGGGTTCATTGAACATAATTTCAGATCAGCATTAATCTTAGCTGAAAACTATTGCTATATTTAATTAAGCAAGTTAACTGTAAACCGAATTAGTTGTCAAAACGCGGTCAGTGAAAATTATAGCTACGCTGCCGCTCTTCGATTCTATTCTTATCTTGAATTCTATTCATTAACAAAGGAGAACTATAGTCTGTTTCACACAACTTCGGTCATAAATTTTAGCAATAAGCTGACAGATTGCGATTATAGCATTGATATGATACACAAGTATCGTAACCCAACGGCTTATTGTCGACAAAATTCTTAGGATTCATGCACGAAATTATGTGAAACAGACTATAAATGTGATTTGTCTTTAAGACGATTGTGTCCAGGGTGACCGCCGCCCGTACAGCCTAGCCCTCCATTCACGATTCCTGTTTCATGTTGTATGAATGCTGAATTAGGGCGTGGATTTTCCAGGGTGGCCGCCATACCTGAACGTTGGGGTTTGAGGGTATGCACCCCCAGAAACCAAAATACCCCCTGAATTCAATTTTTGAAAATTTTTTTCTCGCAATTTTTTGATGCCAATGGATAGTGCTCGATGAAAAGCGTTGAAAAAAATGGTGTTTTTTCGCCATAATACCATTTTAAAGACCATTCTTTTGATCTTTGGAAAAATCTTGCACCCACCCCCTGCAGAACTTTAGTGCCGCCCACCTATGATCATCGGCCATGTATTACGGATTTTTCGGCACTTCGCGCCTGATGCCTATTAGGAATTCTTCATTTTTCTGCCTTTATGACACTGCCTTTTAAGCGATAAAAAAGCAATTAAAACTTTGGTGCCGCCCACCTATGGTGGCCGCCCATCCAGCCTGGTCGTCTATCCAGGATGGCCGTCCACAGTAAAATATGGTTTAATCATACTGTCCAGAATGGCCATCCGTCTACGCTATATTTAGTTTCTACTTTAAATGTTATATAATATTGCGACAATATTTATTTGAATATTACTTACATGAGTACCATATAACATTGTACAAAATGCATATAATTTATATGCATCTCGCACAATAAGAAAAGTACCCCATTTGTGTGCGTCTTTTTTTATTTTGTCACGCTCTTGTCAAACGAAATGTGTGCGCAGGATGTTCCCGTCAGCAAATGGCAAATTTTCAGTTTTATTCAAGTATTCTAGTTTTGTTTTTAGGTGGTTGCCCGAAACCATGAATGACTTTGGGAAGGCAAAATTTATTTAACTTTCTAAATAACTCTTTTACTGTGTCAGAGTAGTTTAGTAGTTAGAAAATGTCACTCAAAAACTCAACTAAATAACTGCGCAAAAACTTTTCTGGGTAAGCCAGAATAGTAGCGCAATAATTTATACATTAGACACACATGTCCTATTCCTGCTACTCACCAAACAAATTTGTAAATCATCATTAAGCTATCTTTTACAAAAGTGATTATTATACGACAAGTCTAACAATCGAGACAGTCGGAGAAACGGATTTTGGGCAATTTAAAAATGAACTGTTATATTCCTAGTGAATCGGACAGTCGGTGAATTAAGACGGTCGAAGGAGCATGACAGAGCGGAGGCCATATAGCCTATTGGGTCGGCCACCCTGGAAAAATGTAACAAAAAGGAAGACGGCCACTCTAGACGAAGGGCCAGGCTGGATGGACTGCCACATAGCACGGACGGCCACCCTAGACACTACCCTTTAAGACTACTTAGCAAAAATTACTCGATCATATTTTTGCACAATAAAGATTCTTTTTAATAATTCCGAAATTACAAGTATTCAGCAATCTGATAAAAAAACAAATCATTACAGGAATAAACGACAATCTTATCTCACTTGCAGTTTGGCCAATAACTGGCTGCGGACTTTGCTTGTACACATGGTTATTTGAAGCAGCAGGAACTCCGTGCTAAAAAATTTTATTGATCAAAGGGAAGCTCAGCAAACACCTACCTAACGATTAAATGCGCCAAGTACCTACCTGAATTACAAGGATAGATGCACAGCAGGGCCGATCTGGGCAGTCAGCGGGTCTGGAGGGTCAAAAGTTGAGCGTTTTATGGTTAAAATGACCTCATAAACTGGTATGAGTGCTAAAATAGCGTTGAAACTACTTTATTGTTTCGCATCACAATTTTCCAATTTTCATTCATTTACGGCCTTCATTTTGTCTCATTTTCTCCAGAAAATTTTCCATTCTTTCATTTTGGGGGTCTAGACTTCCCCCCAAGTACTCCTCCACGTGCGTGTCTGCTTACGAGTGTGTACCTTAAGTAGAAGCATAATATTTTCGTGTTTATTCTGACTACGACAAGAACTGTATGGAATGCATGTCTGTAAGCAGAATAAGATGTGCAAAAAATTCAGAAAACATCCTGAGTGTTTAATATATTCTTCTTAGCTCAAAATAACGAAAGCAGTCGATCGTACCATGCTTCAATCTTCTACTTATTTTTATTATTTTTATGCTTTCACTTCAACGAATTTGGTATCGTATTGTATTTGTGTTCTAAATGTCAAGATCAAAATCTTTTTCTTTCTGTTTCAAAATATAGCGTATTAACAGGCATGTAACTGGGGATTTGGGGGACTTCTTCCCCAAAATATTGAAAGCGTGAGTAGTTTTTGTAAGGGTCCTCCAAAGGAAAAATGGAAAATTCTTGAAGCGTATTAGAAAGACCTTTAGAGTATATTTTAGCCTGCTTTTGAGCTGATAGGCTCAGAGTTTTCGAGGCGCTTTCAAGATGAATCTTTTTTATTTTTTCAAATTATTTATTCTCCATTAATTAGAGATCGCTGAAAAACGCTCAAAAATGCCATAATTTTCATCTATATACTCGTACGAGTATTTGTTGAGATATTTGACTTCAAACTTTAAGTCTTCCCCTAATTCAGAGGGCCAGCTGCGTGTCTGCGTATTACTCGTACTACCATTTTCTATTCTAACGTGTTTCTTTTTAATTACAAAGATTTTGTTAGTTTCTCGCCATTTCTAAAAACGTGACCTCGTGCATTCAGACCAATTGAAAACAGCGTTGAACTTTTTCGCAAGCTGATCCAGTCCATCTTTGACAGATCTTCAAAAATTATTCTATTGATTTAAAAAGAAATTATTTAAAAAATTATATAAACATTATATAAAAATATAAAAAATATATAACAATATGAAAAGAAATTATTGCTTCAATTTGGTAACGTTTCTAAAATGATCAATATTTCTAATTTTGCAGAAATTTTGTTAAGAATCAAAGTTGCAATTACGGAAAACCCGTTACTGTGATCAAATCTTTTGCTGACCTGTTGCATCTCGTATTATGTCTATGGATTCCTGGTCACTAAATGTCTCATTTACGATTTGACCAGACAAGCCTGGAGATCCTCTAATAAGCTGTCGTTGAAATATATTTGACGCCGACTCAATAGCTAATTGGCCGACAGCACTACTTGAACGCTTGGCGAACGAATACAACACATGTATCAAATCATCAACCAGTAATTGTTGTTTTCTATGCAAATGTCGCATGGAGCCGATTTCGCGCCACAGTGCTTGATTTTCCTTCCTTAACATACAGTCTTAATTAATCTGCTTTATTTTGAATATTAGTTTGTATGATTTATATGGAGTTTGTGTTCACAATAGATTCTAAAGCTCGTCGTTCATTTTCGACAAGTGAAGCTTTCGTTCAAAATGGTTTTATCACTCTTTCTGTTTTTTAAGCTCGAACATTGTTGAAAAAATCAATTTGGACAAAATCATGATTTTTTTAGAAAATATTCGGGGAATTCCAATTCAAAAGGTACTAGAAAACAGCATAGGTATTCGGGAAGGATTAGTCAGCTGAAGCTATGCATGCTATTACTCAATCTATGAAGATTATCTAAAAGAGTTTTTCTGAAAGTCCGCATTTCAATAAATCCATCGGACCGCTTATTAAGTTTACTTTGTCTAACTAAGATTCCTAAATAGCTTAGTTCTGCGTAAGCTTGTACTTTTCCTTTCAAGACTTTCATGTGAATAAATAGCATTTTAGTTTAACATTAGATCTGGTCCGTTACCGTAAAATGCTGGCTTACAAATGATATAAATCTTGAAATAAAATCGGATTATTAAATTAGCATTACCTAATCTGAAGCACTGCTGATTCACAATTCAGTTGTTTTTCTCGAAGATTACGAATATCACTTAGCAAATACGAGTTCATGTTTTCGTTCTGCTCTTGCACATTTGGCCCGGAAGGACAATTTATTTGGCCAGTATCAAACACTGATGTGCCGTATGGATTAAGCGACAAATTTGTAATCGGCTGGTTTGTGGATTGTTCTACTGCAACACAGGCGCTTCTGAAAATGTCAAATTTAGTGAAATATTTCTCCATCCTAAAGAATTCATAAAATTTGTGCCTAAAACATGTGTGCCTTTTTTATGGCAATATTTTAGAATTGGACCATTCAAAGGTACTCTGCGTAAACGTATTCAGTTGGGATGGAGATTGTCTGTTAACAATTTATTTTTCGCTATAGAGCTATTTTAGAGCAAACATTTCTGGTTCGATTCTAACTCCAGAAATACATATTTCATTGGAATAATAAATTTTTGTCATTTAAAAACACATTTCGCTCACATCCATTCTTATTTTACTCTTTCTTAAAAAGATTTTGACCAGCATTATTGAAACCCAGCTTTATGCGTATGTGTGCTTATGAAGACAGCTTTTTGTACCTACGTGATTTATTTGAGAAACAGTAAAGAAATTAGAGATATTCACTAAAACATAAAATGACCGTTGTGCATCCTGATCAAAGCTCAATTTTGATTTACTACTCGATAATCCTCAGACTTATACATTACTTTTGTTGATTATTCGTCGTCACTTTTCTTTTTATTAGAACCAACAAATCTTCTCGTCCTCTAATAAAGTACGGATGTTGAAATTCCATCGTATCCGTCTTCGGATCACTGGCTTGCTTTAGCGCACCTTTATCAATATGTGCTACCTTCCGGAATCCATCTAGAATTAAGGAGCTAAATCGAGTAGAATCCAATCAATTCAAAACAAGAAATCACTTAATGTTTTAAAGTTTTGTTAAAAGCGGGCGCATCTGATGATTTTATCAAAAAGGTGAAACCTTTATGTTAATTTTGAACACTATTAGCTGAAAGTGATTCTATTATTCAGCTAACCTTTCGCATTATAACCAGATCTAATATTTTATGCCCAAAATTGTGTGAAACGGACTATAATTGAGTTTTTTCGATTATATAAATCATTCATCAGACGAAAGAAACCTTTTGCTACATAAATGTCTAATTATAAAAAAGATGGCGTTTCATTTTGGAGCCTATTTGTTTCTTTCAGCATTTTTGTTACTCTTTCTCTTTGAAACGGACTGAGAAATAATCTAGCTCTTTCTTAAACAGTTGTGTATTCTGGAAAGAACTGCAGGAAAACGAAATTTTCTCACTATTTCATTAATGTGCAAGACTTTACAGATCTCATTGTCAAAAGCTCAAATTAATACGTGACAATAAAGTAAATGCACATACTGAAATGTTAAGCTCCATAAAATCATTCACAAAAATCCTCTTTTGTTTCCTATATGCGATTCTTATTTGGTCTGCCCTGCAATGCAAACAATAGGTACAAAAATTTTCAGAGAATAAAGAGGTCATGACATGAGTCATAATCACACGTGTTCAGGGGGTTTCGATCCCCTCCTCAGGATAGCAACTGACTCCGCAAAATGGACGCTCCTCCCCCCAAAATTATCGATTTCTCGTGAAAATTGTGAAAAGGTGTCTTTTAAACGTTTTTCAGCTCAATTTTGGCTCAAAATTCTCAAACTTTCGGCGCCTAGCGCCATATACAGATTTTTTGACTATATTCTGCTTAATTTACTCGATTTTATTTAAATTTTTTCCGAAATTTTTTATGTTCTAGAAAGAACGAGCATTGTCCGAAACGTCAAAAAACAGTGTATTTGACCTGCATCCATCGTTTTTAAGCTCAAAAAAGGCACTTTTTAAAACTTTCTTTGTCTCATATTTTTAACCAGTCAAGATGCTGAATGAAATTTTAGGTTTTCCTCATCAAGTAGGTTGTCCTCCCATACTGAATAGCCCGCACTGTACTGTACCCACTTGGCATGGTTTCAATCGTCTTTTGAGATTTTATTAGAGTTCTCTTCTTTTGAATTCAATATGACTTTTAGGTTCGCTTTTGAGCCAAGTTATAGCTTTTTACATTAAGTCATAGCGAAAGCCTAATGAAAATTTTGCTAAAAGTTATCCGTGGCTTGCAGCTGTACAGTTTGATGAAGTACATACGATAAAGTTTTACAGAGCATTGATCTCTTGTACGGAGATCTCTCAAAAATTAAGATTGAGAATGAAAATTCGAATGCTTCAATCAGGTGAAAAATCGCCCAAAAATTATCAATATGTAGGTAGATATTTATACTCATACGCTACTGACTGGTACGAAAGTCTATCGATGTTTTCCATCTATATGAAAAAATGCTTTTAGTATATGATTTAGGAAGACTCAAACTTACACATATTTAGTTGTCGGATAAAGCTGTTCAAATTGCTGTGCTTGAAATATAGCGGCAACACTGTTTTGCTAAATGTGTAGCATTCGTGAATGTGGAAGCTGCAGCCATTCTGAAATCAAAAAGAGTGACACACTCGATAAATCGAAGTAAAATTATATTTCCTTTAAATGCATCCACGTTGAATATGAATAATCATGGCCAATATGTTTGCATAAAATAAATTATCTAATAATAAATTACGTTGAAAGTGGACAATTGGCAGATTCTACGTGGAATTTTCTAGCAGAATACACCATGCGGTAAAGCTTAGAAACGAAAATTTCTAGAAAGTGTTTTGCTGATTTATTAGGCGCGACGGGCGTTACCTTGGAGTCGATTTCACTTAGCTTTGCACAGTAAAGACAATTCTTCTCGTGCACAGAAAAATGGTCACAAAGCTAGAGATTATCATAATTTTGCATATATGAATTTCTGCGCTTTTTAAATGCTAATGTAGCAATTTGTTTATTTAAACCTCTTTCATAGCCGATTTTTAATAATTCAAATATTGTTAATACAAGTTTTGTTAAATATATTAGAGAGCCGCGGAGAAAGTTATTGGTATTACTGATGATGATGCCTGAGTGTTTTAATTCAGCAAAGAGGAATTTAAAATGAATTTTTTAAGCTTGTGCAAAATACTTGTCCCATAAAGCATCCTTTTAAGTTTTGAATCAGCCGAGTTGCTAGACTGATTCAGTGCAAAACAGCAATTTTTTGCGACAGAATTCATGAAAAAATTGTATAAATGTTAGCGTAATATGTCAAAAATTTGAAATCAGATTTTTTTCTATCGTCAAATTCAGAGAACGATTTATCATTACTCCTTTATCCTATGGAAGCGATAGATTCATGTTCAACAAAAACGTGCTGCCTCTTGGGATTCATCTTAAAAATTAGTGTTTTCGTGCATTTATCAGTGAAAGCACAAAATTTAGATTTTAAATAAATATATATTTGTAGCTCGAGATCTTACAGTATCCCAACGGATGCTATCTTGAAATTGCTCATCGCCCACGAGTTTCCAAAGTTTTAAAAGAAAATTTGGCATTCCACTATTTTCGTTCTGCTGCTGATTTAGCATTCTGTCAATCGTCGCATTTGTTTGATCGAAAACAGTAGCGCAATGAATAATAAAATATGAAATTCGTTATGATGTATTTATTAGAACGGGCAGATAAATCTCAGTGTAGATACCCAGAAATGCTGGCACATTAGTTTTCAAAGGGCGACGTGCGATAATAATAATGACACTAGTACTCAATTTCACCTGACCTATTTCACAAGTTTGACTCGCGATTCGTGATATACATATTATCTAAATTACCAGTGGGTGGTCGAGCATAAGCTCACCGTGTAATTTATGCTAATTAGTCGGCTATTTAATAATTTTGTTTACTGTATGTATATAAGCGAATTAGGCTGTAGCTAATTCATGCATATCTTTTAGCTAACCCACTCAAGGGGACAATTTGGCACGCTTTGATGCCAAACATAATGTTAGTCTTATTCGCACAAATGCGAAATTTTCTTGGTGAGCTGTATTCGAATTCATTCGTCCTGATCATTAATATCGTCATGCGACGCAAACGATAGTTTTTGCGAACTTTTCTTTGCATTAATTACGTTCGTAGGTTGTTATGAACTCAATAATTTTGACTCGACTATTTTCCACTCCTAAAGGCTAAATGTTTCTTCTGATTTTCAGCAAGCTTGAAATTGACAAGAACACTACGATGTAATCTAGATGTGACAAGACAATTTCAAATGAAAAGATTGCAATCGTGTTAAATCGGTACAAACCTTAATTAAATCAAAGCTGCGTATTGCTAACTCCTCTAATAGTAGTAAAAGTTCAAAAGTCAACTTATCAAATAGTGAACAAGTAGGCTAAATCAGCAACGAATTTTTTATTTTTTATTTGAATTTCTTAATTTTTTTGCTTTATATTTATATGTTTATATTTTGTATGAATTAAATTTTTGCAGGTTTTATACTTTGTGCTCCAATGCTTTGATGCATATTAATTATAAATTTATTCGATTGCTCTAAGTTCGAAGAACAACTCAGGAAGTGTTAACATTTTCTTTATATTTGCTGTACAATGAAAACCACCTAATTAAGCGAATGTACATAATAGAAATTAAGTGATTTAGTGGAATTATTAGAAAAATTACTAGAAAATATATCCGATGCACTTATTCAAAAAGATCAGTAAATTTTTGAAGCAAGAAGCGACAAACCGACCAGTTAAAAAATATTATGGATTCCAAAACTTATATCCTTTAATGATTGCTGAAAGAACGATAGGACTCAATGAATAATGTACTATTTCTGACAAGAAAATTATTGCTTTTAACGTACAGACGGGAAGTGGCATTGAATTTCGTTAAATTTTCTCAGCAATATAATCGAAATTTGTAATTTGTGTAGCATACTGCAATATTTGGCATGAATTTTGGAACGACTGAATCATTTTAGTGATAAATCTGTTGAAGAAACAACTTTTATTGAAAGAGCTAGATTTATTTCTAGAAATTCATCAGATTATTGAATAATTAAATTAACGAGTATTATCGAATTTTTGAATAGCGTTTTTACTGCATCTGCTTTATAAGTAAGATAATGTGAGAAGTAATAAATTTTTCGAATGAATTCAAAATTTTATCATATTTCGTAATAAAATTTTGAGCTGCTAAAATTTAAGCTAATTGAGTCCAAATAACAAATAAAAAATTTTGAAATGGTAGCAATGGATGAAAAGACATAAAATCTGTGCTTTCAATGTTCTGTGCAGACGTCTGCTTCTTTCCATTGTTCCTCAGATATCATAGGTAGCGCGTTAGCGCGTACCTATAATATACTTGGGTAACCCCAAATTATGAGCCCCCCTACAGCCATAAAGGGAGGAACACATCTGGAAGGTGCGGTTTTTTAAAAAGAAAGATAAGGTTTTAATGAGTGTGTAAAGTTTTTGCGTAACGTTTTAACATATGGAACTTTTGCTAATTTTCAGTCACCTTGTACACAACTCAGTGTAAATGTTTCATAAAATTTGATGGCATAGATTTGTAGAGAATTAAATTATCTAAAACGCTATTTTTTGTTTTTTAGAAATTCGCATTATTCTAGAGGGGAAGTGTAGAGAGTCCAAAAATGCGAGTGTAAAGACAGATTCTGGTCGCGTTTTTTATTTCTTTCCGTCTGCCAACAACTCCAATTATAAGTCCCAAAAAATTTTTTCTGATAGAAATGTAGTAGGATCCAAGGGATACTTTTGGCTTACATGCAAACTTTTTTACACTGAATACGGAGTTATATCTTAGGGTTTAAAGTCTACACTCTAGTGGATAACGTAAAAAACTGGTTTTGTCTCAGATTTTTTCGCCAACTTCTCCGCTCGTAAGTCGGGACAAGTTGAATAGAATAAAAATAAAGTACGCTCAACGGGCTACTCGTCGCAGCAAACCGCTTTTAAAGAATTCGACATTGATTTATTTCTGGAGGTGTAAAGTTTAAAATTAGGGTGTAACATTGAACGAAAAACACGTTTTTTTCCTTTTTTCTATTGTTCAATATATCAAATCGGATGTCGAACAGAAGTGATTCACACTCAAACGTACTACAATTTAAATGCTACAAACTGGCCCAATTGAATTTCTTTACGTTCAATAGGGAGTTAGGTTCAGATTTTTAAAGGTTGCAATGTGATGGATAGTGGAAAAATAGGCATCCGGAAGATTCGTCCCCGACATTTCGCCCCCGACATTTCGCCCCCGATATTTCGCCCCCGACATTTCGCCCCCAGGTTCGTTTTGCCCCAGGAACTTTCGCCCCCAAACATTTCGCTCCTCGGATGTTTCGCCCCCAATAAATATCTCGTTATACTGTACCAATCAACATGTCTCTGCAATTTTGCTTGCCCTAATTTTTTTTAATTTGCTATTACATTCCCGGTAATTCGCTTGACCTTCGTAAGCATATTTTTTATGTTCCTAATTATAATGTCTCCCGGTCGGCAAGCAAAGACATAATTTTTTTATTTATTTGATAAAGATTTGTGGAGATTTTGGCTTGACCTTACATAATTACATTGTCTTTGTAGTAATATTTTCATCCAGGACCTTTTGTTTGCGACCAAACGTTAAGTAGGTCATTCAAATAGGTCATTTTTTTATTTGCCATTACATTGTTGGCAATAAAAATCAAAGCAGCAATATGGTTGAACAATGGTTAGAAAATTGTTTAAAGAAATCTAAAAATGAAAAACGAAAATATTGAAAACTTATCAAGATTGAAAATGAAAAAATTAAAAATTCTTTTTAGTTTATTTCAAAAAAGATTGAAAACAAAAAAGAAGTAAAGCGGACATTGTGTCCTCCCGAATTTTGGCGCTGTCAATGTATAATGCATACTCCCGTTTATTGTACAGCTCACTTGGGGGCGAAACATCCGAGGGGCGAAATGTTTGAGGGCGAAACATCCGAGAGGCGAAATGTTTGGGGGCGAAAGTTCCGGGGGCGAAACGTACCTGGGGGCAAAATGTCGGTGGCGAACTGTCGGGGGCGAAAATTCGGGGACGAAAACTCGGGGACGAAATGTCGGAGGCGAATATTCCCCAAACCGAAAACTACGTTTTCGACCCTTTTTTTGTTCGGTTTTTCTCCATTTAGAAGTCGGATAAGTGTAATAAATGAAAATGAAGAAATTTCTAAGGGGTACGTGTCTCAGCAAATTGTATTTATTTACATCAATATTGAGCTTTTTGGGAGGTGTTAAGTCAAAAATCGGGGGTGTTAAACGTGTTTCTGTCTTGTTTTTTTTCTACCAACTTCTGCGGTTATGAGTCTGGACATGATCACAAGTCTAAGAACGTATTTGGGATCAAAGGTTATACGTCAGTTGCGAGTATTTCTTACACTCAAGAGCGGTGTAAAGTGGTTTACATCTAATATTTATTTGTCTTCAGATATTGTGAGCAGTTAATTCTTTCATAAATATTGATCGTAATATCAGAATAATATCAGTATTACGAATCCGACCTAAATCTTCTTTACACTCGGTGGCTGTGTAGAGTTTACACTGAAATTAAGTTTACTTCTAGAGCGTTACAAAAGCTTAATTTTTTCCAAAATGATCTATGTAAAACCAGAATTACGAATCTACTCTTAGTTTTCTCTACACCCTGTAGTTATGTAAAATTTATACTATTCAATTATTGTTGTCGTGTAAAGTTTACACTACAAATTTATTTTACTTCCAGAGCATTGCAAAACGTGAATTTTTTCTCAGGATATGTACGGTAAGGTCAGGATAACGAATCTGACTGCATGCTTTCTTTGCACCCTGTAGTTATGCTAAGTTTACACTGAAAATTAATTTTAGTTCTAAAGCGTTGGAAAAGCTGAATTTTTTCGAAATGTTCCATGTAACGCCAGGATTACAAATCTGACTGTAAATGTTTTCTACACCCAGTAGTTGCGTATAGTTCACGCTGAAAACATGTGATCTGTTTTATAAGGTAAAAGGTAATCATGTTAAAAAATATAATGCATATGTTCAGAGCAATATTGTTTTACGCGTTCTTGGACTGCTGTCATTATTGCGGCATGTTACTGTACGTGTTTACTGATTGATTTACTCAAATCATGCTAATTAAAAGTGGTATCTAGCAAAGAAAAATGCTCCGATGGAACAAAACGGACGAATATAGTTGGAATTGTAGATTATTAAGACATGAGAGGATGAGACTAGAAAAAGTCACCTATGAACTCGAAAAATCGTACGAATCTGCTAAAAATCAGATTTCTCTAAGCAACACAAAGATCGAAGTATATTCTGCGGCCTCTGAAAAAATAAGGCTTCCTCTCAAAATACTTTTATCTGGTGTTTGGCGAAGAGCTTAGAAGAAAGCCTTGGCCTGTGTAAAGTAGCCGATTTAGCTTGAGATCAGTACCACATTTTCATGACAATATTTAATCAATGTTCAGTCAAAAGTCTCAATTGGTGAATTATGACATTCGTATCATGCTGTTTATTATGGCTCTGCAGTAACACGTTATGGCTAGCGTGATGAAATGATGTAGGTAGGTACTTTCTCCTGCTTCGATATTTTACATATATGAGCTATTAAAATTTCCGCTCTATCGTTATGCACTATTGCATTTACTTGCACGGTCATCTCGCTCATTCTTCTTGCGCCTTGTGTCCCAAATTCCTTGGTGCTAACCTGTTTGCGCATGTTTTGTGCCTTACAGCACTTCAATACATTTGCAACAGCGGTCGTTCGGACTTTTATTCAATTGAGGTTAGTAAACAGAATGATTTGTCGTTTTCTTCAATAAGATTGTTTAGTTTGATGTTTAAAGAATAAGGTGTTGTGTTATTTATTTTTTAAACCGTAGCCACAACCGTACATGGGCAGGAAGAAAATTTTGGGGGGTCTGGCTGAGTGAAATCACCAAAAATATTACTAAAAATACAATTCTGGGGGCCTACAGTAATGTGTGGGGTTATTCATCTTCTGGGGGTGCAACCCCCTGAAACCCCTTACCTCAAGTTGTGGCCTCAACTAGCTTCTTTAGGTCGCAATAAATACTCTGATTTCTGTGTTGCTCAGAGAAATCTGATTTTTAGCACATTCTTATGATTTTTTGAGCGCATAGGTGACTTTCTTCCTAGTCCTCTCCTTCTATGTCTTTAATAATCCGCAATTCCAAGTATACGGAGCATTTTTCTCTGCTACATGTACATATGTCACTTTTTTAGTGATCTGGAAAATGAAAAGTTTTGCCGTTGCATACATTATTAGATGCTTATATAAATACAATTCATATTGTTAGAAAAACCGTTCGAATAGACATACCCCTTCCAGTACAAGATAAGCTTTGAGACATTTTCGCTTCCATTCTGAATCCTTAATGATTAATTAGTCATTGTAATCAAACGTTCCTGATAACAATCCTCTCTGATGACCTCGTTTATCAAGATTCTAGCATTGTCAGGCTTACCACATGCTGTCTTAATTTTTCACTCGATGCTGCGACTAAACTCCTGTACCTCATAAAAGATAATTTATTCTAGAATAACCACGCATAGGTGGTCTGAACCACACCTGGGCGTGGGGGTTTGGGGGTATGCACCCCCCAAGAAACTAAAATACCTTCCTCCAAAATCAAAATACCCCCCAGAATTCAATTTTTGAAATTTTTCGCAATTTTTTGATGCCAATGGATAGTGCTCGATGAGAAACGTCGAAAAATGGTGTTTTTAGCCATACCACCACACCTGGGCGTGGGGGGTTGGGGGGTTTGCACCCCACAGTAACCAAAATACCCCCCCCCCCCAAAAATCAAAATACCCCCCAGAATTCAATTTTTAAAAAATTTTTTTCGTTTTTTTTCGCAATTTTTTGATGCCAATGGATAGTGCTTGATGAGAAACGTTGAAAAATGGTGTTTTTTCGCCTACCACCATTTTTAAGGCCATTTTTTGATCTTCAAAAAATCTTGCACCTCTCCCCTAGAATTTTCTTGCTGCCCACGTATGCATACTACCATTTTTAAGGCCGTTTTCTGACCTTCAAAAAATCTTGCACCCCCTCCCCCAAATTTTCTTGCTGCCCAAGTATGGTCTGAACCCCCCAATCCGGCAGACCCCTTAAAAATCAACAGACCCCCAAAATTGTGGTTCAATTTTTGGCAATTTTGTCAGATCGGACCCCACAGAATTTGGCTGCTGCTCAACTCTATTATGTACATAAATTCACTTATACTCTAGTTTCCCGTCTTTTTCTGCTCTCGCTTTTCACTAATATCACCGCATTCTGCCTAAATTTTTTCATTTCTTGTCAATGACTACTTTCTTTTAATTCAAAGTGACTTTCGCATATTAAATAAATTTAGATTATGTTCTACTTGAATCGAAAAAAGAAACAGAGACCTGAATAATATTTTATCAACTAAACTACACTTTACTGAACGTACATACTGTGATGAAGAATTATTTGAAGGTGATATTCCCTATCCAATTTTAAAATTTGTTTCTTTATTTAAATCTATGTATTATACTTGTGGTCATGGTGTTGAACATCTTCCAAATAAATTCAACCATATACATGCGCTATCCATGAAATTTTACCCAGAATTGCGGTCAGTGCCGTTTTATCACTGAAACTGATATGCACTCTATTATTTGGGATTATTTCCAATACAGAGCATGATAAACATTACTGACGTAGCGGATTTATGCTCAGCAATCTGTTCAGACATTCGCTTGGACTTATACACATTATGAGTTGCCTTGCAAATGACTACAAGTTGGACTGATAAACAGCAATGGTACGTATAAAATCGAAATGAAATGCAATGTTTACCTAGTTTTTATCGAATTAGTCTACTTGTTAATTAATGAACTTGCTTAGACGTATCAAAAGTCAGTTGCCAGAAATTGATTAGAAAGTCAGCTGAAGAAGTCCTCGTACCTACGCCGCTAAATCATGGAACTGATAAAGCATAATGTCTCGGAATGGATTGAAAATCATAAAATCTACTTTGTGCCTCCTGTTTGCAACAAGTGCATGTAATTTATGCGTTTAATTATTATTATATTTTTCTTTTATCTGAGTCGCTATTTATTATTTAAATTGCACTAATGCAGCGATCCTGTGTTTTTTCAGGTTCAACGATCAGCTGAAAGCATTTTTAGTCAGTGGCCCCAATATGCGGAAAGATTTTCACCTGGAAGAAGGGGAAGAGGTATGAAAGCGTACGTATCATTCAATGTTTTCTTAGCACTATATGCTGAGAGAAAAAATTTAATAATTTCTTTATTCCTTCATCGCGTAAAATTATTTGTCACTAGCTTTCGGGATAAATGTCAAACGACATTAGCGAAAATATTGCCTTAAATCTATTTGTTCTTTGTTAATCCTTGATTTTGTCGGGATCGTCCTAATATGCACTTTTGTTTAGCTGTTTTACATGATCAAAGGCGACATGTGTTTGCGGACCGTCAATCAAGGCCTATTAAAAGACATTAAAATTAGAGCAGGAGAAGTAAGTTTTCAAAAAACGTGTCGTTTTGTCTTAAAATTCTTTTCTTGTATCGTTGACACACAAAACTTCAATAAAATTCAAGAGTACTAGAATTTCGGTACTCGTAGCTTAGGGAATACGGAATTTTCGAGCAAGTTTTTCCCTAAAAATTTCTTCCTAAGGTTGAATCGAAGTTACTCATCACGAAAGCTACATTCATTTGGAACGTCGAAGTTTTCTTGAATTGATTATATTTATGCAATTTTTTCAAAAAAAACTTCCTTTTTGCATGAAAAAAATGAGGGATAAATCGAGTTCTATGATTTTGAAAATGATATATTTTGAGCACCAAATTCGTGCTGAGCTGATTTTTGCTAATTTATTGATATTTTTCTGAAAAATTTTATGAAGCAGCACATTTTTATTAGATATGCTTACATGCGAGTACATACTTACATATCTATATGTCCAACGAGTTCGTTCAAGAAAGACTAAAAAGAAGAATATTTTTTCCTTTTTGGCCGCGTAAGGGTATACGAAAGACTAAGCAGGTGTGCGCAAACTTAGTGAGCCTAACATAATGTGCCCCTCGCTTGTTGCGCATAGATTGTTTTTTGATTTCTCCTTGATCAATCTTTGTTTCATAATTTCTCCTTGATCTATGGAATGGATCTGAAACTTTTCGAGCGTGTAGACAAAGCTCAGAAAGCTGTGTGACAAGAAAAATGAATTGCTTCATTCAAAATTTTATGATAATAAGTTGCTCTTTTTGAAGATCTACATGCAACCAGGTCGAATTTTACACTCGCCACAAAGAAGCAAAGACACAATCGGATTGGTTGTCGAGCGAAGTCGCTCTTCTCACGAAATGGATTGTTTGAGGTACATTGCTAAAAATTTTATTACATAAAAAATAATTGGCTTGCTAGAATTAATTTTTTTGATAGATTTTTCGAAAACGAAAGGACATTAAGTGTCGCATTTGAACGATGGTTTCATATGACGGACGCAGAAGCCGACTTGCCTCCTATCATATTCGAGTAATATGAAAATTAGAGTAAATCTGCATTCAAGGTCCTACTTGAATATTTTAACTTTTTCTCAAGTGTTCTGTAAGCTAATTCATCATTCACTATTTTTAAGTGATGCTCTCGTCGAATTTGTATTATTAAATTTCTACCTAGATGTCATTTTTTTAATCTGATCAGCTGAAGATAATTAATAATCCCTAATTTCTAGTTTTCATGCAAAACGCGTTATTAGCGAGAAAAATTTGCGTACATATTAGTCCAGACCTATGCTTGAGCACTGTCCCGCGTGCGTGATGGCAGATTTTGTAGGATTTGTGAGGTTTGGACGGGCATATTACCTATCAATAACTAAGCAATTTTAATCTAGGTCACGTATACAAAAATGGATAGAGTACATATGGTTGTCGTATTTTTGAAGTTATAGGTACAAATCTGCAACCATGAGTTCGTATACTGCAAAAATATTGCATCCGATGTTCCCGGTTAGCCCATTAAGATTTAAGTAATCAAGAGTCTTGTCTTTTGGTAGTAATACTAAAATCTATAATCCGTGCACATAATTTAGATATCTGGAAAATATTGGTTGCCGTAAACCATACGTAAAATCAAATCTTACCTCTCATCCGTATAAAGCGAATATGGACGTGATGATTGAAAAACCGCTTGACTTGTGTGGCTGGATACGAGCTCATTCAGCAGCTATCAGGTACGAATGCTCTTCTTCTTTAGTCTGTTTTACTCAAGTTTAGGCATAACTTTTAAAAACTATCCGACAAGCTGACTGATTGCGATTATAGCATTGATCTGATATATAATTATAGTAATCTGTCGGCTTACTATTTATAAAAATTCTTAACATTTATGCCCAAACTTATGTGAAACAGACTATATTGTTAATTTATCAATACAAATTTATTTATTCTTAATAATATTAGAGATTTTTGCGAATCAATAGTGGGACTAAAATCCTTGAGCCCGCGTTCGATATAAAGGCAGATAAACCAATTTTCCGTAGGGTCGTATATCTGTGACAGAAAGTTCACAAAGTATCAGTAAGGTGAGGACCATAGCTGAGCAAGCGTCAAAGTCTCAGCTGGTACAGGAGCCCATTTTTTCGGTTGGTTGCCTAAGTCAGAAAAGTGGTTGCCACTTACCTCCTGCGTGTGAAAATTTCTTCTGCAAATTTTTAACATGGTAGTCTTACTTACATGCAAAGCCCATTTATAATTTCACGCGAAGTCGCACTATTTCTTGCGATACAATTTTTTTAATTAAAAATGGTGTGTCAAAATTAACAGAGTGTAAAAAAATAGTGCAGGCGATAATTTGCACCGCAATTATGTTTAAAAACTAATTATTCCAACAATTGACGTTCAATCTTGAAGCGACATTCGCCGCCTTTAATATGCTCATTTTTTATAAAATTTATCGTGATAAAATAAAACTTTTAACGAAATTCTCATTTTCATGTCGTAAAATAGTATATATTAATTTCAAATGTAAATCCTGCTTGAAACGCACGAAATTTGTCCAAATTCATCGAGGCCTAAACATCAATAACAAGTAATATAATTTAATCAATTCGGCGCGAAGCACCGGAAAATTTTGAAATTTTACCTTTCTGAAACGCAATTTCGCATTACAAAAATTGTCCAAATTTTGAGCGGCCCATATATGAACCACAATTCATGAAATTGAATCAATTAAACGCGAAGCGCCAAGAAATTTCGAAATTTTACTTTTCTGAAACGCAATTTTGCATTACAAAAATTGTCCAAATTCAGCGCGGCCTAAACACATGGTTGCCAAGTTGGGAATTTTCCCCATTTTTGGGGGTTTCTTGAGGCTGTTGGAGGCATTTTTTTAGCGATTGGGCTTTTTTGCGCCTATAGTTAAGTATTGGTTGGGGGTTTTTTAGACACTTGAGGTAAAAATTAGTCTTTTTTGACAAGAGCACTTGGCAACCCTGCCTAAATATCAATAACAAGTAATGTATGTATAAAAGACTAGTGTTGATTTACACATAAAGCAGGTGAATAGCACAAGTATGCACTTTTAATACATCGATGTGTAGAAAGATCACAAAAATACATCATGTGCTTTATCGTGATCTGACGAATTAATATTATCTCTAAATTAGGCATCACTTACTTAAGTGTTATCTCTGAATTATGCATTACTTACTTACATATGTACCGATTTTCAGAGCCCAGCAACCGATTTGGTCGCTGGGATCTAACAATCAGTTGTTGGGATCTGAAATTTGATTGCTGAGCTCCAAAAATCGGTTGCTGGATTCTAAAAATCGGTTGCTGGGGTCCTAAATCAGTTGGTGGGCTCCAAGAATCAGTTGGTGGAGTCCACAAATCGGTTGCTGGGGTCTTAAAATCCGTACTTGACTCAAAAATCGCTTGCTGGGGTCTGAAAATCAGTTGCGGTGGTCCTAAATCACTTGGTAGGGTCTAAAAATCAGTTGCTGGGGTCTTAAAATCAGTTCTTGGCTCAAAAATCGGTTGCTGGGGTCTTAAAATCGGTTACTGGGGTCCTAAGTCAGTTGGCGGGGTCTACAAATCGGTTGCTGGGGTCTAAAAACCAGTTTGTGGGCTCCAAAAATCGGTTGATGGGGTCCTAAATCTGTTACTGGGCTCCGAAAATCGGTTGCTGGTGTCCAAAAATTAATTATTAGAGTCCTAAAATCAGTTGATGAGCTTCAAAAAGGGGTTTCTGGGGTTATAAATCGGTTGCTGGGGTCTAAAAATTGATTGATGGACTCCGAAAATCGGTTGCTTGGGTCTAAAAATCAGTTGGTGGGCTCCAAAAATTTACTGACCCCTGCAGCAACCGATTTTTGGACCCAAGCAACCGATTTTTGGAGCCCATTAACCGAATTAGGACCCTATTAACCGATTTTTGTAGCCCGCTTACTGATTTCTAAACCCCAGCAACCGATTTTGGGAACCCAGTAACTGATTTTTGGACCTCAAACCAATTTTTCGACCCCAGCAAGCGATTTTGACTCTGCTGTGGTGGCATCTCGTTTTGTAAGTTGCCTAAAAAAGTTTATATACAAAATATACGGCGCAACTAGTGGACCCTTCTGCTGATACCGAACCTGCTCCAGCTGGTACCCGGCTGAACCTGGTTAATCCTTTGCCCAGGTAGGGTGAGGACTACACATGTGTGTGGGGGTCAGGCTGGACTCCCCAGAATCTGGAAGACCCTCAAAAATCGATAGAACTCCTAAAATTGAGTTTTTGGTGCTATTTTTTGGTGATGTTATTCAATCGGACCCCAAAATTCGGTTGCTGCCTACGTGTGGTAAGGACTCTTTCAAAAAATATCCAATTAGCTAAGTTAAAGAAGATCTTGTGTTAAAAATTTGTCTGGAAAATTGTTTTAGCTCAACAATATAAAAGTTTAAGAGTTGGCCATCAAGTTTTGTGGAGATCAGCACTGAAAACGGAAAACAGAAACAGAATAGGGTAATAGTTTTTTACCTTTCGGAATTTCGAGGGTATGGAAAAAAATGAGGAAAATTGAAAAATTAAAATAGAAAATTGAATTGAAAAATGTGAAATTTCTTCGGGAAAATGAGGAAAATGAAGGCAAAAACAAAGTGCTTTAAATCGATCAGAAACTGTGTATTGATATAGCTTTAACGCTATTTTAGCGTTTATACTACTTTTTAGAGGTCATTTCGGCCCCAAAAAAGCTCAATTTCTTATTCCCCCAGACCGGCTGGGTGATGTCTCAACAATCCCACTGGTCTCAACAGTCCCACCATCTCAACAGTCCCACCTTTTCAACTGTCCTACCAATAATCCCAACAATTCCACCAATCCCAACCTTCCTACCGTCCCTACAGTCTCACCGTCCCAACAGTCCCACCGTCCCGACAGTCCCACCGTCCCAACAGTCCCACTAATAATCCCAACAGTCCCACCAGTCCTACCAATCTTAACAGTCTCACCGTCCCAACAGTCCCACCGTTCCAACAGTCCCACCGTTCCAACAGTCCCACCGTTCCAACTATCCCACCGTCCCAACAGTCTCACTAATAATCCCAACAGTCCCACCAGTCCTACCAATCTTAACAGTCCCACCGTCCCAACAGTTCAACCGTCCCTCCATTTCAACTGTCCAACCAGTCCAAACAGTCCTACTATCATGTTACCATGAGTGAAGCAAATTCACGCGTCATCAACATGTGAAATCAAGCTGATCTAACTGCTATCTACGTATCTAACTTGCTGTTATAGTTTTTAACCCTTCCGTATTGTTGTTTTCAAATTTAATGACTAACTCTTTTTACATTGCCTTTCTGTTTCTTTGTAAGCTCGTTACAATGATTTGTAATTGACTTGCATCAATTCAAAAAAAATTGGAAGTTCTTGAAGCGCGTGAAAGACCACGAAAAATTTTAAGCATACTCAAAAGCTGACAAATATAAAATTTCAGGCACTGGCGCGTTTGTATAATTCTTGTCTTCTAGGCAGCCCAACTTAGGAAAAGGCATACTGAATATGAGATGTCAAAATTTTTTGATGCTCCGTGTCTACTTATTCATTTTCTTTATATCTTTTCTTGACAATGTGCTAGAATTGAGTGGCTAAAAATTATTCAGAGTTGAGCTCTGACGATGCTTAAAAGTTATTAAGGTAGCTATTTTAAACGCGAATAAATTATAATTTATTTCAACGAGCTCAAGAAGAAACAGAAAATACATCTAAACATAGTTACCTGAAGAATGGAAAAAGAATCCGAAAGTGATTTTATGTGCTTAACAAGTTAGATACATAGCTAACCGTTTGATCACCTTAATTTCATATGTTGACAATGCGTGAATTGGTTTCACTCATGGAAACATGCTGGTGGAACAGTTGGGACGGTGGGATTGTTGGGACTGGCAGGACTTTTGTGATTATTGGTGGGACTGTTGGGACGGTGGGACTGTTGGGATGTTGGGACTCTTGGAACGATGAGAATGTTGGGACTGGTGGGTTTATTAGGACTGGTGGGATAGTTGGGATTATTGGTGGGACAGTTGGGAGGATGGGACTGGTGGAGGTGGGACTGTTGGGACCGATGGGACTGTTGAGACACAACCGACCGGCTGACCCCTTCCCAGATCGGCCAGGCTGTGCATCTGTGGTCCTCAGCATACCGCAGTTACAATCCTAATCGATTAGTTATTAAGGAATACTGGCTACGCGCAGTTGTTTGGCCCTCCAAAGTATAAAAGCAAAGTCAACATTTACGGCTGTGGCACTTATTGCATCAATGCTCAGGATGGAGAGATATTCATTTGGTTTTTGGTAAGTGTCCATGCTGCTTCGTAAGAGTATTTTCTCATGGAGAATTTGCATAGGAATGTTTTCTAATTTCAAGAAAGTAAAAGTGTCATAATAGTGCATGAAAATGGTCAGAAAGAGAATATGATCATACGCTTAAAATAAGGCAACATTTTCACATTAGTTAAATCAACACCTGTTAGGTTTTTGTCTAAGTAAACGTACAAAAATCTATAAATTCGATTTTTTTGTGAAATTGTATGGAATCTTTCAAACGACTTATCTCGTATAATCATTTGAGATCATATTTTAGAACATTCTTGTCACTCTTCGCGATAACTAAAGCCGAAAAACAATCTGTCACATCATTAACTTCTTTTTATTTACTTTGAAACCTAAGATTTTAATTTCCTTTCAGACCAGCCTGAAATTGCTTGCAGAATTTTGACAGATACGTAAACCCGTTTTATTAAATGCCTGATCTTGATTATAAAATGAACTGCTTTATAATCTGCAACTATTGAAGAGTTTTCTTTTTCAGGAAGGCACTGGTTCTATTGTATTAGAGAATAAAACAAATATCTGGAACGCTGTCGAAGCGACCAAAATTCCAATTGGATTACAGTAATGCCTTAGCATAATTTTTCTTTAGAAGATAAAAATTAGGGCTTTTGTTTACAATAATGAAGGTCCTAATCTAATAAAAATTAGAGATTCACTCTGATAATACTGAAAATATTTGTTTGAATAAGACTACGTTAAAAGCACGAGGGTCGCTTTTTAATGTGACTTTGTCATTCCTATTCTGCTTGCTAGTGATCAATTTGTTTTATCCTAAAATATGCATGTTTCTGCATGAATTTGCAGACCACAAGCTAGAATTTTTAGGGTTTTGATGTTTACGAGCGAATACTCATAACGTTTTCTCGACATATTACAATCGAAAACGAATAGAATGCAAATACTAAAAAAGTCTAAAAGTGTACAGTTTGATAAACTTGATAAACTGATTTAATGTTTATGATATTTTAATATGTTGTGCAGCTTCTAAGTCAAGTCTATCTCAATAAAGCTCAAAATATATAGTTCTTTTATCCCAACCGCTTAGATGTCAATTCGCAAGGTGGCTGACCCAAGTGTGTGTCCACCACTTCATTTATGGTCGTAATCCTCTAGTCAGTACAATGTTAAATTACAATCTGGACTGCTAATTTAGACATATACCCATCTTCCATTAGGCAATATTGAAACCGGACCTAAAGCGATATCTTGTCGTAAGCATACGTTTGTAAATACAGGTGTTCCTGTGTGCTCCTTGCCTTTTACTAAAGCAACACAGAGACAGACATGTATTTGCCTTTGGGAGTAACTTAGGTACCTACACTGCTCTCAGCGCTGGCTACGTTATGTAAGCACGAAGCTCGGCTCTAAACCCAACAGCCCTCAATAACCCACGACCTCGACTTCCACGGTCCTAATATTGCTGACCGCTTCTTGGTTGGAAGTCTCGGCAGCTACGCCCTAAAACCTAGCTCTGAGTACCTACCTAACCCCGGTATGCTCGCAGGGTCAGTCGACCTATCTCAACCCAACTCTCAAGTTGATGATTTAACTTGTTTTCCAACCACTGATTGGTTTCAGAAATGTTTTGGTTTCTAATAAGTGTAACACTCTGAACATTGGTTCAAACAACAGCGAGCTCTAATCTGGACAGTTATAATCATTAAAAGATTAGATAATATTTTGACCATTTTTGGGTTGAGAAATAGATAAGGAACTTTCCAAAAATAAGTCCAAGATAAGACACAACATTATTTACCTTTCCTATATCGATCGAGATAAAATAAAAATAGTGTCGTCGTCGGGGCCCGGCCTTACCCTCGATATAAAATATCACTGGGTAAATATTTTTCACAATTTATTAATTTACAAAATAAAGAACACATGACTAAAAGTCGGCCACAAAACAAAATAAAACACGACGCTCCAACCGCGTAACTCAACTCAACTGCCAACACGACTGATCCATCCATTCTCATGATTGATTACAGTATATAACAATCAATCAAACAAAGTTACGTACAGATGAAATAACTTTTAAACAAGTCATATGATCTAAATTTTACAGCGGTAAATCAAATATCTAATTAACTGATCTTAACGCATACATAACTCCTTTTTACCGGACAAGTACCTAATGGGATTTTGAAACAAAAGATGGGATTAAATTGGGAACTGTAGGCATAACCCGAGCTAGCACATCACAAAGATGGTTACTCGAATGGTTATGTGATTCCATAATAATGCAACACTGTAATCGATTCGCTTTCGCGACGGCAATAATATAATGTTCGATAAAATGTTCGTAACGTGTAACTATCGCAGTTATACATTTACTGCTTGGGAATTCTGGGATGGCCAGTCCGAAAAATTTGTGAGAAGAACCTTTTTGGGCTAAAAAACAACGATTACGCGTCAAAAACACTGTTTTTTACTACTTAGATGATATTTCTTAACATAAAAACAAAAAAATTTGAAAATATTAAGCAAATTGAACAAAAGACAGTATAAAAAGTATGCAAATATGACAATTCTGAGCCAAATGCTAGCTGAAAACGCTTAAAAAGCTTGCTTGCTACGATTTTTTCGAAAAATTGTCAGTTCTGAGGGTGTGCAGCTATTTCGCGGCGGGTCAGTGGCCAATCTAAGGGTCAACTCCCCCTAAACCCCCTAAGAACAGGTATGGTCGTAAAGCATTGTTTTTTGCTCGACCAATAGACATAGGTGCACATGCTGACCTTGGTCAGTTTGAGGTATGTTACGCGTACCAATATTTTTTGGCTTTATCAAATTGCTATGACTTCAATGAACGGTGTAGATAGATGAAAAGCAAAAAATTTGCTCTTCCGGAACAGTTAGAAGTATTTTAATAGAGAAAATAAACATCTGCGTTTTTATTCATTTTTTCTGATTTTAGATTCTTTTTTCTCAGGTAATCTTTTACAAATTAGTTTATTAAATTCCATATTATTTCATGTATTTAAAGGTTTTGCGTGATATAATGGACAGAAATCCGTGCACATTGTTTCATTAATGCCTTTGCTCAAAATAGGTAGATATTTACCAATCAAGCAGAGTTGCTTCGCAGTACACTTTCTTTATTGCAAAAACTGAATTTTTAATCTAAGTTGATCAGTATTTATTCGTCGTCAAATTGATTACTTACTTGTACTTTTTCTTTTAGAGCTAGACTGATCATTGGAGAAAGTTCATACGTTATGACGGTGTTTATGCCCACTCCCGAGACAACACTAATTTGATGTTGAATGTTTTTTATTTTCCGCGAATAATTCCCGAAATAAAAATATCTATGCACTTATGATCTTGCGTCGTCGGATAAAACAAATCTATGCGTCAAAGCAAAAATTATTTGCTACTTGACGTTTAAAGGAGAAAAATTAAAAAGGGAAGATGAAATGAAAAGACGATGTTCAACCTGCTCATCCGATATGCATGTGTGACGTATTATCAAGGTTTTTTGATCGCCAGGAATTGAGATTTAAACACAGAATGCTATGCGTGTCCAAACCATCAACATCGATGAAATGCGGACGGAGAAATCTCTTGAAGTTAATTCTGGAGTCTGTGTGTTCTTAAAACTTTAGAGGGGTTCAAACCAGACATGCACGGGGAAAGCCGAAAATTGATAAAATACAAAAATTTTCTGCAAAAATGCTTGAAATTGAGCAATAACCGTTAATAATGTACATAACATACGTATATAATACATGCTAATAATGTACTTATACCAGTTTCAGGCCATTTTGGCCCAAAAAAAGTTCTCACTGACTCCTCCCTTGCACCGGCTGACCCCAGAGCAGCCGTGTGTGCATCTATGGTCCAGACCCCTGTGCTTTTGTGTTGTTTAAACCGCTCTTTTGCTTCTATCTGTGCTGAGCCTGTGATTGTTAAGGTCCATTAGCAGACGCGAATGAGAGCGCGAGATCACTTTGAAACCAGAGCTGATAGGTACCATTTTACTCTCGGTAATACAGATGGTCACATACTTAGTTTGTCTATTTGTCTCGCTGTCAGTGATTCATAGTACCCAGCTATGGATGAAATGGAGTTGGCGTTGTTACGATCTTGAAGTAAGAAAATATTTTTCGTATTAAGCGATTTTTTATGTCAAAGCTCGATGGGAAATGTCAGAAAAAGTTTTCTGGCTCTACACCAGTTTTGGCCGCTTTTTTACTTTTCAAAAATTATCGCCTGACTCCTCCCATCCAGAATTTCAGCGGTGGCCATACCTAATTGTACTACGTGTGTGTAAGATGACTCGTGGTATGCAATTTGCCTTATGGCAACGGCACATCCTCAAAATTATTCAACGTGTAAATAGACTGGTAATCTCCTTTCTTCCTTATTCTGCTTTACTGACTTCTACGCACGAGTTATACGCATGCAAAGATATGCCTACATGCACCAGCTTCGAAATTGTGTTTTTAGTAATTAGGATTTTCGTGCGATTCGAAAATTTTGAAATTCAGCTGAAGGACGATCAGGGATAGCTTTACTGGTCTATTCTTCGTATTCATGCATTTCACACAAATCTATTTCAAGATCACAGAATCCTCGAAAAACTGGACAATTCAGCATTTTTCATTTCAAAAATCTTCAAAAGAGCCACGATATCTTATTAAGTAGTAAAAGCTAGTACAAGGCATACAAAAAGTTAATATTGTTATAAAAAATCATTTAGACGGCGTTAATTTGAGAAATAGGGACAAACATTGGCTAAAAGTAGACGTAACCATTCCTTAATCTTGCCAGCTGTATGTTAGGCTGATGGGGCGAATGCTAACCTACTCCTAAATCCATCCTTGCTTCGCTCTTGACGTGTACAGCATTTGGAAAATGCACTAGAGCATCTCTGATTCAACATTACATGATATTCAGAAAGAAGCAATTTTATAGACATTCTCATCGAACAAATTCACATAATTTCGCTTTGTAATTTTTGAGTAAATCTGCTTCAGTAAAGACGAACAGAATCTAATGCATAAGGAAATTTTTTTGAATTTCATTCCTTCAGAAGAAATATTGCGCTTGCATTATTTTAATATGTGCATTAATTTAGTTCTAACGTGATTAGCATCATTTTTGCCATCAAGATGTGTTATTCTACAACGAAACTATGAAAAGTGAATATATAAGATAATTTTCGATAAAAGATTTAAGCGAGTCGTGCGGCAATGACATAAGTATCTACTTTAAATCTTGATATATAACGTGCGTTCTATAGGATACCTGAATCACACAACCGTCTGCCTTGTCAAAAAAGACGCATTGTCATCTCAGAAAACCTGATTTTTTTAAAGTCCTATGTTCTTCCTGCTGATATGTTGCGAGCAAGATTAGAATTTGACTTCATTTTTGACCTGTAAAACTCAAAATCCAGTTAACCAAGAGCCAGTTTCAATCCAACGGCCCTAAATTGTAGATGTGCGCTGAGGACCGACAAACGGAAAGCCTTTGTAGCTAGTTTTTCGCAGGATTCAGGTTTTTCTTACTATAAAAAGTAGGATAATTGGTGGATGATGCAGGTATTCGGTTTTCTGCAGGCAGTGAAAAGTAGTATAAATCGTTCTATTAACGCTTTATGCCGATATAATTTTTTAAAATTATTTTTATACGCTGTCTAGTGTGACCTTTCATGATTAATTTCGAGTTAAAATTTCAAGACATCAACGATCATTAGTTTCCGCAGTATCTCGCTTCGAGTTGCTTAATTTAATGCTTGGTTGATAGAAAGCTGCAGGATATAAGAGGAAAAAGGTTGAAATTTCAAGGTTGAATATTGCTAGTCAACAAATCATTATTCGGTTGGCGCCTGTCACTGTCCTGTGTATTTAGTTATGTCATCTAAAAATATGCAAAACGCTCTGCTGAACTCTTGTTTGTCTTCACTCAACTAAAATAAATATTTCTCGCGCATATTTCCAAAAAGCTTTCGTTTAAGATGGACATCTGTCGGTTGAAAGCATCAAGATTGCTCGATTAAAAATCAAATATCATACTGACATTGTGAGTTTAAGTAAACAGAATTTTTAAGAGATCTTATTTTCATACAAATCCTAAACGGAAAATCTCGGGAAAACGTTAATATTCTACTTAATGGTCAGTTTCGAATCCTCGTTTCTTTGAATAAAAAAGGGAACATCATCTAAGAAAATGTGATTATTAAAGCTAAAAATTTATGAAAATAAAAACTTTTACGCAAAATTGTTTGAAATTGACTAGAAACTGTGAAATAAGGCAGTCTGTACATCTATTACTTTTTAGGCCATTTTAGCACAAAAAACTTCGGCTGACGCCTCACCAGATCGGTTCTGAACCTCACGATTCTGTTGCGGTTATCTGTCTACTGTCTCCTGGATGATCTGTTAAATCTGGAGCAAATCTTTCATCTAACGTGCCGAAATTCCACATATCTCTTACATGGTCAAAAGAAAAAGTAGGCACATTATTTAACACACTGAAGGAAATTTGCTTTTTCAGGGCAATTTAGTTCAAAACTTTATGTTAAACATTCATTTTATTAACGAATTACATTTTATTGTATCTAAATAAATATCAGAAAAATATATATGCACGATAAGAATTCTGCCTAATTCTGCTTAACTGAATCCAGATATTGAACTCAGGTACCGAACTTCACATAACCTTTTTTAGTGTTATCAATCATACCCCTTTTGTCCCTAAAGCATTTCCGTAGACATAATTATGATTATTAAATCCGAATCTTCTGTTTCAGGATGTGAACAATCTGAAAAAACGTCACTCGAACGAAGCCAATGTGGCCATTAAACGGGACACCTACAGAATCAAATATTGCGGTGCATTTCAGTGAGTCCTCTATTTCGAATAAAAAATGCACATATTATGGTCGGCAATAGAAATTATGAAAACAAAAATTGAAGTAAAGATTAAAATTCCGTCAATACATTCAGAATTCGTAGTCAAATCGTTAATTTATTCACAGTATAATGCAGGAGTGGAATTGTCATTCTACCATAAAACATTTGAATGTATGCTTTCATGTGTTGAAATACTAACTAAATTAATGAAACGACGTATTACAGTTTTGTTTAATAATAAGACAAAAGTGTAACTGTACTTTTCCGAAAAGGATTGGGTTAAAATAGCCGAAAAGGTTTAGTGATGTTAGGCGCAAATTAATTTAAAAAGTAACTAATGATATTGCGTATTGAAATTTTATTGTAGGCACTCCTAATTATGAAAGTTTATTGATTAGGGAAGAGGAGATGGCAACTTATGACCATAGATGCACAGAATGGCCGAAGTGGGGCGTCAGTCGGTTAGGAGGAGGTCAACCAGTTTTTTTAGCCAGAATGGCCTCAAAAACTAGCATAAATGCTAAACTCGCTTAAAAACTATGTTAGCCCTTGCTGATCTTTTCCAACTACTTTTTGCAGAAAATTTTTTATTTTCATAAATGTTTGCCATCATTTTGTCTTATTTTCCGAGAAACTTTTCCATTTATCCATTCTGGAGGGTCTAGATCGTAGGTGCACAGCATAGCCGATTCGGGGTGGGGGTCAGCCAGTCTGGAGGGTCAAGAATTGAGCTCTTTGGGCCAAAATGACTTTAAAAGTGGGATGAGCGCTAAAAAGCAATAAAACTACGTTATTACATAGTTTCTGGTCAATCATAAACACTTTTTGAGAAAATTTTTAATTTTTATCCAGTTTTTGCTTTCATTTTGTCTCATGTTCCGGAAAAATTTTCCCACTTTTCCAATCTGGAGGTCTAGACCCCCAAGCCCCACGTGCATGTCTGGTCGAAACCCCTAATCGCCACGTGCCTGTCTGCTTATGACCCAAGCAAGTGAAGTTGGAGAGCACCTCTAAAATGGAGAGTGGGAAATTTTCTATGGAAAATACGGCAATATGAAGGCTATAAATAGATGCAAATATATAGTTTTCAGCAAAACTGCTCGCAAATCATCAAAAACTTCGAATTGCGTAGTTTTTACGCCGTTTTAGCATTTTAGTATATGGGTTTTTGAGGTCATTTTAAATCAAAAAAGCACTCTCTGGTTGATCCGCCGACGGACTGACTACCATACGTGGGCAGCTCCAAAATTCTGGGGGTTGCAAGACTTTTCAAAGGTCAAAAAATGGCCTTAAAAATGGTGGTACGGCGAAAAAACACAATTTTTCAACGTTTTTCATCGAGCACTATCCATTGACATCAAAAATTGCGAAAAAAACAACAAAAAATTTCAAAAATTGAATTCTGGGGGTATTCTGGTTTCTCGGGGGAGGGGTGGGGGTGGTGCCTACCCCCAAACACCCCACGTCCAGGTGTGCTGACTACTCTAGAATGGCCATGCTGTGCATATATGTTTATGATATGACCTTTAATTAGTGAAATTGTCTGTTTTAACGCGTTTGATTCGCAGTTCGCGCATTGGTCACTGCAACTTAGGAAAAGTTAAAGCGTATCTATACAAATTACTTCAATGGTGTGGCGTTTGAATGCTGTTCGTAAATTATAAAAAGAGGGAACCTTTCTTTCCTCAAAGCCAGGTCACGCAGAATCTTAGATTTTCATTGTAGATTAACCATAATTGTTCGACTGATTAATTATGCTTGTGCGCCGTACGATCACGAAAACGTACCTACTTGCAAAATCTTTATACGATATTTTTCACGGCCAATATTGAAAATAAACAAAATTTCAGGCATAGGATTTGCTCGAGTCGTCTTATAAATATATGCAGCGTAATATAGTACTTATTCGTGCTCGTCATTTCTACACATTCGTTTATCCCATAGAATGTATGTATGTAAGAGTGTTTCGGCGGTTGCAATGGAAAAAAATAAAAAATATTTCGAAGTAAAATGAAATATTATTATAGGAGTATATAGTTTCGCTTCGGCCGAAATACTAACAATCACATACCCGACTCAGAACATGGATATACTGTAGTAACCTACTGTAGGCGGACATTATGTAGGCATGTGCGTGACGTATGCGTAAATACATATACGAATTCGCTAGTGGGCCAGGTATTGAAAATAGCACTAGCGCACTTATTTGAAAAGGCACCTACACGTTCTATACCTACCAATGTACATTACTGTACAAGTTCGAATCGTAAAATGTGGCGTACAGAAAAGTTAGTACAGAAACGTAGCTCGATGGTGGTATTAGAGCGTGCATCCGACGGGTGCACTTTTACCACGGCTCTTGTCAACTTGGTGTGCGCGTGCGTGAGTTGATTGTATACAAAAAGTTTTATGATGCGGCAATATTTTCACAATCATTATCTACACACAAACTACGCATAACTACTACGTACACGGGCCAGGTATAACGAGGCGAAGACCATCGAATAGGGCCACCAGCGAGAGAGAGAGAAACGTACGTACAGTAAGTAATACAGTGTTGTACGGTACTGTACCAAAAATTTTGGAGGTAGGCAACCGTTTTGTGAAAGCATTGACGTACAGTGACGTGCGTGTATGTGTGTGTGTGTGTGTGTGTGTGTAACGAAGAAGTCGCGTAGGCACCCAGAAAATAAAATGACGACGGCAAAGGTTGGCAGCAACATACACACGTACACGTATACAACATACACATGCATACTTATTACTGTGCGCATTCGAAGAATATAGCAAAATATAAAGGTATTTTGCGAACAAAGTATGCGGATACCTCTGTGCGCAATATTTGCGCATAATTTTAGTAGAAGGTAGTATGCGCTTTTGTGTACGAGATTCTGAAACGGAAAAACGTCGTTACGCCAAAGTTTCTCACTTGAGCGCGTCCTTGGTCGAACGCCCCAATATCGTGTTCAGCTCCGAACCTTCTTGTTCTGCTAGCTTTTCATATTTTGACATTTTCTTTAATTTTTTGTTTGTGCGTGCTTGTTGTTTCATTTTATTTTAGTTTCCAAAAAGAGCCGTCCGGCGAAAACTAGCTTAGCTGGTGATGGGATACTCTCACACGTAGTCCCTTCGCGTGTGATGACCACAAAACTCGTTCTTCTCATCGCCCCTCCGGTTCCTGCAAATCTAGCTCTTCCTGATTACTGTCACTGATTCTATATGCCGTGCCGCGGAGCCGTTTTCCTTCTCGACGGTCTTATTTGCTTCGTATCAAATTCATATGTTGTGGGAGAAGAACGAGTTTTCGAAAACTAGACTCAATTTTTCGTCGTTTTCATAGACGCATCAGTGGCAGTTATCTAATATGAGTTTATCGGTCTGCACAGTGTCTTTTAGCGCACACAATTTCTGGTTCATCTAGATTTTCAGAACTCGCCTAGTAGACGACAACCTTGTTTCAGCGCATAGTAATACTAACGCTAAGTCGTACGTTAGACGGTCTGGTCGGTTTCTTCAGGATCCAGTAAATGCAGTAGCGTGTGGTAATTCGGGAAGGCAGGTTCCGTTCCTGGGTTCTGGTTCTGGATTGGGTGCTTCATACCGCGCGCTTGAGTATAATAATGCAGTTTGTACTGGTCTGTCTGGTCCGTACCGCATTTGAACCAGATTAACATGCGTGCAAACCTGTAGCAACCCGTGCATAACACGATACAACTTTGCCTTTTACCCAGAAACTAGCTTTTTCTATCGAAAATTTTCACTGAGCAGATCTGGTTCCAAAGTAGTTATGGCAACAACTTATATGAATTTCTGGATTGCATGTTAAACTAAATGTTCGTTTTCATTTTTGCGAGAGAGGTCAGCTGAGTAGTATAATTTCTAATTATTTGCGGAAGATTAGATTATTTTGTTTTTCATCATGGAAGCGCCAACAGAATCGTTCCTGCGTAAGTTCAAACTATCCGTTTTATTGGGCATGGTCTGGCTTAAGATTTCTATCTCATCTTCTTTTGATGTGTAGTTTGTGTTTTGTCCTCTCCAGATTTCGTCTTATTTTTTGATCAGATAAAATAAGGAAGAAATATCCAATTGAACGAACTTTATCTATATAAGATCACTTTATTGACACTCGTTTACATTTCAGTGCGCGGTACCCATGCTTCTAATTCAACCTCCTGCGATAATTCTTATTTTCTGATACATATATTTATCTGCCACAATTTAATAGTTCTGCCACTATATTTTGGATCGACTGACTTAGATCATTTATAAATCTGACATGCGCTTTTGAGGGCTTCAGTAGATTTAGACATACACAGCATAGCTGGTCTGGTGGTCAACCGGACAAGGGGTCAATCGGAGAGCTTTTTTAAGTCAAAACAAGCTCGAAAAATCAGTATAAATGTTCAAATAACATAAAAACGATGCTAACTCTCAGTTTCTAGTCAATTTTAAGTTTTCTTGCAGAAATTATTTGATTTTCATCCATTTTAAGCTTCATTCAGCCTTCTTTTACATGGAAAATTTCCCATTATTCTATTCTGGGGGTCTTAGACCCGAAACATCACACGTGTATGTCTGGTCAACGCTGCAGACCATAGGATGCAAAAACGAAAAATTTTCTAGAAGAAACAAGACAAAATTGAGGCCAAACTGAACGAAAAATCAAATATGTTCTGCAAAAGTAATCGATCAGAAACAATGTACTTTGTACACTCAATAAAACGACCCGGCTGACCCGATCGGGCTGATCCTCAGACCGGACACACTGTTCACGTATGTCAAATCAGAAATCAAATTCGCAAATGACTGACTTCATTTGTAATCAATTTTATACATTCCATTTCGACGAATTTAAAGCAATATGCTTATATTTGATTTTATTGTGTGCTATTTTTCAAAAAACTTCCTTTTAGCAAGGCACATAAAGAAGAAAAAAGCAATCCAGCGAGTGATTCCGAATCAAAGTTACCTCACGAATCGAATTCCAAAATTCAAGGATTTAGTGAACTTTGATTCAAATTCGATAATACTATGTTTTCACATAGAATCACGGTGTTCAGTTTTGACCGCTGAACGCTTTATTGAGCTCGAAATTATCGAAAGTCGTCTTGTGCTTAAAGGCAACATCTGGTGAGATTCCACATTTTTACATAGGAAAAAGCTTGATTATCAATATTATATATCAATAAAATCGTAATAAATTTCCGTTCCACAGTTGCTTGCTCACTTTAGTATGTCACTTTCATTGGAAACTACAACTTTTTTATTTCAGTTTTTAAGACTATCTTAAAGCTATGCTTGCTTACTCTTTAGCATTCGTTTGAATTTTCGAACTACATATCATCATTTGACTTAGTGCTTTTGTTGTTTTTTTCGAACAAAAAAGAGTAGCTTATCTTATTTTGGTTCAGGGCTACAAAAATTTTCAAAAGCACTGAGAAACAAATCAACATGTCCTTGATTTATGATTAAAGACTTTTAAATCTTTTAAACAGTGAATCACTTCATTCTAAATCATTTAAGATAACAAATTTTGTGAATGATCTGAATTTTTTAAGTTTAATAAAATATTTAGTTTACCAAAATGGTTGTAAGTGGTAGGTATACAAAATTTGACCTAGCTGAAAAAACTCGAAATGTTGTAATGATTCAAAACTAAAGTAAAATACTAGACTGCTAAGTATTACACTAGCCAGACTTTTTAGTTTTAATTTTCATCGTATGAACAATTTCAAAGTGCAACAGTAGTTAAACATAATGCTTATTAAAAATTAGTCAGTTTCCTTTTTCTCGTGAAATGAATTACTTTTTGTGAGCGTAAAAAATCACAACCGTGCTCAGTTAAATGGAATATCCACATAATTCGGAGGCCGACCCCGTCGACTGTAATGGCGGTGCTCCCAGCTCGGTTGTCGTGCAGATGACCTCACAGGAAAGCTTGCAGCAACAGCAGCAACAGATGCACATCCAACAGCAGCAGAGTCACATGCACCACGAAAACGTGGTGCTGCAATTGCAGGCGCAAGCACAGCAGGCTCAGCAGCAGCAACATTCACAGCATGTAGAAGTGATCAAAACAGCCGGTCACGTGCCCCCTTTGTCTCATGCCCCTCTTGGTGATCAGGGCCAACACGTTTCCATAAAGTGCGAATTAGATTTACAAAACGCCAGCATGTTGCAAGTAAGTGCATTATGAAAGTGAAAGCTTACTCAATTCTGGATTTTATTTATTTGTAATTTCTCTGTTTAATAATAATATTATTATTATTATTATTATTAATAATAATAATATTATTATTATTATTATTATTATTATTATTATTATTATTATTATTATTATTATTATTATTATTATTATTATCTTTATTATTATAATAATAATAATGATTATCATTATTATTATTATTATTATTATTATTATTATTATTATTATTATTATTATTATTATTATTATTATTATTTTTATCATTATCATCATCATCATCATCATCATCATCATCATCATCATCATCATCATCATCATCATCATCATCATCATCATCATACCATCATCATCATCATCATCATCATCATCATCATCATCATCATCATCATCATCATCATCATCATCATCATCATCATCATCATCATCATCATCATCATCATCATCATCATCATCATCATCATCATTTTTATTATTTTCTCTCATTTATAATTGTTAAAATCTTCATTGTTAAATAATTATAATTTTAATTTTACCTATAGTAATGTCATATATTTTAAATATTTCCAAAGTCAGTCTTTGATTATACTATTAAATTATTTTCGTGTCTGAGGCTTTTGTACAACAGCTTATATTGCCTAGGAAGTTTTAGCTTGTAAAATTTAGTACAAGTATGTAATGTCGATATTGAATTCCTTTCAAAATGTTTGAGTCATTCAAGCAATATGGTTTGAAATAAATGTGTGTGATCCATGGATGTGTGTTAGTTTACTCCTACTGTATAATGTTGATCTTTACATCCTTCCATTGCATACCTTTACATTTTGTTCATCAAGAATCTTAAGTCCATCATTCCAGTCCAGACCTTTAAACTTTATTTTACATGTCATCTAATTTTCCAAGTTTGTCCCTTATTCGATTTGAACTTTTATCAATGTTTTTGAAAAGATGCACTTGCCTTCAGTTAATAGTTCTTAAAAAATTTTAAGTTTTGATATTTTATTGACTGTGTGTGTGTGAATAAAAAATGTGATTGGGTCAGGAAAGTCGTTGGCATGTGTTATCAATAAGGAAAGTTGAAAAGCCGGACCAGACGTTTGACATAAATCATTGAAAATCATGGCGCTTTTTTATCTTGTATCGCACGCTAACTTTTTTGTCTGTGATTCCCTTGCTTTTCCGTTTAGAACGTTGATAAGTCTGAATTTCTTTCAAGAAATTTTTATTTGAAAATAGGCTCGTGGCCTCCTGGATTTGGGGAACTAGTCAACGGGATTTTATTTGGGAGTGAGGATTTCGCCGTAAGATATCGACTGCCACAAAGAGATAGGCAAAACAATAGTTTTTTACTAGCCTTTCTTGGTGAACGTTGTGCAATGGATAAGCAATTGAAATAAGAAATTCAGAAAACCAAAAGTATCACTCTATCTTTTTGTATGCAAAAAATCTATTTTTTAACAGCAGTACGAATGATTTCTCAACATTTCGAGCTCAAATCTGAGAATTTCTAGACTTCCTTCATTCTCATTTCTGGTGCACCGAGAAAAGGAATGATTCGACGCGAAGCGTCGGAAATTTTTTTGCACTATTTACTGACTTACTTAAACATGGATTATATAGAATACGAACATTTGGCAAAAGCATATAATTCGATGAGAAGTGCCTGAAAATTTTGGGCGCATTAGCTGGAGAGTAAACGAAAACCAATTTCGCCGGTTTTTCTAATTGGCTTCAAATACTCGTAATTCTAAAATTTTGGAGAGATTCATCTCCTCAGTCTCCCATTTTCCCCTAAAAGCCACGTGCTTGGTCAAAAGCTAAGTATTTACGTCATCATTCCATATCATAAAATCACAGATAACTTGGTGCATTTTAGCGCCCGAAAAATCCTTCCTATGCAATATAGATTTTCATTTTTTCAAGGCTTACGGTAAATAACATGATGACCCTACTGTATGCTCGCGACTGCGTAAGCACGTATTCATATTTTGTTCGTGTCTTCATTACCTTCCTACGCTTCTGCGTTTTTCGATCTCAGTTGCGAAAACCGGTTTGACATTAGTCAAAAAATTATTCGTCGAGTGCTTTGAGTTTTGGAATTTCGAACATTGGTGGGCTAACTTTTCAAACAACTTCTTTTACAACTTACGCAGAGATTCGATGTTCCACTCCACGATTTTTCGAACACTCTGATCAAATGTGGAACTACGTATTTTGTTTTCAAACGATTATGTTTTTAGCCAATACACTGTAGATGTGTTAAAGAAGAAACATAACAGGGGAACACGTTTAAGTTATTTTCTTTATAATAAAATGAATTTGAGCATTTTAATAAAAAAGAATCTAATATCACATATAAACAAAGGGATTTCTGTTGCTCAAGGAGGGATTTAGAGGGAGTAGTGTGGATTGTAATGTCGGCCCAACATTCAACGAAACAAGGAGTATGTGCATTTCTTAAGTTTTAAACTATTTTTATAATGATTTTCACATTTTTCCGGTACTGTGCGTCGGGTAGTATTCAATGATGACATTTATTAAGTTTCTTAGTGGTCTAAAAACCTTATTTTCGCTCCAGGAGCATAGTTTTCGTACATAGCAAATATTTTGTGTTCTCACGTAGTTTTCTTGAACAAAAATAAAATAATTCAAGCAGTTTTATCTTTTTTTTTGTTAAGCGGAAGCTCAAAAATTTTACGCGCTACTCGTTTTATCAATTTTGGGTTCTCTCGCTGTATTGGAAACAAATCAAGCATGTGAAACAGAATGAAACTAATAATTTTAGTCATCTTTGTTCATCTTTTGACCTCACTTTTTAGATTTTTCAGTGCTTCATTCCAAGTTTTTGCGTTAGTTCTTCAGCGAATTCTGACAAACTGCGCGCAATTAAGAACGTTTCAAATTTGTCTGCAACAGGAATGATTATCGCTAAACATATGGAAGACAACTAAAAAACGCTACTTTAAGCATAATAAACAATTTCTTGGTATTATTTTCGACAAAATTATCAAAAGTTAAGGCACTACCCTTGTCAGAAAATCCGCGTCCGTTACTGCGTTGGCTCAGTCGTTTATGCCATTAGGAGCACTTGCGCAGAACTTTCCATATGCGCACGAAAAAAAGCTGAATTTTAGCTTTAAGAAACTCCTAAATAAATTGGTAACGAATCAACGATAATGCACTGATGAGCACATTGCAAAATCAGTCGGTCTATGAACTTTCAAGTAAGCACGTTTTGCGTCGGATGAAAATAAAATAATTCATTCATAAAATGCTGAGATGATTCTAAAAATCTCGACTGTCGAATCTTCATGAAATCTCTGGCTTATAACTACAGCAGTGATATTGTGTCCCAAAACGCAGAAAATTCGACAATGCAAAATTTTTCATGGAAAACTTCTAGAAAGGCTCTTCTATGGATGTTGTTAAGACTTCAGCTGATGACAGAGAAAACCAAAATAAGTACAGATCACTTAGATACGCTTTGTATGCACATGGTTAAGTGCTCAAGTGAGATATTCGTCCAAAAATACTTTTGCGGTGATTAAATGCCCAGAATCTAAACGGGATTGTTTGTACTGATGACTTACCTTTTTGATTCATACATCTAAGAAGATTGTTAACATCTATACTACTAACGTATTTGAAATAAGCACTGATTGCTCATAAATTTTATTTTGGCATTAGGAATTTATGCTTCACTCGTTTTCAGACATGCATAGCATGAAAATTTTAACGAAGGGTATGAAATTTTCAAATGCCATTTTTAAGCTCAAAATGTTGCTACGCTTCAAAAACATATTTTTTCGGCGTTTCTCACGATGTTCTATTTTTCTAAAGCAGCGTAGATACATTTAAAAATTTCAAAAAATAAAAAATCGAACAAATTGGAAAAATATAGTGAAAAAATGAGTATATGGCATAAAGTTCCGAACATTTCACACTTTTTTTAGCTAATAGATACATAGCTAAAAACGCTTCGAAACCGCGCCTTATTTACGAATTCTTTGGAAACTTCAGATAAATCGCAAATTCTGATAGGAGCGAAAAAATATCTGAAAGAGAACCACCCCACGCCCCACAACCATCCCTCAAAATCATGTATGGTCGTGTTATAAAATGTGAATAACACACATATTTTCTTTCATCTCGTGTCTTTCTCGCGTTGAATCTCAATGTTTTATTAATTTCGATAGGAGATGAAAAATATGCGCATGCCAATCTACGAACTGTATCAAGGCGGCATGGGACGTGCGACTACTGCTGCTTATGCCACGAATTTGTATGAACAATCTCCCTACGGCAGTCTAGCGGCGCTGCAATCGGCGCCATTGCAGCCTAATTATGCAAATTTGTTAGCTAGCAGCGTTCAAGCTTCAGCCGCTGAATATTACCCCACTGGCGCCGGCGGTGTCACAACCGCCGATTACTATTCACGCATGCGTCCTTTGCAGCCGATGTACTCTGCGGTAGAGACTACCGAAGAATTAGTGGACAGGTGCTGCTTACATTCTGAAATTCAGATGGAACTATCCGTGAGGTCATACATGTCACGGCTCAAAATATTGGTTGGGGGAGTTCCTGACCATTTTCAAGGGAGGGGGTGAATGACCTCCAATTTGGGGCTAAAAACGGCCAAAAAATCCCTAAAACCGGCCAAAAAATTAAAATCTCTGAACAAATGGAGAGGGTAAAAATTTTCTGGCTTTGCGGGATGGGGACGGTCAACTTTGGATAAGGAATCCACCCTCTTACACGTATGATTGAGGTGTCTCGCTCCTCAAGGGTTGAGAAACTTGAGTTATTGGGATAAGGTCATTTTGGAGATGTGATTATACGTACGCATGGGAAATTCGGAAGGGTAAAACCAAAAGATTTTTCCTTATGTGTCTTGGCGTTTCTGACGATGCGCATCCTTCATAGACGACAAAAATATACAAAATTTTCGAGAAAAATTTAAATAAAATTAAAAAATACTATGTGGATCGAAGCGCGACATAGGCACTATTGAACTGACAGATCGCTAAACGCGTTCAAAGCAGGACGTTTTCTGAGGTTTTTTAAGGAAATTAAGCATTCTGTGGGGATGCAAACCCCAAGCCTCCAAGATCAAGTATGGTTGTGATCTTTGTAGAAGGAAAGCGCCACGGAAACAATTTATTCGGCTTTTTAGGGTCTTGATCCCTAAGGCCCGAATGGCAGAACGTGGGTTATACGTTACATTAGCTTAAAGTCAAGTAAAAACGAAAATCTCAGGTTAAACCCCTTTCCGTATGACAGAAAGCGAGTTAACTTTAATCCAGGGTTAAAGTCGAGCAACATTTTGGCTTAAATGTCAGTATGACAGAAAGCGGGTTATATCAACGGTGGGTTAAAAATGGTCGATTTAACCCGAGATTTTCAACCCTGCTCCTAGCAGGCTTAAATCTCGGGTTGTCTATCTTATTGCATTACTGGCCATACATGTTTTGATTCTGCTGAGGTGTGCTGTTTCAAACTGAGCAAATAGAAAAACCAGTGCCTACGGTATTGGTCAAAACAATTTTAAAAGCTCGAATTGTTTCGGACATTATTATACAAAAGGCGGTCACATCGATTAGATGCTGATTCAGATTGAGGGACTTCTTATTTTATTTTTAATTATTTTCATCATTTTACGTCTTTACTAATTATATTAATTACTTGGACCGATTTTTATTTTCTTATCTTCATCTCATACGCAATGGTTGACGAAATATAAGATTCATATCGTCAAAAAAGGTAGAAATCGAAATTACATGGAAACCGTGAAATTTGCGTTTTGTACCTACGTAAGTTTTTTAGTTAGACTCGTTTTTTAACTTTTTTACGACTACCGATTAAACTTGAACAAATACATCTAAACAAAATTATCAAAAACAATTTTTATTTAATCTTTTACTAACATTCTTTATTATGTGCCTGTGAATTATTCACAGAGGGAATTATCAAAATAATCATGTGCAAACTTGAGGGCTCTAGTTTGCTATCAATGGACCTTATTGTATGCTTTGACCTTGTTCTGCAATCTGATACCGTTTAAAAATAATGCTGGTAATGCTTCGAAGAATCCAATACAAAGAGACTATCAATAGTATCTTGCGAAACGTTTATCAATTCAGAGTATTTAATAGAGGCTATAAAAATGATTTCTGTAAAGGCTGCGATCATTAATCTTGCATGATAAAATATTTTTGGCCTAATATCATGATTTTTATTTAATTTAAACTACTAAAATAAATCGGACGATTTTCATTGTTTTATGCAAGCTGGGGTACGACTTTCAAGGATCTTCACCGACAGTAAGCCGACACATTGTTTTATGCATTTAGTTTATTCATGATTATCGTAAGTTGTCGGCTTAAAAAATCTTAAAAGCCGTCCTAAACTTATTTTATACAGACCGTCGACATGCACAGAGATTCGTAGATGGTCCATTTTTGATAAAAGCATTTTTAGAATATACTCGTAAGAAGAAGTGTGAATTATTGAGGAAAATGGTCCCCATCAGATGAGTTATTTTAGGCTAAATCGATCGCAAATGACTGGAGGATCAATTTTTACCAAACCGATGACCGTAGAAATGCCATCTCCGGTGGATAGCGGACTTGGAAATGAGCTAATGATAACGCCAAAACAAGAATTGCATGAAAATTCCGTGAGTTCGTCCATTCGGTTTCATAAGTATAATATAGATTTTGTATAATATTTGGCTGTTTTATCTTGATTACATATTTCAACATTAAAATAATATAAAATTATTCACTAGCCAGATAGTTGAAAGTTTTCTAGAGAAATGGTCTAGGCTTGTATATTTTCTTGGAGTTAAGAGAATGTGCTCATTTTTTACCATACGAGAAGGATGTTTTAAAAGGCAAGTTGTCTTATCACTTTATCTTCTAACTCCCTGATGAGAAAGGCGGTAGCGTACCTAATGTCGTCAAAACAGTCTACTTAAATTTGCCGACGCATAATTTACTTAAGTACGTTCCCAGTCCTATCACGCTTCATTTTACTCATGAAAATATTTCTGATGCCAGAAACAAGCTAATACTTTGAACATCAGATAAAAAAATCGGGACTCTGATACGAGTAGATTGGTATTTTTTTCTTTTAATGTAGTTTCGAATAAGTAGCCTCAAGAAGAAAGGTCGTGTACAAGTAAACAAAAACGTTCATTTACATTTAACTATACTTACCGTACTTATGGTCTACTTTTGCGCTTCCTAAAGGGGGGTACAGTTTGTTTTTGATCAAAACTTCATATACGCGAAGTTTCCAAAAAAGATTCTGTACTAGACTTCATTGGAAAAATAAGGCAAAGGGCCAAAAAAGCCTATGGACATCGTATTTTTTCTCGACGCTTTTTAAGACTAGTTCAGCTCTTTTTAGCGTAGGATGGCTTTGTCTTTAGCTAAAGCCCTCAAAGCCAGCTGTTCAGTGCGCCCATGTACGAAAAGATATTCGTAAGCCATTGTATGTGTGTGTATGTGCGTGTGTGCGTGTGTGCCAGATTTTAAGATAAAATCTAATCGTGAATACTTCTTATCATTTTTTAGATTAATTATAATTAATTATAATATTTTCTTTTTATTATAATTTAAGCTAATTAAAACAAAATCTATAATCATAGAAACTAGGATCGAACAATGGTAAGAATCTAATTTTTCAATCTTGCATAAAATCATCGTAATGTCACGAACAAACATAAACGGGGGAGGTTCGGGAGGACTCCTCTCAGAATGAAAAATGGGAAATTTTCAAAGAAAACTGAGGCAAAATTAAGGTCAAAAATGGATGAAAATTGCAAATTTTCTTCAAAAAGTGCTTTAAATTGACCAGAAACTGTGCAATAACGTAGTTTTAACGCTATATTAGCGCTTATACCAGTTTTTGTGCTCACTTTGGCCCAAAAGCTCAATTTTCGACCCCCACCCAGACAAGCTAACCTTCCCCACTAGATTGGCCATGATATGCATCTATGACCACGAATTGACTTAGCCTTCCTATGTATTATAACATTTAAAATATGTTTTGAGGCTTCTAAAGCTGAGAAATAATTTTAGATACTTCATTTGTTTTTCCTTCCAGAATCATCCCTTCGCGCGGCATTTGTTTTTCAAGTAATCTTCCATACCGAAACAATGAAAGGATTAGAATCGTTAAACACTCTATTTAAAAAAGTTAGGCCTATGAGTTTTTCGACTGTTATTAATCACCTTTCTATAGTGTTTCAGGATATTTCAACCTGCTAAATAAGCTCAAACTCGCCAACAGTAATCAATCATTTTTAAAATTCATATAAGAAAATGAGGCATCCGGAAGATTCGCCCCCGACATTTCGCCCCCGATATTTCGCCCCCGATATTTCGCCCCCGACATTTCGCCCCCAGGTACGTTTTGCCCCAGGAACTTTCGCCCCCAGACATTTCGCCCCTCGGATGTTTCGCCCCCAAACATTTGCGTCCCTCAGATGTTTCGCCCCCAATCAATATCTCGTTAAAGTGTACCAATCAACATGTCTCTGCAATTTTGCTTGCCCTAATTTTTTTATTTGCCATTACATTCCCAGGAATTCGCTTGACCTTCGTAAGCATATTTTTTATGTACCTAATTATAATTTCTCCCGGTCGGCAAGCAAAGACATAATTTTTTATTTATTTGATAAAGATTTGCGGAGATTTTGGCTTGACCTTACATAACTACATTGTCTTTGTAGTAATATTTTCATCCAGGACCTTTTGTTTGCGACCACACGTTAAGTAGGTAATTCAAATAGGTCATTTTATTATTTGCCATTACATTGTTGTCAATAAAAATTAAAGCAACAATATGGTTGAAATATGATTAGAAAATTGTTTAAAGAAATCTAAAAATGAAAAACGAAAATATTGAAAACTTATCAAGATTGAAAACGAAAAAATTAAAAATTCTTTTTAGTTTATTTCAAAAAAGATTGAAAACAAAAAAGAAGTAAAGCGGACATTGTGTCCTCCCGAATTTTGGCGCTGTCAATGTATAATGCATACTCCCGTTTATTGTACAGCTCACTTGGGGGCGAAACATCCGAGGGGCGAAATGTTTGAGGACGAAACATCCGAGAGGCGAAATGTTTGGGGGCGAAAGTTCCGGGGGCGAAACGTACCTAGGGGCGAAATGTCGGGGGCGAACTGTCGGGGGCGAAAAGTCGGGGGCGAAATGTCGGGGGCGAATATTCCCCAAACCGAAAATGAATTAATCTCTTAAATCATGTTGTACACATATGAGGAAATTCCAGCAGGTATTAAAAAAGTGACAGTCATTAAAAACTTTACAATCTTGTGTAAAACAAAATTCGTTTATAGGGCTTCATGTATACTGATATGCATGGTACATTAACCCACGCCATCCAGCAACAGCAACAACAACAGCCAGCTCCGCATCACAGAGTGCCTAAGGAATCTCAAAGTCCGAGAAGCTCGTCAGCTAATGATCGTATTGTTACCAACAGAGAATCTCCAGTTCATATTCCTAAAATGTAATTTAACTTTGGGAATATTTAAATTACATTTAAGCTCAACCGGAAAAGACGAGGCGAAAGCTACGCTAGCGACAAAACACCCAAAACTTTTGATAATCTGATCCAACTGTAATGATTCGTTACAACCAAATGCATCGTCACAACTAAGCATCGACATCTATTCATAGAAACGGAGGTCTCTATAATGGATTTTAAGATCATGGTTAAAAAAATCTGCATCTCTTTTATCAGATGTATTTTTGTCTCGCAAATTGAAACCAAAATGTATGGGGAAAGCTCCAGTTATGCTGGTTGCATTTTGATTATCTCTCTCTATGTCATACTTTTATCCATTTTGATTATTTTAAAAATTTTTAGAAAAATATGTTATAACGCTAAAATTTAGTCAAAATAAGTTTGCTATTCAATGCACTTTGAAAGCACATATGGGCATGTGGTTCTGGCGTCTGACTTGACCCCCAGAGTTTGAAGGCCCCCAAAATTGATAGACATTATTGAACTTCCGGTGCTATTTCTGGCAATTTGGCCTGATTGGGCCTCCTAGAATTCGGTTGCTGTCCATTTGTAATTGAAACCTCTTTCATTTGGCTTTTAGAATTTAAGACAACATTTGCGTGTTTAATGACCGTATTATTTACTTGAGTTGGCAATTTTGTAATTTATAGAGAAAGCTCGGTCGGATTTCAATACACCCTAGAGGCACCTGTATCGACAAGCGCTAGAAGAGAAGATGATCGACTGACTTACATGAATAAAGGTAGTAAGTAGATTTGAATTATAAGTTAGTTTTACATAAGCTTTAGTTAAATCTTTAAAAATTTTCACCGACAGTAAGCTGCCACATCATGACAATTGCATTGACTTAATGCATAATTACTGTAAATTATCGACTTACTGAAAATTCTCAAAATTTACGCTTAAGCTTATGTGGAGCGAACTTTTTTATATACGTATGTTTTACGTAAAGATTTACGAAGGAATTGATCTTTTATTTCTTTTTAAGGACAATTTTATACGATTACTTTGGAATACATACCTGATCAAATAAAACCGCTGAAGTCAGTCACCGTTAAAGTAAGACATAAAGATTGTTAAATTATCGCGTGTGCGCGTTATCTAATGTGTTCTCGTAGTTTTGGCAAGTGTTAAACGCAAAGAAATTTGAAATAGAATGGTTCTGAAATTATTGTTATAATATAATGTGATATGATGTTTGCAGATTTATTGGCAAACTTTGCAAGCTTAAATAAATGAATGTTTTCAACTGTTTTTTGTGACATTTTTACCTATTATTTCTTTACATTAAATCAGCAGATTGCGATAACTGCAGAATTTATGTCTAACAGCTAGATACTTTTTAAATTTCGCGTTAATGATCCCACTTCTTCAAACGTTATTGCGTTCTTTGATCGAAATGCGTTTTTTGTGATACAGTAAATAAGCTACTTGACTTTCGATTCGCCGATTAGGAATAATCACATTTTCGTTCAGAAAATACGTACTTTTGATATATACGAGCAATTACGCCTTATAAACTGTACCGTCATGAAGTTACCATCGAGCATATTCAAGATATTGAGATTTTATTTGTCCTAACTTAAATTACTTGTGAATGAGTTGTCAGTAGGAAGTCTGTGAAGTAGAACGAAAACAATTTAATTATACAGGTACTATATATGGACACATTCTTGTTTTCTAATCATGCTTATAAACTTCGTTACTCATACAAATCGCTGTGCAAAAGAAGCTTGCGAAATTTCAGTCTATCATGCTTGTCGTGTTTCGAGAGGAAAAAACGTACGAGGATGAGATCAAGTGCTGGCAATTTTGGCATAGTAGGCAACATAGTTCCAAACAAAGAATATTGGACGTTGGTAAGGTCTTAAAAATAATAGCAATAATCAGTCATACATCCCAAATCAGAAATCGTGTTTTTTCAGATGCGAAAAATAGTACAGGAGTAGCTGGAAACATCGAGGAAGTTGCTCACAATGGCATTGCATTTTACTGGAACCCCACGGAACAACCAGTTAAAGTAATTTCACTTGATTAGGGTATAATTACGATAGCAGAATGAAATAGAAGTAGTTGTGCATATGCACTTCTTCAAAGCTTGCTTCAATCAACAGGGGCCGGTTGCAACACTCGAGCTTAAGCTCGAGCTCGCGATCATCTCGACCTATTTTCACCAACCTCGCGCTCATCGGTTGCAATACCTCGAACTTAAGAACTTAAGCTCGAGCTCAGTTGAGCGCGACGTCGAACTTAAGCTCGAGCTTAAAGCGCGAGCTTAGTCCGAGCTCGAGCTTAAGCTCGAGCGGGTTGCAATATTATTTTCATTCCGTAATTGAGCTCGACGTCGCGATCGGCGCTGTGTTAAAGTTGAACCTGCTAATCATCAGGCTTAAGCTCGAACTCTATGTGTATTTGCCGATTCTGAAACGTATTTAGATCGGCAAATGTTTGTCAAAAAGATGTTTGAAATGATTAAATTAATCCTCAAGAGATTTCAGTATTATACGAGTATACATAGAATTGTAAAAAAAATTCTATGAAAATAATAAACAAAAAGGAAATTAAATAAATGCAGTTTTATTACTTTAGAATTGATTTAGCAATTCTTAAAAAATTGAATGCAGAACATTATGACATGAAAAAAACTTAAAATTAAAATTAAAATTAGTAAAAAAATTGAAATTAATTTAAAAATAAATTCAATAAAAACAATTAAAATGTAAAATTAATATCAAAATTAAATAGATTCAATTAAAATTATGACTGACATCATAAAATGTTATGCTTTTATATAAACATTTGTACTCAAACATCATATGTGCATGCGCATATGCACATTACATAATTTACATTTAAATTCTGCTTCACACAAGTTTGGACTTAAATTTTAAAATCTATGTCCGACAATAAGCTGACAGATTGCAATTATAGCATTGATTAGATATATAAGTATCGTAATCCGTCGGCATACTTTCGAAAAAAATTCTCAAAATTTATGCCCGAACTTATGTGAAACAGACTATAGGTACACGTTGCGCACACACATGCGACGTCACATATAAATGAAGGTACATATTGCACTATACTTCATAGGTCGCCTAGTTAATGTGTACTGAGCTCGAGCTTAAGTTCGAGCTCAACCGAGTTCGAGCTTAAGCTCGAGCTCAGTTGATCGCGAGGTCGAGAAAAATGTTGCAACCGGTTTCTAGTTTGCGATCAGCTGAGCTCGACATGTCGGACTTAAGCTCGAGCTCGAGCTTAAGCCTGAGCGCGAGGTATTGCAACCGGCCCCAGCAGTATAAATTGCATTTTTCTTAACTAATGGAGAAATTTACTGTTATTAATAACTACATACCGCTTCACTAACCGGATTTTAGTACAACCGACCAGACATGCGCATGGGAGGTTAGGGGATCTAGACTCTCCATAATGGAAAAATGGAAAATTTTGTGGGGAAATGAGGCAAATTAAAGGCCAAAACGGATGTAAATTGGAAATTTTCTCCAACAGTGCTTCAATTTGACCAGAAACTCTCTAATAATATAGTTTTAACGCTATTTTAGCGCTTATACCAGTTGTTGAGGTCATTTCGGTCCAAAAAAGCTCATTTTTTGACCCCCAGACGGGCTGGCCCCTAAGATCGGTCATGTTGTGCATCTGTGCAACCGACTACTTGTAAATCTGTATTGTATCAGCGTGGTCAGAAATTTAAGGCACAAGAAGCTTCCGGAAGTTTTTGTTCTGAATAACCATTCGAATAACAGATGATTTGATAACGCAACTATAAATATATCACAAAAATCATTTCTAAATCGAAGAAAATAATGCTATTATGTTTAGACCTACAGCTTGAGAACTATTGCAACTAAGGGAATGAAAGCTGAAAAGTCCCTTGTGTAGATACGTTTTGTTCAAGTTCCATCTAATTTGAACAAAAATCACACGCACGTCACTAGGAAAATTGTTTTCAGATACGTGGGACACCGTAGTGTCAGAAATCGTTGGATTTAACAAGTCATAAACACACTGGGCGTGGGGGTCTGCGGAACTCCCAAAAATTGATAGAACCCCAGAATAGAATTTCGGTACTATTTTTTTAAAATTTTGCATCATAGAAGCCCCCCAGAATTCGGTTGCTGCCCTATGGTCACAAACAATATTCGTATGATCTTAGTTAGCCCGCATTGTTAATCACTAACTTCGTTGATGCGAATAACATTTTGTACTGTATCTGGTATTAAGAAGGCAAAAGGTTTAAGCATGCTCCATGAACCATGCTTAGCTTATACCTCGGAAATATTCGAGCCTAATTATTAATTACATGCATAATTGAATTGGCATACTTTCAGAAAAATGGGCATACCTTAATTTAACTCGAGTTTCAGACTATGTACACACATATATATTTTAATGATTCGAGTAATTATTTTAGTATTTCTGTTACTTTTCACTTTTGTTTGCAGGTCAATATCGGTGTACAGTGCTTAAGCACAGATTTCAGCAATCAGAAGGGCGTAAAAGGATTACCGCTTCATATACAAATCGATACTTTTGACGAGGCCTACAGCAAATCCATACCATTCCACAGGGGTTATTGTCAAGTCAAAGTATTCTGTGATAAGGTGAACATTTAATTATCTCTTCTTTACACAAGTATGTAATTTTTGCTGGCCGGAATGTACAATTACGGCTGCGTTTAATGCCAACATGTCAATGTTGTCTCAATTAATAGTCATGAAATTTTTTATCATTTTTAGTGAGGAAATTCAATTAATTAAAATATAATTTGCATATGGATTTTTTATCGGTATTGGTTACAGGTTCAAAATATATATAAAATCTTCTGGCTCTTTCGCGAAGGATTGAAAGCGAGCCTTCACTCATGATAGCTTCGTAGAAAAAACAATTTATTGAGCAGAGCACATTAAAGACAAAGGATAAAAACGATTTTCAAAAATTTTAGGTACTATTCATAGCAAAAACTGATTTAGGTCCTCCCAAAACTCTTGCCTGAAATGTCAGAAATATGAAACTTGTTAAAAGTAAACTTATCGCTGATGATTTATCTTATTTTTATTCTGCTTAATTATCCACATAACGGGCCACAAGATAATAATATGCAGTAAGAATTTCGTTATCAGGGTGCCAATAGGAAAATGTTGCACGAACAAAGAAGGGATGAGAAACGACGCTTGAATGGACGCAAGAAAACGGATGATGAATATCACGAACCATGTGATAGGTCGTGCTTCTATCATATGTCCAACCTAAGCAAACCCGCCGTTTTATTTGTCCCTCCCGAGGACTACGATCGAGTGAGAACGCGTTTCCTTCATTTTATGCTTAGTTTTTATCATTTTGCCTACCACGCGTAGGTAGGCAAAATAATGGTGTTTTTTGAACTCATCGCATCAACTTGATTTCTATTTTATTAAAAAATGTTGTATTTAGGGCTTATTACCTAAAAAGATGTGCTAAAATCTATTCTAGCGGTGTATCAGATACGTTTTAAGAATTTTCAATTTTTCCTTTGAAGGCCCCTTTTCACATGTACTCATACTTCAAAAATTTTGGGGGCTAGTCCTTCCAATTCCTCCACAGCTAAGCCCCTGTTGGGAGGTATTAACCGAATCCAGTGTTTTGCAATAAGAACTTTCGCTAAACCAACAAACCTGAATTAACTAAAGAACCCCAGGAGCGGAGCCAGATTAGCTTGCATGCAAATCATTTTGTTTTGCGGGATGTTCTATCCACTGAAACTTATTTTCAAAAAGTCAAGATCCTGAATGTAGCCTTACTTTTTTGCCCGGAATAAACGTGACATTTTTTAAGGAATTAAAATATCAGGCGTGAATGCTTATTTCACAAAGTACAGAACAGCTTTTATTCAATCACAATTTATAAAGTGGTTCGAATAATAGAATTTTTCATCTTTTTCTGATTATCACATTAAGTTACGAAACGTTTTACTTTTTAACCTGAGGGTTGTAAAATTGTTAAAGCACTTTTGCTTATTAAAGCTCTCCGCAATGGCAAAGTTTCGTCGATTCCTAATAGACATGTCGGCACAAAACATAATTACTTTCCGTGCTTTTATAGTCGTTAATGGGTGAAATTTGCAAAAACGGAAAATATTTATATCTGATTGTCTGGATTTAATGATGCGCATATAGATTATCAGGATCAGAAAGAAAAGAGAATTTCTAAGTCGTCAGGTTCAGTTGTCAAAGCAGAGGATTCATTATGACAACCTGGAATCTTTTTACTTTTCTATATGTTTTTTATTTAGTGCATAATAAGCTGATTGTCAATTTGTTTCTTTTCAATATAATCTGTCACTGGCTTAATCAAGGATCGGTGATAAAGTTTGATTTTCTTATGCAATATTATTTGCCATCTTATTTTAGTCATTTTTGCCATTTTATTTCAGTCATTTTCAACAAGCATTGACTTCTACAATATCGCTGATCCGGCCACAACAGTGTAAGATATCTATATAGTTTCATTCTATTTCTGTTGACTATATATGTATTTGCGATTCAAGATCAAGCGATTCAAAGGAAACTCTTATAAACGGTGACAGATCAATCACGCCGAATGCGAAAAGAAAAAAATTAGATTACCCTGCTAATCGAAGTATGTGTTGTTATTCATTTCATTTATTTCATTTTTTAATTATTTTATATATTTTAATTATTATTATTATATTGGTATTTTGCTGACTGACGTCAGTTATTCCCTGAAGAGTTGTTAGTTCAAAAAATTATTAGCACTCAGCATCTTATTAACGACTTTACTTTGGAGAAACAGGACTGTAGACGCAACCCTGTTGCTGAAAATGACATAAATGATCATCTTACCCCGTTAGATTTTCATCTATTTCATAATATGCTCATATTCGGGGTCTACAGTAAGGGATTAACTCGGGAGTGGTCAAGGTTGAGTAGAATTCAAGATTTTTATTTTAGGAGGATGCGTTTAAGAGGTACTTAGATCGGCTAAACATATGTTATTTTAAAATAAATCGCTCGACACCTAGCCTTTGGACTCTTCAGTGGGAGTGTACACCACACATGGGCGTGGGGGTTCGGACCCTCCTCCTAGAACCAGCAGACCTCCCCAAAATCGATAGACCCCGTGCATATTTGGTTCTGACTCTTGTTCAGTATCTCCTTTATTACTTATGTGGTTTATAAGTATGTCACAATCAGATGTGCACATGGGGACAATGAAAGAGTATAAAGAGTAGTAGAAGGTAACGGGAATCCTTTTTGGATTTCGGAAAAGAACGGATGAAGATGATCATAAAGTTTTTGCAATATTATTCGAAATTGACCTTCAGAATCTGTAAGTTAAGGTAATTTTTCACTATCTTAGCCTTTAAACTACTAAGGCCACTTCATCTCAATGAATCTCCTCGTCACCTGTACCATACTGATCTCCCTAGACAGGTCATGCTGTTCATATGCGCATGTGTTTCGCTATTAGGCATGCACATGCGCATATATTGTTTTAACTAAATTATCAAAAAACGTAAAAGTTCTTCGATTAGCTGCCGCTGAGTTTCAGCATGGCTACTACGTACTTAGTATGGAATTTCGCATTCATAGAGATCTCTGGTGACATCTTGTTATGTACATACTCGTAAGTGTAAAACAGCTCAAGTTATGTATAACAAATTAAGAAAAATTCCTCAAAAAATTCATGCACACTGATGAGTTTGTTCAAAAATCTGATGTTTTCTGAGTTAATTGAATGAACTGCTAAATACTAGTAGATGAAGTCAGGCTACGCTTTCTCGGACAGGTTAAAATGTACGTATTTTAACAGATTCCACGCATTTGATTTTCTTGCAGAAGTGCTTTGAGTCGATCAAAAATCTATTAAATCGAATCCATCTCTCTTATTCCGTTCATGTCAATTTCCTAGGTCATTAATAGCACAACATAGCTTTTTGACTGACTTTCCCAACCGGTCATGCTGAGCTGTGCACATTTGGCCGTGTCGCAAGAATACGTGCACATAGTGGCTGATCTAGAATTTTCCTAAGGGGCGGGAAGTAGTACCCCGGCTTTTTCCAAAACAGTCGGAAATATGTTCAAAAATTTGCCCTTCACTTGCGAAATAGCATTTTTCGGCGTTTTGCGTTGTCTATTTAAAATCGTCTTGGCACAACATTTTTTTGAAAAATTTGAAAATTTTCGACAATTTCGCTCAGAAAATTATTATTTATTTGATTTTAGTGAAAATATGGTGCGAAGCGCCGAAAAATTCGTGAAATCAAAGTGGAATAACCTTTAAAAGCTTGAATTACTGCTGGATCTCCTGTATTCATAACATTTGACGCAGAACGTCAAAAATTCTGAAAAGCTATGCTTGAAAATAGAAGAGAGCATAGAAGAGAGCTATATTGAAAAAGCTCTTCCCTGAGCAAGAATGACCCCCAAGAAAGGAAATAAGTGTCATTCGTAGGTATTATCCGACGCGAAGCGCCGGAAAAATTTGAGAAATTATTATCACTCACGATGAAAAATCGTTGCAGATTGCATATCCTTTCTTTATCTCGCAAATTATTTTTACCAATGAGGAGGGGGCGGCCGCCCTTAAATTCGCTTATGCGTGCACATCATGGCTGGTTTGGAGGCCAGCTTAGTATGGTGTGAACCAGAGAGCTTTTTGAGCTAAAATGCTATTTAAAATGATTATAAACGTTAAAATAGCATAAAAACTCCCCAATTTTCGTTTTCTGGTCAATTTCAAGCCCATTTGAAAAAAGTTTGATTTTCGTTTGTCTTCGCCCTTAATGTTGCCTTATGTTCCCTACAAAAATTTTGCCTTTCGTCCCTTGACTAGAAGAACATGACAAATTTTATTTTAATTCAATGTTTTTAGTCATGCTTTACGTAAGAAAGCAGGAAGAAGAGGTTTACACAGCTCTACATTTATCTCCGCCCACTGTACAGTCTCTAATAAATGCCGTGAGCGACAAGTATGGCGTCAAATCGAGTCAGGTTACGGGTATTTTCAGGCAAAATTTGAAAGGGTATGATTTACCTAATCATTATTCTGGTAACGTGTGTTAGCGAATTCTACAGAAAAAATCGATGTAAAAATGTACCTGCTTTTGAAAATTTTCTGCGACAATTTAGTAAAACACTTTAACACTTATTTCATAGGCTTATCTTACTTTCTTATAGTCAGAGAGACTATCTCATACAGTCGCCGAAAAACTTAACCGAAGAGGACTCTAGGGCGCAAAGCAAAAATTAAAATTTTGAAAATCTAATTTTTAAAATGGTCAACAATATAATAATATCACAAATTTATATTATTGAAAAAATGTTACGGCCAAAATAACATGAAAGTGCAAAATTATGTTTGTGTAACAAATAAGAAATAGGCATAAATAATACAAGTCACACCCTGCAGTGGAGGATCAAGGAATTTCCTAAGGGGGCCTCATCCCAACTTCTATAGTCTGTTTCACACAACTTCGGTCATGAATTTTAAAACTATCTCCGACAATAAGCTGGCAGATTGCAATTATAGCATTGATCTGATATATAATTATCGTAACCCTCGGCTTACTGTCGTTGAAAATTCTTAGAATTTATGCACGAAGTCACGTGAAACAGACTATAAATGAGCAGTCAAAAAATTTGAGTCAAGCATCCACTATTCGCAATAAAATAGTATTTTACTAGTCATTATACTGTGTACAAGTTTATGCGAGATTATTTCAGATAGAGCGATTTTTTCTGAAAATTTCGAAATTTTTCGGAATTTTATGCAAAAAATCATTATACATACCGTCAAAGTCTTCATGAGGAAGATTTGCAACATTTAGGCTAATGGGTGGCTAAATAACTCAAATTTGTTTTACCCCTCCTTGTATTCATGCAACCTTAAGGGTAAAACTGTACTGAAATAAGTGCGTTTTCTCGTTAAAGAACCATTGTAAGAGCCAAAAAAGTTCTCTAAATGAACTAATTTTAGCGCAAAAATATGATTTAAAAGCTTATTAAAGTTTTTGATTATCCTTTATTGATATCGCACCTCATTTTCAGAAAATTTCTCATATTGCTAAATCTCTGAAACGCGAAATTTTTGTCAAAAAAACGAACAAACATTCAAACTGTCTTGCAAAAATGCTTGAAATTGACCAGTAAATATCAATCATACTATCCTTTTTTGCTACTTTAATTTTTATAGCCATTTTATCTCAAAAATAGCTCTCGAGTTGACCATCCTCCAAGATCGGCCACGTTGTATAGCTATGGTCTCGATCAGACATGCACGTAGGGGTTTGGGGGTCTAGAATATATTTAGATGCACAGCATTTCCAATCTGGGGGTCAACCGTTCTGGGGGTCAACAATTCAGCTTTTGGACCAAAATGACCTCAAAAACTGATATAAATGCTACAATAGCGTAAAAAAAGCATTTTTGAAGAAAATTTCCAATTTTATTAACTTTTGGCCTTCTTGCCTCATTTTTGTGAGAAAATTTTCCATTTTTCCATTCTAGGGTCGACCCCGAACGACCCCCCGCCCCACGTGCATGTCTGGTCTAGATATCCAGCATGTAAAAAATGGGATATTTTGTTTTCTGAAAAAATGAGGCAAAGTGGAGGCTGAAATCGATGAAATGAAAAATTTTATTCAAAAGTGCTTGAAATTGATTAGAAACTTTACATTAATATAATTTTAATGCTATTGTATCATTTATAACAGTTTTTGACTTCATTTTGGCCCAAAAGCATCAATATTTGACTTCTCAGAAAGGCGGAACCCGGCCATGCGTGCATGGTCACGACGACCACACCTGGGCGTAGGGGGGGGTTTGGGGGGTATGCACCCCCCAGAAACCAAAATACCCCCCCAGAAATCAAAATATCCCCCAGAATTCAATTTTTGAAATTTTTTTTCGTTTTTTTCGCAATTTTTTGATGTCAATGGATAATGCTTGATGAGAAACGTCGAAAAATTATGTTTTTATCGCCATACCACCATTTTTTGACCTCCAAAAAATCTTGCACCCCCAGAATATTCTTGCTGCCCACGAATGGTCACGACGACCATAGGTGGGCAGCACCGAAATTCTGGGAGGGGTGAAAAAATTTTCAAAGGTCGTCTTAAAAGTGGTCGTATGGCGAAAAAAACACCATTTTTCGACGTTTCTCATCGAGCACTATCCAATGGCATCAAAAAATCGCTAGAAAAACAAAAAATTTCAAAATTTGAATTCTGGGGGGTATTTTGATTTCTGGGGGGTGCAAACCCCCCACGCCCGTGTGTGGTCACGACACGATTCTATTATTTCTGATCAGTTTGAATAGATTTAATTGACACTTTGCTCTATTCGTAGGGCAGAATTGAAATCAAAAAGCGTAATTTTTCTGAAAAAACAGCGCATTTCCTACCCAGAATTATAACTTAATTCTTTAAAATAACTTACCAAGCTATTTTTATGATTTAATCACGTGATTGTGCGACATCTTTTATAGTTATACTGTAAAAATCGACGACGAGATGCTCGAGTATTATTGCAACGAAGATTCTTTTATCATTCAATTTTCCCTTGTTAACGATGAAGGTGAAGCAAATTTTAACGTAACTTTAGTAGAACTGGATGTTTCGCGCTCATCGCCGACTGCTTCGCCGTCTTAAAAAATTCTTTTACCTGCTTCGATTTCGCCTTCGCAAACAACAATATCGCCTCGTATTTCAGCGGCCTTTTATTCTTGTTTTTATCTTTATGTACATAAGCAAACGACTAATTTTTTTGATAGTCATGTAAGTAGACTTTTTCGCCTTCGCTGTGCCTTTAGCGCGATTCTTTTACTGCACATATCCATAATTCTATTTTATTTACCGCGTCTATGAAATTTTAGCTTGTTTTAATGAGAAACGTTTATGATCTTGGGGGGAAGTTAGGGTTTTCTTCACCGCTAGGAATGTTTTCACTCCCTTATAATTCACTATTTTTTAAAATTCGTAGAAAAGGTGCTGTTTTGGGTATTTGCTCAAAAGTTTGAAACCGTTAAATTTAATACAACTTTTTCAATACAATGCGACTTAAACTTTAAAAATTAACTATATGGTAGCCTTATAATGCGAACAAAATGCCTTATAAGCGAAGTTCTCCCAAAGTTTATCCACAATACTTGAACCCTCATCATAGTGTACTAAACTAAGGTACTAATTAATCTTGGAACTCCTGCTGCAAAATTTGTATTTGATCCAATATGGTAGTTTTGAAATTAATACTGCCAAGTATTGACAAAGTTATTCAATTTTTAATACTATTCAAGGCTTATTATTGTTTACATGCCTTGGTCGAGTGGACTCGTTTTGATCTCATTAACTTATGGCATGAAAATACTTGTGAACGTTTTAACATGCCTCCGAAATCGACTGAGCCATAGCGTGATTATAACTCGAATTTTCCTAAATAATTGTTGTGATTGCGCCCTATTTCACAAAGGACGTTGCATATTATTATGTACGATAATATTGAGAGCCTCGTGTGCATTCAGTGCTTGTGATTTTCATGCCGTTTCAGTATTAGAATGCTCTTATGGTTGTGTCGTGTTATATATATTATTAACTAATTGACTTTTTATTTATATACGACTGGCATTTAAATAGAATTAGATGCGATAGAAAAGTTTATTAAATGTCTAATTTTAGGTGACACGACATACGTATGTATAGAGACTGCCTAAAATCTGCATATGGTGCTTCTGACCATAAATGCACGGAATGACCGGTTTAGTGGTTAGGTGGTGAGTTTTGGGCCTAAATGACTTCTATAAAGGCTGAAATAGCGTGAAAGCTATATATATTAATCCACTCTTTCTAATCAATTTCAAGTATGTTCTTTCGAAGACAATTTTCCATTTTCATCCATTTTGGCTCTTATTTATATCATTTTCCACTAAAAATTTTTAATTTCCATTCTCTCCCGCGTTCATTTCTGGCTGTGACTATCGCGCGGTATAGAAACGATCTTTTAAATCATTGATAGCGCAATCAAATGCACAACAGTCCTAAAACTTTATGTACTCGTAGGTAGGTATCACACATGGACGTGGGCACACCTGGGCGTGGGGGTTTGGGGGTATGCACCCCCCAGAAACCAAAATACCCCCCAGAAATCAAAATACCCCCCAGAATTCAACTTTTGAAAATTTTTTCGTCTTTTTTTCGCAATTTTTTGATGCCAATGGATAGTGCTTGATGAGAAACGTCGAAAAATGGTGTTTTTATCGCCATACCACCATTTTTTAGGCCATTTTTCGACCTTCAAAAAAATCTTGCACCCCCTCAGAATTTTCTTGCTGCCCACGTATGGACGTGGGGTTTTACAACCCCATCCAAAATCGATAAATCATCCAGAATTGAATCTCTGGCATGTTGTTTTGGAATTTTGCTGGTTTTGAGCCCCAAGAATTTGACTGCTACCGACATGATAAGTGTAGGGACGTTTCGTCATATCTTATTTTGTGCATACCTACACGTTTTCTGCGCAATGGGCTTTTGATACAGTGGTTTAGCAAAATGGTACAGCTTATGCAAGTATAGAACTTGCGTTGAAACTACCTTGACGGCGTGTTTCCATACCACCAGAACTGTATGAGCAGGCACGTAGCTGGCCGTCCTATTTTGGGGGGACCAACATCAATTTGGGGTGGACTAAGCCCAAAAATAGCACGAAATAACGTTTAAAAAGTCATATTCTTCCGATTTTTCTGAATTTTTGGAGGGTCTGGAGTCCGGACCCCTATTCCCTCCAGAGCTATTAACCTGTGTATGAAAGTATGCATGCATAATAAAGAGCTAGGGATGCAGCGGATACCCGCACCCGCACCCGCACCCGCTATTACCCGCGTCTTTTTTGGTACCCGCACCCGCACCCGCACCCGCTATTCCGAAATTTTTCTACCCGCACCCGCTAAAAATATTATGATAAAACAGCGGGTGGCGGATAATAATAATGAGAATTTACGAAAAGACAAAACGATTCTGTGGCAGTGGCACGTTAATGAAAAAACCAAAATGTATAACAGTGTGTTCTAACGTACCAGTACAAATTGGAAAAGCGAACATCTACTTGTAATGAGTCATATTTTTAAGTACCCTCTGGACTGCAGATACATGTTCAAGCTCTCTTATGGTTAATTCCAATTATGCGAATTATGCTTTTTAAAAAAAGAAGGGTCTAGGTGCCAGTCTTTACATGCATCAGTTCAACCACTCTAGCGTGCGTAGAGATATTATGCAGCAATGTATTGTACATTGCTTTTTTAAGACGAAGTAGGACGTTTTGGCACTGCCGTTTTGGCGCCATACTCGTTGTAATATTATTAATTATTTACATTTAATTTATGAATAAAGTATAATACAGATTCTGAGAGCTCATTCAATTCTCTACGTGATGGTACAAATTACTTTTAAAATATCTTTGACTTTAATGAGATAATTAAACGCATCTAAAAATACACTGGATTTTCTACAGTTTTTCAGTCGTACACAAATGAATACTCGTCGATTCTGAATATATAATTTACTTAAAAATCGCTTCAAAATTAATGTACTTAGAATATTTTTTAAGTTGCTGGCGCAAAAACGTCGTAGACCCTTTTTAAGAAGAGAATGACAACAACAAGTGTCTAAACATTGTATTCTGCAAAGTGCAAATATATTACTCATATTGGTCAATGGTTCAATCATTGACAATTTACTTATCTTTAGTTTGCAAATTTAATTCATTGAGAGAGTAGTCTGCAAAGAAAAAGACAATCAGCTTGAAGATTAATATGAATTTTGCACACAGTAAATAACTGCATTAAGCGGAAAAAAATGGAGCATTTTTAGCCCTATTTATATTATGCTATATCTCACTGCTAAACCCGCCACCCGCCACCCGTACCCGCTATTTTTAAGGTGCGACACCCGCACCCGCACCCGCTAAAGCAAAATTTTGGTACCCGCTCCCGCACCCGCACCCGCTATTCCAAAAAATGTGCACCCGCTGCATCCCTATAAAGAGCACCCGAATTCTGGTCAGGAGAAGGAAGGTCCTTAAATTTTTAAAGGTGAAAAAGTGACGAAAAATTGATGTTAGTGACAGAAACGATATTTTCGACGTTTCTCATCGGGCTGTTATCATTGAAGTGAAAAAAAATCGCGTGAAACCAAAAGTTTAAAAAAATAAATTATTAAGGTGCTTCGAATTTTGGGGCATAGGATGGGTCACAAGCATAGGTGGGCGGCACCAAAGTTCTGGGGGTTGCAAGATTTTTTTAAAGGTCGAAAAATGGCCTTACAAATAGTGGTATGGCGAAAAAACACCATTTTTCAACGTTTCTCATCAAGCAATATCCATTTGCAGCAAAAAATTGCGAAAAAAACAAAAAAAATTCAAAAGTTGATTTGGAGGGGTTATTTTAATCTCTGGGGGTATTTTGGTTTCTCGGGGGGGGGGGGGGTGCATACCATACGTGGGCAGCAAGAAAATTCTGGGGGGTGCAAGATTTTTTGAAGGTCAAAAAATGCCCTAAAAATGGTGGTATGGCGATAAAAACACCATTTTTCGACGTTTCTCATCAAGCACTATCCATTGGCATCAAAAAATTGCGAAAAAACGGAAAAAATTTTCAAAATTGAATTCTGGGGGGTATTTTGGTTTCTGGGGGGTGGGTGCATACCCCCCAAACCCCCCCACGCTCAGGTGTGGTGCATACCCCCCACGCCCAGGTATGGTCACAAGTATCCACAGTGTTTTTCGACTACATTCCTTAATAATCGTTTAAATTCAAAGGAAATTTAGCGAAAGGTAGACTATCAAATAACAAAACAAATTTCGAAGTTCTCTTGCAAATATGTAGTTTGGTCAGATAATACACTACTTCTACGGATCAACATCTTACTCGATCATGTGTTGAAGCCACTTTCTTAAATCTAGCTTATTTTCATTCTCAACTCGGTAATGATTCCCTGAAAATCAATCTACTATAAGTTTTACGGTCAGAATGGCTAGCAAGGCTTTTCGTGTGTATTTGAAACTTGAAAACTTCGCACAAGAAAAAATATAATTGGATCAAATCAGATGAGCAACAACAGGGAGTCAAATCAGATGAGAGCGTCGCTCATCTGATTTGACTCAGTGCAAATTTTTTTGATAGGGATCTGTGAAATCTAAAATGTACTGTACAACATATGCTTTGATGATATTCCTGATTTTCAAAAATTCCATTAGATTGGCTTTCTAGGAAGTAACTACGAAAATGAGGACAAAAACAAAGCTAGGTATGTATATAACTAGCAAGAAAAATTGCTCCAATGGAACAAAAAAGACGAATATACTGGGGATTATGGATTATTGAGGATGTAAAATGAGGGGACTAGAAAAAAGCTTCTATGTTAATGGCTAAAGTCTCAAAAACTATTAAAAATCAGAGTTTCTTTAACTGACGCAAAAAAATCGAAGTAAATTCTGCGGCCTGCAGATTGAATTAAACTATTCCACCAAAAAACGATTGAAAAAGCAGCATGTTAGCTAAGCAATAGCTATGGGCAATTAAGTGAAGTGAACTAGGGGTGGCTTTGCAGGATAATTGAATGAAATAACAAACATCGATGCATTCATGACACTCAAAGAAATTGTTGGTTAAAAGCAGTAGGAAACGCGTAAGCTTATGTGAAACAGACTACATGTAGGTACACTCGCATGTCCGCAACGATTGATTGCACTAATCAATAAACGCCAGGTTTGAATGCTATAATGCTCAACAAAATAAAAAACCTTTAAATACAATTGCAGTTAGTTTTCCATAGTCACACACAATACGAAGCAAGTCAGCGTTGCAACTTGCAGTAATTTACAAAAAGTGTACATTTCAGATTATGTTTAAACAATCTTATGTGAAGCATTGAAAATTATTTAAAGAAGGTTAGATTTCTTCAGAGGCCGCAGAATATACTTAATTTTTTTGCGCTGGTTAGAGAAAGTCTGATTTTTAATAGGCACGAAACTGTAGCAACCTACATAGTTCCTCTCGAATGACTTCTCCTGTTCATATGATTTGTCATGTTTTTTGTGTGTATTTTTTCTGTATATATATGTACTCCTGCTTACTTCTTCTCGTTTCACTCAGACTTTTGCGCCTCGTAGAACCCGTAATTTCTCATAATATAATTTTATGTACCTACTTTTTATGTACACGTGTACTATTTCTCGCGTCTTTTTGTTTCTTTCATACTAACAGTATGCCTCATTTATTTACCTTTTATTTATTAATTAATTTTTTCATATTTATTTTTCTTCTCTTATATCCTTTTTTCACTTACTTAATCATATTGATGACTTTCTATAATTCTGGGGGGTGCAAACCCCCGAACCCCTCCCACGCCCACGTGTGGTCGCAACTATGCAGCATATGTATAGGAAAAGGGGGAGGATGTCTAGAACCCCAGAAGTAAGAAGTGAAAAATTTTCTCGGGGAAAACAGGCAAAATAAAGGCTAAGAACAGGTGAAAATTCAAAAATTTCTCTAAAGATGTTCTAAAAACAGTAGCCTAACGCATTTTTCACGCTTTTTCAGTATTTATACCAGTTTTTAACGTCATTTTAGCCCAATAAAAGTTCAATTCATGACCCTAGATCGGCCATGCTGTCCACCATCCAAATCATCCAACCGCAAGTCACAACATTCCCACTACAAGTCCCCCAACTTTGCCGCCGTCCACTGTCCCAACATTCCCATCGTACCAGCGTTTCCGCCGCTATTCCCACCCAACATTGCCACCGTTCCAACATTCTAACACAACTGGCGTTGGTAAAGTGGGAGATAAGACCAACGTGGGCTTGATGGGTGTGCTGTGCACCCCCCGAAACCGAAATACCCCCAGAATTCAATTTATGAATTTTTTCGCAATTCTTCGATGCCAATGGATAGTGCTCGAGGAGAAACGTTTAAAAATTATGTTTTTCGCCATACTACCATTTACGACCATTTTTGACCTTGGAAAAATCTTGCACACCCCCCCAGAATTTTGGTGCTGCCCACCTATGGCTAAGACCAGGGTTGCCAACCGTGGGGTTTTACCTCAAATTTTGAGGTTTATTTTTACGTTTGAGGATTTTTTGAGGTTTTTATTTTTTGGGATTTTTGTTGAGGTTTTTGGAAATTTTTGAGGTTTTTTTGGGGGTTTTGGTGAAAATTTGAGATTTTCTAAAATAAGCGAGCTACATATCGATTACAACAACAACAACAACAACAATTTATTCGCTAAGTCGAAAGAAAATATTAACATACATGGATAAGACGAATGAACGAAAATGAAAATACATGAAAGACAAAACAAATTAAGTATGACGATGCAGGGTAAACGTAAAGGCAATAGGAAAAACTGCTCTTACTTACGCCCCTTTAAGAAATTTAGAAAGGTTTAATCTTTTAAGTTTAGTCAGAAAAACGTGTCTATTTGGAGCACTAATAATCTGTTCAGGTAGAGAGTTCCAGATAGGAATTATTCGATTGCAAAAATCAAATTTTCTGCAATTTTTATTTACATGATTGACGAGAAGTTTACAAGAATTTGCTGCTCGATTAGAATTTAAATTAATTGTGAAGAAATCCTTGAAAGGAAGAGCTTGACATTTGATAATAGAAAAGGCTAATGTTAGGTCGTTAGAGTGTCCAGACCAAGTTCGTGTAATCTTGCAGCATATGTCAAATTTTTATCACTAAAAATTCGTTTTGTAAACCTTCTTTGAACCCGTTCGACGGAGGTGATATCACACAGCAGGTAAGGACCACACCTGGGCGTGGGGGTTTGGGGGGGTATGCACCCCCAGAAACCAAAATACCCCCCCCCCAGAAATCAAAATACCCCCCCAGAATTCAAATTTTGAAAATTTTTTTCGATTTTTTCGCAATTTTTTGATGCCAATGGATAGTGCTTGATGAGAAACGTCGAAAAATGGTGTTTTTATCGCCATACCACCATTTTTAAGGCCATTTTTCGACCTTCAAAAAAATCTTGCACCCCCCCCCAGAATTTTCTTGCTGCCCACGTATGGTAAGGACTCCACGAAACACAGCAATATTCAAGCACTGGTCGAACGTAAGTAATGAAGGCCTTGACAAGTAATAATCTGTCTTTAGAAATAAAATTACGCAAGATCAGATTGCTTAACTGCATGCCTTTTTTCACAATATATTCACAATGAGATCTGGACGATAAATTAGAATTCAGAAAAACACCCAAATGTTTTACACAAAGTGTGTCCGTAGAAAGATAGAAATCATTTATGTGATAAGAATGCCTAGGTTTTGAACTACACAGATATAGAACTAAACATTTATTAACTGATATTTTTAATTGCCATGTATTGGCCCACTCATGCACATAATTTATGTCAGCTTGAAGTGTCATGAAATTGGATGATAGATTCCAAAGTTTGATATCGTCAGCAAACAAAGTAAAATTACTGTTTTGGCGCATTTCACATAAGTCGTTAATGAAGATTTAAAAAAGTGTGGGACCTAGTATACTACCCTGGGGCACGCCACTGGTAACAGGAATAGAATCAGATAAAGAATTTTTAATTAATGACTTGGGATCTATTAGTCAAGAAATTTTCGATCCAATTAAAAGAAAGTTTGTTCAGTCCATAAGATGCCAACTTAATTAGCAGTTTTTTGTGTGACACGGTATCAAAAGCCTTACAAAAGTCAATGTAGACAATGTCAACAGGAATTCCCTCATCTAGAAATTTGGTCCACTGATTTTTGCACTCAACAAGTTGTAACGCACATGATCAATTTTTTCTAAAACCAAACTGTTTTTCACTTAGCAGATTTTGCTTCTCTAGATAAGAAATCAAGGACTTGTTCATTATAGATTCCATTAATTTACAAGAAACACAACATAAGGAGATTGGACGATAGTTATCAACTGATGACATATCTCCCTTTTTATGAACTGGGATCACAACAGCTTTTCGCCAAAAATCGGGTATCTTTCCACTTTGATAAGAAACGTTAAAGATGGTTTCTAAAGGGAAAGTAACACTGTTTTCAACAGTTAAAATATTGTGTTAACTACTGTAGCTAATTTTAACGTCGCTTCGCTAGTGCAGGCTTGCCAGGTTGGGGGTTTTCCCCCCATTTTGGGGGTTTTTTGTGGTCCTTGAGGGCTTTTTTGGGGTTTTAGCTCATGGGGGATTTCATGGGGGTTTTTCAAAATTTTTGAGGATTTTTCGGGGGTTTTTTATTTAATGTGCAAGTATTAAATTCTAGTGAGTTTTTAGAGGCAGCAATCAATTACTTGAGTTTTTGTCAAGAGAAGCCGACAGTACAACACAATCGTGCGTGCCCAGTTCAGCTGACCGTTTTTTATTTCAGGACTTTTGTTTTTAGCTCTGTTATCCGGTAGAATTTATTTCAATTCTTTTAAAATATCGTGTTAATGAACAGTCGCCATCGATTCGACTAATTTTATTTGAAAGAATAGCGAACCTTAGTTACACAAATTTGAGTGTTGTTACAATAATATCAGGAATCTAGGGAAATTTTAGGATTTCTATGGATGAAAAATTTAGACCTGGCAACACTGCCTGAGGCCCGGGTTTCATATCGAGGTTCATCGTCCAAGTTGCGTTAATAATTCATCGTTCCATTTGTTTATTCTCCACGTCATTTTTTCCTTTTTTGTGCCATATTGATTTTGATTTGATTAGTCTTTTGGCTAATTGTTTTTGTTACCTATTCAAACATTTGGATGTACTGAACTTTCTATGATAAAAGGTTAAAAGCGTTGAATTTAGAGAGACTTTTGAACTCCGTAGAATTTATTTTGATCTAATTGTTACATATAATATTATTCATAATGATCTCTTACCGTCTTATCAGTTTTATGGTCATTCGCGTACTAGGAATGCATTTGCAAATAAGATCTATTTAGTTAAATTTAGACTTGATTGTAAAAAGTATTGTTTTTCTACTTGATCAGCTAGAATTTGGAACGCTCTTCCACAATATATTCGAAATTCTCCAAATGTTGTGATATTTAAGAGAAATTTGAAAACGGTTGATTTTAGTAAATTTTTGATGGGGCACACGTGAGCGCAATAATCATTTGCATGTCCATGATATTTCGCATTTTATATTATCTGTTTTATTTTTTCTTGCGACGTTTTGTCCGCGTGTTTATCTGAATAAAGTATTAGTATTAGTATTAGTATTCAAACATTTTTATTTTAGTGAGATCTGCCTTAATGGCTAGCACAACGGATTTGTAAATTGTAAATTCCGGAGCTTTTGCTTTAGCTAGGCGTAGGCCTGCATGAATCGGCAAACTTTATACCCGTTCTATTATGAGAAATAAGAATCCAAAATATGTTGCGCAAAACAACCATTTCAAAACATTTTTGTTCAACTAAAAAAGACGAAAAATTCATGAAAGATGGTTTTTTATTTTTGGCTGCAAAAGATATGGCACGGTGGAAAATGCACAAAAACGATGTTATTTAGCGCATCCAGCTCGTTTGTATGCGTTTTATTGACTTAATTGTAAGCATTTTTTAATATGGGGGTTTTTTTCATTTGGGGGATTTTTTTGGGGGTTTTTAAAAATTCGACCTGGCAACACTTCGCTAGTGACGCAATTGATTGAATTGGAGGAACTGACACTGAAGTGAACTGCCTTAAAACTGCTTGTGAGCTCCATGGTAACGCCTATAATCTCAAAGCAAGCTGGAGTAGTTAATAATCAACCAACGTGGGAGTAATAACAACTTAAGCAGGAGTGCTACCACATACATAAAATGCATGAAAAGCACAACAACAACAAGAAATTTTATTACTAACCCCAAACTGAAGAAGTTCAAATTAACCTTTTTGCTTACTTTGTGGCTTGTGCAGGTGCACAGAATAAGATTTAGTCATTTGTTTTAACGTCAATATTAGCTTTTATTTCCAATTTAATAACGTTCATACACGCATGCGTTCTGATTCCGCATACCTACCTACGTCGCATATCTATATCTACTAAACATGTGTTGCACTTCTTTTTTAGTCAGGCCTATGTTCGCAATTAAAAACTTAATTTGAAAAAAATAAATAAATAAAACTGTTTTGTGAATTTCATCTTTCATCTGCCTGGAGTAACTTAAGAATATGGTACTTTCAGAATACTAAGAAATAAACTTCAAAAAAGCGAAGTTTTCCGCTCAGTATTTAGAACATGATGAAAGAAAGCGCGGGAAAAAATTTCATCCGTCTATGATCAATATTACAAAAGCAATGGGTTTCGTAAATTAGCCCCTTTTCGACCTGAGCAAGCATCTTCTCGACCTAAGTATTTGAAGATTCAAACAGCTGAATGCAGAATCACATGCAAATACCCAATTTACGTCGACCTAAGCATCTATACATCGACCTAAGCATCTATACATCGACCTAAGCATCTATACATCGACCTGAGCATCTATACATCAATCTTAGCATCTAAACACCGACCTTAGCATCTATACATCGACCTGAGCGGGAGCGACCTCGACCTAAGCAGCTTAAAACACCTTTCCAGATATACTAAGCCTAAGCCTAAGTGTAATAGAAGCAAAAACTTAAAGTTTTGTATATCTTGTCAAGTAAAACCGAAAAAACATGCAAAAAAATATGAAATTTTTTAAGTTTTTTAAAATTTCAAACAGCCTTTCGCGACGTTTTTCTTTCTTCTCCTTCATTGTTATGCTTCCTCCCCTAATTTCAGCCCATATTATTTATTTCTGACAAATGTATTAGTCCTTGGATCGAGCCGTTTAATCCTCCCACGCAACACTCAAATCGAGAGTTGCCTGCAACTTTGCAAGTATGGCTCAGATTTTCACCAAATTTTCTTTCCGCGCTTCAATTTATCATGTTCTACCATTTTGGCATTCCGTATTCGTTTTGCACCTTTTCCAAAAGTACCATATTCTTAAGTTTAGCCCATCTGCCTATAAGTAAAATGGTTTTTTTTGCGTTGTCTTATTTGGTAAAAACACTTGACCTGACTACGGAACGATGTGCCAAACGTGATTATTATCAGAGGCGTAGCCAGTATTTTGGTTCGGGGGAGGCAAAAACAAAAATTTTTTAAGACTACTTTTGCATTGAATGCCAGTAACGTTATGTATAGTAAAACTAAGTTTTTCGACCTTTAGTATTGTAGCCTAGCTAATTTATGGGTTTCTAACGATCAAACAAAAAGTGTAAAGCGGCGCGAAGTGCTGAAATTTTTGGAATTTCTACCGTTTTCGTGTAGAATTTACGGCCTTTCTATTGACAAACAGTTCGGAAATCATAAGTGGCGCAAAGTGTCAAGAAATTTAGTCATTTTCTACCGCCCTTAACATTTTGTAGCTCTGTGTATACTAATAGTCTGACAGAGCAGAAAAATTATTAAATTTGTACAAAACAATTTTGATAGTTCATGCTTCTAACAAGAAAACTGCAAATTACTAACTTTGTCTGAAAATATTTTGAGTGATGCAGGCTTTTAAACGCAATGCTGGAGCTTTACAAAAAGAAAGAAGACTAACTGGAGGCGCTATGCGCCGGAGAATTTTCACGATTTTGCACTTTAAACCCAATTTATACCGCTTAAATCATACAAAACAGACAAATTAATGCCGGCGCGAAACACCGGAAATTTTTAGAAATTCGTAATCCTTTTACTTGGCTTGTTCTCCCTTAAATCTCGTTGCACATGTACAACGAGAGTTTACGGCTGCGGGGGGTCTGAGGTGGTGCGCTCAAGTGTTCCCTGCAGGTTCCGGGGCAGTCTCGGAAAATTTTGTAAAAAACATTTTAATGACGTTAAAATTTTCGCAAAATCGGCCAAATCTCGGTTCTGAATCAAGCCCAAAGACACTTAAAATTGATGAGCTACTACATTGTACAAAACTTCTGACCCGAAATGCGTTTTTCGACCTCTGCTAATTACATAGCGCAGCAACGGGTCGTTGCCAATATGAAATAGAAAAATGTTGTATCAATGAAAATTCTGTTCTTACCGTTTTCAAGCCGATTTGTGGCCTTCTTATTAACAAGATGCAGTTCAGAAAACAGGAAATGCGCAAAAACATAAGAAAATTTGGCCATTCCTTTCATTTAAAATAGGATCATGTGTCGTTGTAAAGAAAGACAAACAAAGTAAAGAATAGACAAAGTGGTACACAAAAGGCAAACAAAGCAGAGAACAGACAAACTGGTACACAATCATTTTCGCACTTTTACTATTATGCTCAACAAGCATGCGCAGTTTCATTCAACGAACAAATAGTGCATTAAATTACTGAAGTGATGTGAAGTGGTGGATTATTTAAGCTGATTCAAGCTTTTAAAGTCATTGGATCTATATAATAATAAATAATAATGACTCGGCGCGAAGCGCCGGAAAATTTTGACGTTTTTGCCTTTTTGGACTCAGTTTTCTGGACACACAGTATTGCAACAGAAAAATCAACAATATTTCTGAAAAATTTTGGGGGGGGCATGTGCCCCCATGCCCCCTGGCTACGCCTATGATTATAATTAATTATGAATAACACATTTATCTTGATTTTCTAATCATTTAAAACATTTATTGTACGCAGCTTAGAATCTCTAAATTCCTTTCACTGGAGTAAAACCTGTTTGATCGTTTGTATTGAATAGGTAGGTATAGAACTGTTTGTCCAATAATCTTAATCTAACAGGGGTAGTCAGGCCCGTATCCCGGTGGATAGGGGGGGAACACGTGACCCCCGAAATGAAATATAAGAATGATTTTTCCCTTTACTCCCCCTCGCTTTTTAGCCAAAATCGTAAAAAATTTTGAAATTATGATTAGAGTCTACTTATTCCGCTCGATTTTTAGTCTTTACACAACCTAAAGCGTATTTTGCATCTATTTCTTCTGTCCAGCACAGGTTTTATGTAGAAAATGGTCTTTAATTAAGAGGGTGTCTATTAAATTCTCACCATGTTTTAGGCATCTGGGTAGCAAAATTTACGAATTGCATAGCTCTAGTGGTGATATTGACACCCCCCATTGGCCAAAAATATTTGGCGAGATAAAGAATGGATAAGCAATTTGCAATGATTTCTGGCCATCAGTGACCAAAACTTCTCAAATTTTCCGGCGCTACGCGCCGTATGATACCTATTAATGACATTTATTTACTTTCTTGGCGACATGGAAACACGTTTTTGTATTCGGCAAAGATTTTTCCTGGTGTACAAAGACTTTTCGGGACCGCCTTTGTAGATGTACAAAGATTTTCGGGAAGACAAAATCTGCAAAAGAGGTATGAAATTCGCAAAAATTTTCGGCGCTTCGCGCCGAAAATGAGTAATTGTGTGTCCTATATATCTTTATAATAGCGGAAATCGCATTTCGAAAGGAAACATGTCAAACTTTTTGGCGCTTCGCGCCGTTTTAAGACGATTCTTAATGATTTTTGCCCTCATAAAAGCAGCAATTAGCCAAAATACACTACCAAAGGTCGAACAACTCTGTTTTTACGACACTAAAGTCGCTACCGTACTATATCATGGTACCCAAAAATTTGTGTGTACAAAATATACAAAGGCTTTTAGGGACCATCTTTGTACATGTACAAACGGACCTCGTACAAAAAACACTGCCTTGAAGCCACTTTCTGTTCATGTAGGTTTCAAAACAATTTTAACAGCTATTTTAGCATAGTTTTCTTCTATTTTCAATTAAAAATTTCGATGTTCCGCATCAAATGATATAATAAATACAGGAAATCAAGCAGTAACTCATGCTTCTAGACGTCTATCCGCCTTAATTTTACAAATGTTTCGGCGCTTCGCGCCAGATTTTTGTTAAAGTCAAAGAAATTTAATGATTTTTTCGCACAAAATTGTCTAACATTTTAAAATGTATAGAAAAAATATTGCGTCAAGTGATTTTATGCAAAAGTATACAATGTAAAACACCGAAAAGAACGCTATTTTGCGCGTTAGGACAAATTTTTTGATCTATTTTGGACTGTTTGGAAAAGCTGGGATACTGCCCCCCCTTAGGAAAATCCTAGATTCGCCACTGGTCCTATATATCTTTAAAATAGCAGAATTTGCATTTAGAATGGAAAAATGCCAAATTTTTTGGCGCTCTGCGCGGTTTTGAGTCAATTCTTAGTAGTTTTTGGCGTGAGAAACCCAGAAATTAGCTGAAATACACTACCAAAGATCGAAAACCCTGTTTTACCACACTAAAATCGCTACTGTACTAGCTATTGACAACTCGTTAGCATTATTGAAAAAGAAATTATGATTGTCCCAAAATGTTTCAAGTAGTATTTGCATTTGTTTGATTAAAAATTGCTTGTGCCTTACCCTTTTTCATGTTCTTATGACACTTCTGCGTGTACCGTGTGCGTTTATAGCATGATTTACAACCGGGAAATTGTCCATAAATCATCCGAGAAACCCCGGGAATTTTATTTTAGGAAACCAGTGGCCACCCTGAACTGAGTAAAAGCTATAAAATTAGATCCATTCAAGCAGAACCACATAAATTTGGGCTAAGCCTAAATGAAAATAGCTACAAAGCCTGTAAACCTTATTGTTTACTGGATAGAATTCATTTCTAAATTTTGAGGTTTTACCCTAATTTTTGAGGTTTTTTGGCCAGTGATTTGAGGTTTTTGAAAATTTGGGTTGGCAACACTGGCTAAGACCCCTTAAAATGCACACTCTAGAATTTAGCAGATCCCAAGATTGTAGTTTCGGCATCTTTTAACCCTATCAGATCCCTTCTCAGATTGCGTTTGGCAGTGTATTTCTTATTTCTTTGAGTAATACGTGTTAACTTATCAAATACGTTCAGACCAAACCAAACACACACAATAAGCGCAGGCAAGCGTTTTCACAACTTTTCGTGCGCGTACATATGTATGTAGTAACTTTTACAGCAAATTTTTGCATGTGATTCTAGTGGCACGGTTTCCCTGGGCCCAACGCAAACAACATTGTGTTGTGTCCTGAATAACTCGTTTCAAACTGAACACGCGAGCTTCCTGCTCACTTGGGAAGGGAAAAGGCTTTTAATCATACTTGGGCAGCAAGAAAATTCTGGGGGTGCAAGATTTTTTGAAGGTCGAAAAATAGCCTTAAAAATGGTGGTATGGCGATAAAAACACCATTTTTCGACGTTTCTCATCAAGTACTATCCATTGGCATCAAAAAATTGCGAAAAAAACGAAAAAATTTTTCAAAAATTGATGTCTGGGGGGTATTTTGGTTTCTGGGGGTGCATACCCCCACGCCCAGGTGTGCTTTTAATTATTTTCATACTTGTACCTATACTCTACCAGCGTAGATGCGCTGCCTTTTTCAAATAGGTACCACCCACATGTTTATTTCCAATTAATACGTCATAGATAGTATAAGGGCTAAAGACGATTTTGGGGGCATGCAAAAGTTTAGTCAACGATGAAGTATGTATCATTGTTCGGCGACGCTCAGTGAGACCAATGACGAGGTTGGCCGATTGGGGGCCAGGTGCGCTGCCTAGTCCGAGTGCGCTGCCTAGTCCGAGTGCGCTGCCAAGTCCGAGTGCGCTGCAAGGTCCGAGTGTGCTGCCGTAGTCAAGTGCGCTCACAGGGCCAAGTGCGCTGCCAAATAAACAGCATGTAGTTACGCAAGTACGTAAATAGGTACATATGTACAATTATGCTTTTTCCTACCGCTTTGTGTCTGAGTAGGTACGATTGATCAAAGTGGAATTCATAAGCGTTCTGGGGAGATTTTAAGGAAAATCAATACCCCAAAATGGCTAACTGATTCCAGCAAAACAAGGATTTTTTCAGACCGACACACCAGAATTCCCAAGCTTTACATACATAGTAATACCTTATTTTAGGCAGCCTCTTAGCAGATGTACAATGGTTACATATTGTAACTTATTGTTAGTAAGAAATTTGTTCTTAGATGTTATTCCAATGCTGCATTTAGCTTAGATATCTATTATCGTTTTCCGTCAGCACTTTTAGTTCGAGAATTTGTGCACATAGATAAGTAGGTATGTACATGCAGATAAATGTACGCAACTATTATTCGTGCTAACGAGTGATTCTTGTGCATAAGTGACACAAAACATTCAATTAACCGTTAAGAGCCAATGTCTGTAAGAATCACCTTGCTGTAATAGTGACTTACGTAAGCAAAAGAATAATTTTTCTTTGTTTTAACATATATTACACAACTTTTTACCCTGATTCCGAATCTGAAAACCGTTTTACACAAAAATGACTTTTTGCTGACTTTTATGGGTGTAAAGTGTGAAAAATTGGAATATGTGCCGAATTTCATATATTGATTAATATTTTCCAGAATAAATAATATTTTTCAATGCAATTTTTTTTAAATTACAGAAGATTGAATGGGCTTTACAAAAAGTATAAAAAGTTTGTTTACCGGTTCATTCCACGGGATGCAGCAGTCAATAAAAGTCAAAAATATGAATTTTTGCACTTGTAACATTTTTACTTTTTTAGCCATAAGTCCAGAGTGGTCGTGTACCCATCTCTGTGTAACAAATGTAGGATATGTGATACATAGTTATTGACCACTTTTGACAAACGTGAAATTAACTCATGAGTTTAAAATCTCAAAAATGATACATTTTTTCTATAGAAAATTTAACGTTTCAATCTATAACTCCTAAACCATAAAACATTGTGCAACTGCATTATACCACAGCTTGTACCATCTATGTGCCTAAGTGCTTGCAAAAGATCATGCGTATACCTTTACTGCTTGTTGACCTTTTTTGACAAACGGTTATTGAACTCAATTGGTCAAAGTCGAAAAAATCGTACATGTGTGGTACAAATAACTTTCCTTTTGGAGCTGTAATATCGAAAATAAAATTCATCTTGTGGCCACATTACATCAAAATTTGCACTATTTATTTGCCTAATTATATGCAAAAATCCATCCATATATGTTTGATATTTATTGACCATTTGTGGACAACGTAAAGATAGCTTTATTAGTCAAAATCAAAAAGTCACACATTGGTGCTTCAAAAACTTTTTCTTTCAGCTCAGTAATTCAAGAATTAGGACACATCCTTTAACCGCATTACACCACAGTCTCTATGTCCCTAATTGTACACAAAAAATTATCTGCATATGTTTCGTACTTATCTATCAGCCATATTTCACAAGTGTGAACTTAACCTACATAATTGGTCAAAGTGAAAAAATGCATGCTTTTGTTTCAAATAATTTTATTTTCTATTTCTAACGAGAAGTAAAATCTATCTGATGACCATACTACGCCACGGTTCGCACGACCTATTTGCCTAATTGCATGCAAAAAATTCATACTTGTATGTTGGATTATATTTATTTATTATTTTTACCCGTAGAAAATCCTAACATAAAGGAATATGTTTTATATCGTCAAAATTCAATTGTCAAAACATTCTGAATGAATCAATGTGTCTTCAACGTCATCTGCCTCATCATTTAGATTTGGGTCTGGTTGGAAAAAAACTTCTAAGCAGTCATCTTCATCAGTTTCAGTTGGGACAATAGCTTCTCTAATCCTGCAATTTGCTTCCATGATAAAAACTCAGATTGCTTGAATTAGGGCAATCTTGGCATTTCAGTTGCAGTCTCCCTTGGATCGCACTTTCTTCGAGTCTTAATCCCATCAACAAATTTCTTAAGCAAATATTGGCACTGATTTTCTGTGAATGCTTTACAAGATCTTTTTTCCCTTAAAGCCCAGCCAGTTGGTAATCTTTGGATTGAATCATCATCTGCATACATCTCCCAGAATTGCTGCAAAACTTCATTTAGACTTAAAAGCCGAGGCATTAGCTGCCGATTTTCTATTTGTTTCTTGTACGTTGTAATAGCTGCATCACACAATGTCAGTCGCTCAGGGATCAATGTCTTTGAAATGATTTCACGCAATCAGGAACAGTACAAGTAAACAGTTGCAAAGATCTTGCTGAGCTGTCTTCTTCTGGTGAAACAGGCACAAATGTTGGTGTTGACTGGTCCCTTGTCATGGGCTCTTCAAGGATGGGCTGCCAGATAGTTCTTGGATCAATTTCTCCTGGCTGTTTTCCTTGATGTATGATACTCTTGACATTAAATGATGATGTTCCATCTTTTTCAAACCTCGAGCTTTTTGGAATATTGGCTCCACATCCAATACGATAAGATTTCCAAGCTTGAATCTCATCAATTTCAGACAGAAAATTGTTCAAAACGTTTATGTTGTTCATTTTAGCAGCACTCTTTCTTCCTTGCTCCACAGTGCCATAGATGACTGAGCTTCCTTTCACACCACCATATGATGAAACGCAGTTGATAAATTCTTCTGCTGTGGTGCATTTATGATTTTCATCAATTAATAGCTTTGCATGCAATTAGGCAAATAGATAGTGCGAACCGTGGAGCAGTATGGTCACCAGATAGATTTCACTTCTCGTTAGAGATAGAAAATAAAATTATTTGAAACAAAAGCATGCATTTTTTCACTTTGACCAATTAGGTTAAGTTCACACTTGTGAAATATGGCTGATAGATAAGCACGTAACATATGCAGATGATTTTTTGTGTACAATTAGGGACATATATGTTAGATACTGTGATGTAATGCGATTTAAAGATGTGTGATAATTCTTGAGTTACAGAGCTGAAAAAAAATTTTTTGAAGCACTAATGTGTGACTTTTTGATTTTGACCAATGGAGCTAAGTTTACGTTGTCCACAAATGGTCAATAAATATCAAAAATATATGGATGGATTTTTGCAGTGCAAATTGTGGTGTAATGTGGCCACAAGATGAATTTTATTTTCAGAATTACAGCTCCAAAAGGGAATTTATTTGTACCACACATGTATGATTTTTTCGACTTTGACCAATTGAGTTCAATTACCGTTTGTCAGAAATGGTCAACAACCAGTAAAGGTATACGCATGATCTTTCGCAAGCAGTTAGGCACATAGGTGGTACAAGCTGTGGTATAAGGCAGTCGCACAATGTTTTACAGTTCTGGAGTTATAGATCGAAACGTTAAAGTTTTTATAGCACAAATGTATTATTTTTGAAATTTGAACACATTAGTTACTTTCACGTTTGTCAAAAGTGGCCAATAACTATTCATCACATATCCTACATTTTTTACACAGAAATGGGTACGTAGGTGGCACATATTGTGGTGAAATAAGGTTTGATTCTGTACGACCATCCTGGACTTATGGCTAAAAAAGTAAAAATGTTGAAAGTGAAAAAATTCATATTTTTGACCTTTATTGACTGCTGTATCTCGTGAGATGATCCGGTAAACAAACTTTTTATAGTTTTTGTAAAGCCCATTTGATATTCTGTAATTTAAAAAAAACTGCATTGAAAAATGTCGATTATTCTGGAAAATATTAATCAACATATGAAATTCGGCACATATTCTGATTTTTCGAACTTTACACCCCTATAAGTCAGCAAAAAATTATTTTTGTGTAAAACGGTCTTCAGATTCGGAATCAGCGTAAAAATTTGTGTAATATATGTCAAAATTACGAGAAATTAATTTTTACTTACGTAAGGTTAAGGTGTTCCTTACAGAAACTAACTCTCAAGTCGTAGGAAAATTAATTAAAAAACACGTAACACTTGCTCTTAATTCTATATTTAACGCTAGTCGAATTTTCTTTCCTATGAGAAAATTTTCTGTGAAAAATGTGGCAAAATTAAGGCAAAAAGTGGATTGAAATTGAAAACTTTCTCCAAAAGTACCAGAAATTGATATAAACTATAAATTGGCGTTTATATCAGTTTTTGAGGCCATTTTAGCCCGAAAAAGCTCAATATTTGACCCCCGCCTTGCTGAGCATCTCTTCACATGGTTCCGACTGTCAAGAAACCATTCCCATCCACAGCAGCCCAGAATTCAATTTTAATTTTTTTACTGTTTTTATTTTGATATGATGAATGGGAATGAGAAGAGTCAAAAGATGTGTTTTACGTTTTAACGTTAGCTTTCAACCATTTTTTCTTACTAACAACATTTTTGGGACTTTGTCGTCCTATGAGTTTTTTAGAGACATCGATGTTCTAAATGGATGTTGATTGATAGCTACATAGATGGAACAGGCTATCACAATTATTACTTCTCAACGAAATGAAGCAATTCGGCTTGCTGTTTGAAGATTTTTATTCTCTTTAAAGTTCAAATTAAATTATTCTTACAAATGCAAAATATTAACAGATTTGAGATCAATAGTGCCTCTATACAGCAGAACAAAAGTGTAGTATTTTAGCTCGAGATGAATCGCATTTATTTGAAGGTAGCCGAAGATTTTTGAGCTGAAATTGCCTCGAAATTATCTTAAACCACTAAATAGCATAAATACTAAGTAATGATTCGTAGTTGATTTCAAGCACTTTTTAAGGAAGTTGTTATTTTTTCGGTTTCTGACCTTAATTTTGCGACAAAAAAACTTCCTAATTGCGCTCAGTACTGTTTACATAAGTAGTCTACTGGAGAAACATTGTTTTTTAGTAATCAGCGGAAATAATTCGCACGCAAAGCGGTAATATCTGTCTGGCAGCGCACTCGGCCCTATCAGCGCACTCGACTATGGCAGCTCACCTGACCTCGGCAGCGCTCTCGGACTTGGCAGCGCACTCGAACTAAGCAGCGCACTCGGCACCGACCCGGTTGGCCGAAGGTCGGCGCATGTCAATAAATGAGCAAAAAAGAAACTGGGTCGCGCATCCGCGATTCGGGCTAGTTTAGCATTCGATTTCAAACTTCGAATTCGCAAAATCATCGATTTTGAGTGTTACCTTCAAATTCAGCGCATTTTTTGTAGCAAGATGATATAAAAATTTAATTGAAAAATATGAAGTTTAAAAATCGCTTTTTATTTATGTACGCACTCAGAGCCAGTTCCGTCTTAGGCATGTGCTAAGTGTGCAACCGCACAGGAGCCCCGGAGCCCCAAGGGGCCCCCGATGGCCCCTTAAACACCAAGCAAGGAAAAATTTGGTGGATAATGGGCGGTCGCCATAATCGTCCGAGCTTGTATTTCTTAACGCTCCCATTCAGCAAATAGATACTAAGTGACCTTTCTGTTTATGAAAATTTAAAAAATTTCCGGCGCTGCTCACCAATTTCTCGTACCACCTATAGTCTGTTTTACATGTACTTACAGTTTTTCTTAGTTTTTGTTTTTTACAATATGTTCTTATGATAATTGACATTTTGTGGTAGTTGTGCTATAGAAAAGTTATTATCAGCAAACTGTTAGTTTGTAAGTCGAAATTTTGTATATGTGCGAGAAGCGGCGGATCTAGGATTTTCCTAAGGAGGGCGGTACCCCAACTTTTCCAAAAACAGTCAAAATTGTTTTCATTTGTTTGCCTGAAATAACACGAGATTTGTTTAAATTATCATTATAGTAGAAATTTTCTTTTCAAATCATTACGCACTTTTCGTTTAAGAGCGTCCAAATGTTTTAAAGCTTTCACATTAAACCTTCAACTAGGAGCGAAACGAACATGAAAACTTGTTAAATCAAACGATGAATAGGTAATTAATAACAAACGCACAGCTAAATGGCGATTGATCAATTTGCTAATCCAGTACCTATATCGTATCGTGGATGCCTCCCCAATTCCACGGTGTATTGGTAAACGTATAACACACGGCCCTTCAAATATACAGCATTACGACGACGCTGACGCCCAACTTTCTTCACCAAATCCAACGGTGCAGTGAAGTCCTAGTGATTAAGATATTCAGTCATGATGTCAAGAACAACGCATACGGCTGATCATCCTTTACTGAAAAACGAGATTACTCGTTAAGAGCTGAGCGTTTCATGAGAGCAGTGTCATAAAATATAATTTTATTTGCATTCTGACCAGACCACACATGAGCGTGGGGGGTTTTGGGTGGGTGATTGTACCCTCCAGAAATTGAAAACCCTTAGATTACTATAGACACCAGAATTCTGTTTTTAGTAACATTTTTTCGCAATCGTGCGCATTGACCCTCCACCAGAATTTTCTTGTTGCTCACGTTTGATTCTCACTATTTTCGGAAAGTGCAATTGACCAATAAGTTCGTTTTAGGTGTCTATTATTGTTTTCTCTATACGAGATATCAGTATAGGTGGGCAGCATCGAAATTCTGGAGGGTGAAAAAAATTTACAAAGGTCAAAAAATGGTCTTAAAAGTTGTCGTATGGCGAAAAAAACACCAATTTCCGACGTTTCTCATCGAGCACCATCCAATGGCATGGGAACTTAAAAACACAAAAAAACGAGTATTTTTGCATAAAAAAGATTTTCACCTTTCCCACACCTGGGCGTGGGGGGGGTTTGGGGGGTATGCACCCCCCAGAAACCAAAATACCCCCCAGAAATCAAAATACCCCCAGAATTCAATTTTTGAAAATTTTTTTCGTTTTTTTCGCAATTTTTTGATGCCAATGGATAGTGCTTGATGAGAAACGTCGAAAAATGGTGTTTTTATCGCCATACCACCATTTTTAAGGCCATTTTTCGACCTTCAAAAAAATCTTGCACCCCCCCCCCCAGAATTTTCTTGCTGCCCACGTATGACCTTTCCCCAAAATGAGTTGAGCACCAATTTCGACAACCCCGAAGTCCCGGATTTTTGGCAATTTCGGCAGGCACCAGCTTCACGACTGCGTCGTTTTCTCATAGTGCCAAACCTCTTGGACTTTAGTAATCTTAAAAATAAGTAATTCAATTAAAAATTAGTATTTGGCAATTTAATTAGATTAAATTAATTCATAATGAATAATTCATTGAAAAATTAGTAGTTTTTCTCACCTTATATCCTTTCTCTATGGCTTTGTAAAGTTCCAGCGTCACCCAAGCACCATCAAGGGCTCGCTGTTCGTCATCATGGTCACAGGCGTCGATCTCGTTCTCGGCACATGTTCTGCACAAAGGGAAGAGCAGCTTTCCATTGGCACGATATGGCAAGACTGGATGGTAGAGTTGCCGAGGTGGTACAACCTTGCACTTGATAACGCCTGTATATGGACGAGTGGTGAGCATAGGTGGGCAGCACCGGAATTCTGGGGGGGGTGAAAAAATTTCTGGGGGGGGGGAATTTCTGTAGGGGGAGGGGTGTGAAAAAATTTTCAAAGGTCAAAAAATGGTCTTAAAAGTAGTCGTACGTGGGCAGCAAGAAAATTCTGGGGGGGGGGTCCAAGATTTTTGAAGTTCAAAAAATGGCCTTAAAAATGGTATAGCGATAAAAACACCATTTTTCGACGTTTCTCATCAAGCACTATCCATTGGCATCAAAAAATTGCGAAAAAAACGAAAAAAATTTTCAAAAATTGATTTCTGGGGGGGTCTTTTGATTTCTGGGGGGGGGGTCTTTTGGTTTCTGGGGGGGTCAGACCCCCCCCCAGATCCCCCACGCCCATGTGTGTCGTATGGCGAAAAAACACCATTTTTCGACGTTTATCATTGAGCACTATCCATTGGCATCAAAAAATTGCGAAAAAACAAAAAAATTTCATAAATTGATTTCTGGGGGGTATTTAGGTTTTTGGGGGGTATTTAGGTTTTGGGGGGTATTTTGGTTTCTCGGGGCAGGGAAGTGCACACCCGACCCCCAACCCCCACGCCTAGTGGGGTAAAGTGACCGAGGAATGTGCTGGAAATAGAATTCTGGGAGTCTACCATAATTTAGGGGATTTCCAGAATTTCGGGTTGGGGGTTAAACTCAAAACATCCCCTCCCCACGTTTATGTGTGGTTGGGACAGTGCGACTGTTGGAATGATAGGACTGCTGGAACGGTTGAACTGCTGGGATTGGTGGGCTCTTGGGACTGGTGGGGACGGTGGGGCTGTTGCGATGGTGGGGCTGCTGGGATTCGTGGGGCTGTTGGGATTATTGGTGGGCTGTTGGGACTGGTGGGGCTGTTGGGACTGGTGGGGCTGTTGGGAGTCTGGGTGGGGCTGTTGGGAGCTTTGGTGGGGCTGTTGGGACGGTGGGGCTGTTGGGATGGTGGGGCTGTTGGGACGGTGGGGCTGTTGGGACGGTGGGGCTGTTGGGATTATTGGGGCTCTTGGGATTGGTGGGGCTGTTGGGATTATTGGTGGGGCTGTTGGGATTATTGGTGGGGCTGTTGGGACGGTGGGGCTGTTGGGACTGGTGGGGCTGTTGGGATTGGTGGGGCTGTTGGGATTATTGGTGGGGCTGTTGGGATTATTGGTGGGGCTGTTGGGATTATTGGTGGGGCTGTTGGGACGGTGGGGCTGTTGGGACGGGTGGGGCTGTTGGGACGGTGGGGCTGTTGGGACGGTGGGGCTGTTGAGACATCACCAACCTGAGCGATGTTCACACGGAAATACGCTGTCAATTTGGCGTTGAGCATAATTTTTTCATAAAAATGTTTTCGTATTCGTTTCAGTCAGTTATAAAACAACTTAAGCGGTACACTCATACATGGGCAGTACCAAAATTCTGGGGGTTCAAGATTTTTCAAAGGTCAAAAAATGACCTTAAAAATGGTGGTATGGCGAAGAAACACTATTTTTCAACGTTTCTCATCGAGAACAATCCATAGGCATCAAAAAATTGCGAAAAAAACAAAAAAATTAAAAAATTGAATTCTAGGGGGTATTTTGGTTTCCCGGGGGGCATGGCATACCCCCAACCCCCTACCCCTCACGCCCAGGTGTGATTACACTGCCGTCTGCCTATTGTAGTTGCGCAATGCGCAGCTTGACGTTTGCCTAAAATAACATGAGATTTGTTTAAATTATCATTATAGTAGAAATTTTCTTTTCGATTCATTACGCACTTTTCGTTTAAGATCGTCCAAAAGTTTTAAAGCTTTCACAGTAATCCTTCAACTAGGCGCGAAACGAACATGAATACTTGTTAAATCAAAGGAGGAATAGGTAATAAATAACAAACGCACAGCTAAATGGCGATTGATCAATTTGCTAATCCAGTGTATCGTATCGTGGATGCCTCCCCAATCCCACGGTGTATTGGTAAACGTATAACACATGGCCCTTCAAATATACAGCATTACGGAGCTGACGCCTAACTTTCTTCACCAAATCCAACGGTGCAATATAGTCCTCGTGATTGAGATATTTAGTCATGATGTCAAGAACAACGCATACGGCTGATCGTCCTTTATTGAAAAACGAGATTATTCGTTAAGATCTGAGCGTTTCATGAGAGCAGTGTCATAAAATATAATTTTATATGCATTCTGACCAGACCGCACATGAGCGTGGGGGGTTTAGGGTGGGTGATTGAACCCTCCAGTATTGAAAACCCCAAGATTACTGTAGACCCCAGAAATCTGTTTTTAGTAACATTTTATTGGCAATCGTACGCATTGACCCTCCCCAGAATTTTCTTGCTGCTCACGTGTGATTCTCACTATTTTCGAAAAGTGCAAAATGATATAAGAGGGTTGACCAATAAGTTCGTTTTAGCTGTCCATTATTGTTTTCTCTATACGAGATATCAGCATAGGTGGGCAGCACCGAAATTCTGGATGGCAGTGGGGGTGAAAAAATTTTCAAAGGTCAAAATGGTCTTAAAAGTGGTCGTATGGCGAAAAAAACATCATTTTCCGACGTTTCTCATCGAGCACTATCCAATGGCATCAAAAAATCGCTAAGAAAGTAAAAAAGTTTTCAAAAATTGAATTCTGGGAGGGGGTATTTTGATTTCTGGGGGGGGGTATTCCAACTTCTGGGAGAGTGCATACCCCGACCACACATGGGCGTGGGGGGATCTGGGGGGGTCTGGACCCCCCCTAGAAAACAAAAGACCCCCCCAGAAATCAAAAGACCCCCCAGAAATCAATTTTTGAAAATTTTTTTCGTTTTTTTCGCAATTTTTTGATGCCAATGGATAGTGCTTGATGAGAAACGTCGAAAAATGGTGTTATTATCGCCATATCACCATTTTTAAGGCCATTTTTTGACCTTCAAAAATCTTGGACCCCCCAGAATTTTCTTGCTGCCCACGTAACCCCCCTCTCCACGCCAACGTGCGGATATCAGCATACACTTTTTTGCTCGTTGTTCTGCCATTTCTACATACATACATCTCTGAACTCGTCATTTCTTTTTACCTTTTTTCCGCTTTCCAATAAAACAATTTTATTTTATCATAGATTAAAAATACTGAAGAAATAGTACAGAACAGAAGACCCCATTCGATCATTCCCTTAGCCGCAAAATAATTTTGTTTTTTTCACGCTGTTTTAACATTTATATAAGTTTTAGCGTCATTTTGGCCCAAAAAAGTTCAATTAATGATCCCCAGACCGGACATGCTGTCCACCGTCCAAATCATTCCACCGCAAGTCTCAACATTCCTACAACAAGTCTTCCAACTTTGCCACCGTCCATTGTCCCAACATTCTTATCGTCCCAACGTTTCCACCGCTAGTCTCGCCCAACATCGCCACTGTTCCATCCAGCATTCTAACACAACTGGCGTTGATAAAGTGGGAGATAAGACCAACGTGGGCTTCGGAGGTATGCACCACAGCCTGGGCATGGGGGGGGTTTGGGGGTATGCACCCCCAGAAATCAAAATACCCCTCCCCCAGAAATCAAAATACCCCCAGAATTCAATTTTTTGAAAAATTTTTTTTCGTTTTTTTCGCAATTTTTTGATGCCAATGGATAGTGCTTGATGAGAAACGTCGAAAAATGGTGTTTTTATTGCCCTACCACCATTTTTAAGGCCATTTTTTGACTTTCAAAAAATCTTGCACCCCTCTCCCAGAATTTTTTTGCTGCCCACGTATGGTGTGCACCCCTCGAAACCGAAATACACCCAGAGTTCAATTTTCGAATTTTTTTCGCAAATTTTTGATGCCGATGGATAGTGCTCGAGGACAAACGTTAAATATGGTGCTTTTTCCGCCTTACCAATTTAAAGACCATTTCTGACCTTGGAAAAATTTTGCACCCTCCCAGAATTTAGGTGTTGCTCACCTATGGCTAAGACCCCTTAAAATGCACACTCTAGAATTTAGCAGAGATCCCAAGATTGTATTTTTGGCATCTTTTAATCCTATCAGATCCCTTCTCAGAATGCATTTAGTATTGTAATTATTTCTTTGAGTACGTGTTAACTTATCAAAAACGTTCACACCAAAGGGTTTGAGTAAATAGCCGTAAACAAAATGGATGCGATGAGTAAAGGTCGAAAACGAAAACGAAGTACGTAATATCGTTGAAACATCGAATATGAATCAATTAATAGCGCTGCGATTACAATGATAGATGTTTTAGGAACTATTCGGCAGAGTAGGAGTCTTAATATTGTAAATCTAGATTTAAAAGATTTTAATCTGAAAAGCGTAAGAAGCGAATTCTGCTTCTCCGTCAGGGCCATTTGTACGCCCTTTGAATGGCGATTCACTTCTCTGTATTAATCAGTATGGCATATCGAGGGTGCAACGCCAGTTCAACAAAGTATTTGTAAATATATAACATTTGTTCTTTCAAATAGACGGAATTGTGGCGTTGATGCCTGACTTGACTCATCAGTTCCATCGGGTCAATGGAGTCTCCATGATTGAGAAACTCCGTCAGTACGTCTAGAACCACCCACACGGCTGATCTCCCTTTATTGAAAAACGAGATTATACGTCAAGCGCTGAGCGTTTCACGAGAGCAGTGTCATAAACTATAATTTTATTTGCATTCTCACCACATATGAGCGTCGGGGGTTTAGGGGGTTGCATCCCCAGAAATTGAAAACCCCAAGATTACTATAGACCCCATAATTCTATTTTTAGCAAGATACGGTTTTTTGCTCGTTGTTCTGCCATTTCTACATACATACATTTCTGAACTCGTCATTTCTTTCTACCTTTTTCCGCTTTCCTATAAAACGAATTTATTTTATTATAGATTAAAAATACTGAAAAAATAGCACAACACAGAAGACCCCATTAGTTCATTCCCTTAGCCCCGAAATAATTTTGTATAGGTAAGGAAATGCATGAAAATCGGCATCTTTTCATCATAAAAATCTCAAAATTTTCTGCGCTTCGTGCCGTAGAATCATTATTTTTGTTAATTTCGGCCAATGCGCGGCCAAAAAACGTCATTTTTTATAGATTATGGAAGAAAATAAATTTTTTTTTGAAAAATTTGAATTTTATGAGCTTAATGGATAGAGTATGTTCGGTAAACGGCAGAAAATGCACTTTATTTGGTTCCCCGGCTAACATATCCCGAAATATAGGGTCACCAATTTTGAACCGCAACTCCCCTTAAAAAAGGTCCCGTCTCGCTAGACCCACCGTCCCGCTTGACCCACCGTCCCGCTAGACCAACCGTCCCACTAGACCCACTTTTTCGTCCCGATAGACCCAACGGAAGTCTCGCTAGACCCACCACGTGCATAATGAGGTGTCCCACTAGACCCACAGCTTTGCAACCGTCCCGCTAGACCCACTGTCTCGGAAGCCCCACCAGAGAAGAAAATTATGTACGCTTATAAGCAAAAACAGAAACGCGTGTAAAGTGTATTCATTCAAGTATATATGTTTAGTCAAATATATAAATAAATAATTAAAAAATAACTACATCCAATTTAATTGATAAATAAATAAATTTTGTATATTATTGCATGAAATTGTGTACATTACAAATTATAACATGCAAAGAAGATATGTGCGTGCGTGAGTGCGTGTTTGGCATTGGTAAGTAACCAGCCAACGCAAAATGTTTTTCACTTAAGCGTCTTGATTATTTTTAAGACTCAGAATGTATGTAGTTAATGCTTATTAATTTATATTAAAATGCCTTGATTCATTTTTCTTTTATTAATTTTTAACTTCGTTACATTAATTTTTTAATCATTTTCAAATTTCAAAAATTTCAATTAATTCTAATTTATCAAGCCTAACTAATTAAGTAAGTCATAATTAATTAAATACCTCATTAATGAATCAAAATTAAATTAATTAATCATTTCTCGATTAAATAGGCTCCTACTTAATTGATTAAGTAAGTCATAATCATTTAATAACCGTAAAATAATCCACTAAAATTGATTAATTAAGTGATCAATCATTTAAACTCTTATTTAATTAATCAACTGACTCTTGATTAGTGAATCAATTACTGTTAAGTAATTAATCAAAATCAAATAATTAATTAAACGCTTAATTCCGTGATTAACTAATCTATTTCTTTTATAATTAATTGATTTAATCTAAATCATGATAAATTAGGTTAGATTAAGTAATAAATTACTCTTAATTAATTTTTTCATTAATTACATATTATAGTAACACGACCCCAATTAATCTTTTTATTAATTAAATAGTCTTGACTAATTAATGATCAAAATTAATTAATTAAATAACTCTTAATCAATTCAGTGCTCCTAGTTATTTAATAAAAATTAATTATTCAATTTACTAATAATTTGGCTCTTGATTGATCAATTAGGTGTTGATTATTTGAATCTTTATCAATTAATTTATTTCTTAATTAATTATTCTTAATTAATTGACTCCTAAATAATTACACTTATAATTAATTAATCAAAACAAATTGAATAATCAACTTCTAATTAATGAATGAATAAACTATTAATTATTGATCCTTATTAATTAGTTACCGATTTTTAATGTACCTATCCGCTTGTCATATTCGAATGAAGTACCTATGGTAATTATATACAATTGCACATTCATGAAAACAAACTAACCGCTTGTTATTGACTGTCACACACACCTCAAGCTTGCTTTTAAATTAATGATTACAAAAAATTTTGCATAATCCACTTAAGCGTCTTGATAACTACTTTTCATTTCACATGTAATATGTATGTCTTCATTTTTTCGGGTGGGTCTTCCGAGACAGTGGGCCTAGGGGTACGGTTGCAAAATGGTGGGTCTGGCGGGACACCTCATTATGCACGTGGTGGGTCTAGCGAGACCTCTAGTGGGTCTAGCGGGACGAAAAGTGGGTCTAGTGGGACGGTGGGTCTAACGGGACGTTGGGTCAAGTGGGTCACAATCTAAAAAAATCCTGCGTACGCCTATATGTATGCATGTATGCACGTAAGTATGTATCTATGTATATGTATGTATGTATGTATGTATGTATGCATGTGTATGTAAGTATGTATGTATGTATGTATGTATGTATGTATGTATGTATGTATGTATGTATGTATGTATGTATGTATGTATGTATGTGTATGTATGTATTTTTGTGTGTTCCGAAAGCCCGCTATTGTTTTGCGCCGATTCCTCTAAGACAAAGAATTAAATTATGTTATATTGTAGTAATTGAAACACGTTTCGATTCCACCTTGCCTTGCCTCAATTAAAACTCCAAAAATTTCAATTGTTACTGTGCGCCGAAGTCCAAAATCAAATCCAGCGTGCTGGATGGGGGTGGATGAAGGCGATAAATTTTTTTGACAAGCCTGCGACTACAAATAATTAAAAAAAGAAGTGCTGTGGGCAGAAAAATTCTTTCACTCTTTCCCTTGATTTAAATTTAAAGAAGTAGATGGTTGTGTTGGAAAAATATGTATAAATTAATTTTTAAATGTATCCAGACAGAAACCAATTTCCAATAAGAAAAGTTGTGAAAAACAAAAATCATAGTGAAGAAATTAGCTTGTTCACCTGAACCAGCACTGCTATGGTAGAGGACTGGAGATCCCCGTTTATGAGCATCATGACTTCCGGTCAAAGCTGACACATTAACGTTCACAACTTTCACGTAATTGAGTAATGTTCGTAGATGCACAACTCCCTCCAAGATCTGATAAATTAAAAAAAAGGTATCGAATTGGCATTTGCAGCAAAAAAGCTGTAAATAGAATACAGATTATTGTAACATAGCGTGTGAATTAGCCAATTCTTACCGAATCCGAATCATAAGCGTTACAAGAGAAAGTTGGTTGGGATGGGTACCGGAGACCCCCACACAGTCGGCCGTCCCATTATCCTGCCAAGCTTTTTGGCCATTTTTAGATGCTTTTTGCACACATGGGCAAAAGAAGGATAAGAAGGACTAATTATTGTCCTTCCCTGAAATCTTTAAAACCGGTTACCGTCGAGCGAGTTTTGGAGACGAAAACTAAATGCTAGAAAATTTTCAAACTTGATTTGGAAAATCATTCACTCCAAATTTCAATCAATTTGATTAGTTTACGGCATGAACATCAATTTTTCAATGATTTGTCTATTTATTAGCATTATCGATCAAACGCCTTGAATTATCGTTATCAAACAATAAATATAATTGATATTGGTCGATCAAGCGCAGTTCAAAATTTAATTCATACAACTTATGTCGTCGAAAATGGCATTTTAAAAGGTTGAAATGGTTATTTAAAACTGTTGAAATGCCTGTTAGGACCAACATGACCGTTCCCCACTTACATTTCTCCTCTGGCCACCCCTTCATTCCCCACTCCATCCGCTTTTTTGCCATCTTGGGCCAAAAATGGAGTAACATTTATCTCGCTACGAGAAATTTAGAGCCGTTATACTGCTATCCTTTAAAAAACCCATTTTCATGTTCTTTGACCATAACTTCATATGGACGCGGCTGACCCTAGATTTCAAATACTTATCTTTTGTGTCCTTCCTAGCTCTATCGACTGGCATATAGTTCATTGGCCTCTTCCGCCAAATGACTGGATGGAATTGGCAAATGCCTTATTGAGAAAACCCAAATTTTCTCAACAAAAAAACCATATGTTATGTCTTTAAAAAGACTCATTTTTTGTATTTAGTTCATGTCATCCTGCTGGTTAATGTTGGATAACCATTTTAAGCACTCAGCAATACATTTATGACTTATGCGGACATTTTAAAGTTAGTTTCACTCCTTATGACCCGGAAACTACAATATTCCCTCAACGTGAGACTTAAAAAACCCCATGCCGGTCCTGAAAAAACCCGCTTTAAATTTTCTAAAAAATCTCTAAATATTAGAGGGATTAGTGTTTTACAAATTCTAGCACCAAGAAGTCACTCATCTGAGCTTATGCGTATGAGCAGCAGCCTTGTGCATAAGATACATACAAGTATTTTTTGTGTACAAATTTGTCAACTTGACTACAAAACTGTTGTAAATAAAGGTACATTCGCAACAAAAGCATAAATAAAACATTTGTGGCAGGCCCACAGATGCTCACAAGCATTGTTTCATCAATAGCAATGCTATAAATAGATAATTCAGACCAATATTCAAGTGGGTTTTTTTCTAGGGAAAAGTGGGTTTTTAAGACAATTTTTTATTTTGGAAGTTTTTAAGAAAGTTAAACTCGGATGACGCACTTTTTGGTCTTAGCATGTGCAGAGACACTACACTCTTCAATATAAAGTGGTTTTCAAAAAGATTTGGAGTGGGTTTTTAAGACCAATGTGGGTTTTTTAAACTCAGTCATTAAGAGTACTAGTTGGAAAAATGCTCGAAGAGCATTGGAAAGTTATATGTTTTTGTTCTTTTAAAAGAGTCAAAAGTGGAGCACAAGCTGCTCAAAACTACGTTGATACCCACAATGAAAATCAAAATGGACTGAAGCATCTTGATATTCACCCATAAGCAAACATATCTCCGCCTTTTTTCTTTGATTTACATAAGGAACACAAATTGAACCGTTGTCCCTTAAAACTTGTAGCAGTTTCGAACTTATTTTAATGTTGTACAGTTAGTACCATAGGTGGGCGGCTCCAAAGGTCTAAGGGGTGCAAAATTTTTTCATAGTCAAATATTGGCCTTAAAAATGGTGCTATGGCGGAAAAGAACACCATTTTTGAACGTTTCTCGTCGAGCTCTATTGATTGGCATAAAAAACTCGAAAAAAGCAAATAAAAATTTTAAAAAATGAAATTCTGGGGGGTGTAGCTGGGTTTTTGCCATTTTTCGTTGGGTATTTTGCCTTCTGGGGGTGCATACCCCCACGCCCAGGTATGGTTAGTACGTATTTAAAGCGACAGTCATATAAGATACCTACATATGTAGATAGGTGTGTGTATGTAGGTAGTCTGATAGTTTGTTTCCTTACTAAGACTTTTCAAAACAGTTTCTGAACTCTAAGTTTTCATTACAGTTTCTGATCTATCGACTTACTGTACTTGTCATGCTATAGTCTATTTCACGAAACTTTGTGCATGGAAATCAATTTTCAACGATCTAGCGAGGAGCTACAAAAGTGGTTTCTAGGCAGCTTACTGTAATAAAATTTTGTAAAATAAAACTTTGTTTGCTTATCGATTGCTGTGCGCAATATCATGGTTGCTGCATCAGTTTAAACCGCTTTTGTAATCGATTTAAATTCACTTTAAAATTTAAATCCATGCAAAAGGTTCCGTGAAACAGACTGTAGTCACAATTAAATGGTTTCCAAGGAAAGAATTATTTATTATTGACTTATATTCTGACAAAGAAACGTGTTTTTAAAACTAAGCTTTTTGATTGTGTCTTTATTAATTTTGATTGAAATTTTTTTCTTCATAATTGTAAACACTAAATTAGGATTAAAAAAATTTCGAGTGACTTGAAAACAAATCCGAATTTTCATTTATCTAAGCCACAATTTCTCATTTTCTTCATTACAGAAAGCCTTTAGTCTATTTCAACATACCTCGTGCATGGACAGTAGTTCTTTAGACGATGTAAATCGACTACAAAAACCTGAAGCAACAATGGCGATACTGTGCAAAGAAATGAGGAAATATATGAACTTTTACTGTGCAAAGTTCCATTACAGTAATCTGCGTGGAAACTACTTTTGTAACTGCTCGTTTAGATCGCTGAAAATTGATTTCCATGCACAAGGTTTCGTGAAATATACTATACAGATTCCCACAATCCCAACGGACAAGTTTGGCCATTACAATATTCGCGATTCAAGTTTAAAATTTACAAAACTTGATTCATGTATAGGTACATAACTACACGATTTGGCCATTGTTACATGACATACGAAAAAAGGCGGAGATATGTTTGCTTATGGGTGAATATCAAGATGCTTCAGTCCATTTTGATTTTCATTGTGGGTATCAACGTAGTTTTGAGCAGCTTGTGCTCCACTTTTGACTCTTTAAAAGAACAAAAACATATAACTTTCCAGTGCTCTTCGAGCATTTTTCCAACTAGTTTCCGACTTTTGACTATCTCGTTTACGAGATTAAGAAAAACGTATTATCAAAATGGATACCGTTTTGAAGCTAATTGCAATTTAAGAAAGAATCTCCCTCGTACATCATAAAATGCGCATTGAAAATGAAATTTTGGAGGAAGGTCTTGTTGGATATTTTCGTTTTATTTGGATATTTGGCTATCTGGGGAGTGCGATGAACTCAGCGCCAGTGTACATACAATTCAAATTAGTTTACACGGAAAATAACGACGTTAGTGCAATGTAATATAAATGATCATATTTAAGCCATGAGCATACACATAGTTCCACATAACACGCGAGTTGCATAAAACACGAATTCAAAACAAACAAAAAGTGTTAACTCAAATCTAACGACCTATCTCTAAAGTGCAACAGAACGACAAGTAGAGAAACATAAAATGAATAAAATATGTAGGGCAAATTTGCAACAGTAATACGATTAACAATAAACTACATCAAGATTTCACAATGGAAGTAAAATTGATCTCACTTTGTCTTTTCGAAATTTGCCGACAGTCACTAGAACTACACTTCTGGCCTTAATTTTAGTTTTTGAACTACAAGTCAGTAAATGTCAGTAAAGTACTATCTGGCAGTGTTATTTAGGTAGCCCAAAAATAATTAAAATATGATATTGGTATAGTTGACTTAATTTTAATATGATATGAATATGATATTCTGCTATTTTTTATTTAAAATATGATCTGTATATTTTGGCGCTATGGCAACTCGACGCAAGAGAACTCGCCTCAAGACAACTAGACGTGGACTTCTCGACACTAAGACAATTCGACGCATGACAACTAGACACATAGACAAGTCGACACAAAGCCAGCTCACCTCAAGACAACTCGCCTCCAGACAACTCGCCTCAAGATAACTCAATGCAGACAACTCTATGCAGACAACTCGCCTCAAGACAACTCGACGCAGACAACTCGACGTAGACAACTCGACACAGACAACTCGATGCAAACTATTTTTAGCTAGGTAGCTTACCTATACCTTCCTACGTAGTTATGTGCAATATGCACGACATGTAGTGTACATTTAGAGCCTCGTTTTAGAGCCCCTGAGCCCTCCTAAAGCAGGAGATGCTTTGCCAGAAACGAGGTTAGATATCTCAATCTTGATGGGACCTGCCCTCTCGGAAAACCCAGGTTCCGGCAGTCTGGACCATAGATGCACAACATGGCCGATCTGGGGGGGTCAGTCGGTCTGGGGGGGGTCAAAAGTGGAGCCTTTTTTGGGCCAAAATGAGCTCAAAAATGTGCATAAACGCTAAAATAGCGTTAAAACTACGTTATTACACAGTTTCTGGTCAATTTGAAGCACTTTTAAAGAAAATTTTCAATTTTCATTCGTTTTTGGCCTTCATTTTGCTTCATTTTCCCGACAAAATTTTCAATTTTCGCATCCCCCCCAAGTGCATGTCTGATCTGGACCACCCCCAGGGTAAAGAAACCCCCGATGGAACTTCTGGTATAGTGAATAATGGGGTATATGTACCTCGTTTTCAGGCTGCTGAATCCTGCGGGAGACATTTCGCTGGAAACTTGCTTGGGTATTTTAACCTTGACAGGGGCTGCTCGGGAAAACCTGGTCCCGGCACTATGGACTACCCCAGGGCAGAGAAACCCCCGACAGAACCAGTGTTAGCTTCATTTTGTTAAACCCGTTTCGGACCCCCCGATCCCAGCTTAGTGGGTTCTATTTTGCCAAAAATAGGGGTTAGGGATGTCCTCAACATCTTTCCTTTTCCGCTTTTTACCGATCGTTTCCGTTTCAACCTCCATTTCCGGATTTCACTTTTTCCCATTGTTTTTAACTTTTTGAGCACTTTAGGTCTATTGTATACATATATCCTCATGCTCACTTGAAAAAAAATTGCGTTTTTTACCAAAAAGTGTCTAAAAATTGTTAAAAATGCGTCTAAATTGGATTTTTTAATAGAAAACATGAAATTGCTTGAAGCGCAAAATTGCACATTTCACATGTCTGCAGCGAGTTATCTGAGGCGAGTTGTCTATCTGCGTTGAGTTATCTCAAGGCAAGTTGTCTGCATTGAGTTGTCTGCGTCAAGTTATATGAAGGCGAGTTGTTTTGAAGCCAGATGTCTGCGCCGAGTTATCTTGAAGCGAGTTGTCCTACGGCGAGTTGTCTTTGAGTCAAGTAGTCTTTGAGTCGAGAAGTCTGAGTCCAGTTGTCTCGAGGCGAGTTGGATCTGTCGAGTTGTCTGGTCACCATATATTTTTGATATTTAATATATATTTAATATACAGGGTGTCACAGCCGGTGACCAGACAACTCGACAGATCCAACTCGCCTCGAGACAACTGGACTCAGACTTCTTGACTCGAAGACTACTCGACGCAAGGATAACTCGACCCAAGACAACTCGACTCAAAGACAACTTGACGCAGACAACTTGCCTTAGGAAAACTCCCCTCAAGATAACTCGGCGCAGACAACTATTTTCAAAACAACTCGCCTTCATATAACTCGACGCAGACAACTCAATGCAGATAACTTGCCTCAAGATAACTCGACGCAGATAGACAACTCGCCTCAGATAACTCGCCGCAGACATGTGAAATGTGCAATCCTGCGCATCCAGCAATTTCATGTTTTCTATTAAAAAATCCCATTTAGACGCATTTCTAACCATTTTTAGACACTTTTTGGTAAAAAACGCAATTTTTCCAATGATCTTAGGCTAATGCCCTTTCAGGACCAACTGACCTACCGTCAATCTGCCACTGAGCATGAGGATATATGTATACAATAGACCTAAAGTGCTCAAAAAGTTAAAAACAATGGGAAAAAGTGAAATTCGGAAACGGAGGTTGAAACGGAAACGATGGGTGAAAAGCGGAAAAGGAAAGATGTCGAAAACATCCCTAACCCCTATTTTTGGCAAAATAGAACCCACTAAGCTGGGATCGGGGGGTCCGAAATGGGTTAAACAAAATGAAGGTAACACTGGTTCTGTCGGGGGTTTCTCTGCCCTGGGGTGGTCCAAAGTGCCGGGACCAGGGTTTCCCGAGCAGCCCCTATCAAGGTTAAAATACCCAAGCAAGTTTCCAGCGAAATGTCTGCCGCAGGATTCAGCAACCTGAAAACGAGGTACATATACCTAGTGATGTAAAAGATCATCTGGATCTGATCTTTTTATCCAGATTCAGATCCAGATCCAGATCATCTGGATCTGGATCTGGTTATTTTCTGATCTGTATCTGGATCTGCCAGAAAATCAGAACCCGATCTTTATCTGGATCTGGATCTGTTTAGTCAAGTTATATCTGGTTAAACAGATCAGAAAGTTATTCTTGCACGATGGTAGGTATTCTTTCTGTTTTACGATTTACTGTAGATAGGTTATCTAATTAGTCGTAGCCTTACATGCATGGATTGTGTCCCAACAGCCCCACCCATCCCAACAGCCCCACCAGTCACAACAGCCCACCGTCCCAACAGCCCCACCAATAATTCCAACAGCCACACCAATCCCAACAGGCCCACCAATCCTAACAGCCCCACCAATCCCAACAGCCCCACCAATCCCAACAGTCCTACAAATCCCAACAGTCCCACCGTCCCACCAACCCCACCGTTCCAACAGCCCCACCGTCTTAACAGCCCCACCAATAATCTCAACAGCCCCACCAGTCCCAGGAACCCCACCAATTCCCAGCAGATCCACCGTTTCAGCAGTCCTACCGTTCCAACAGTCGCACTGTTCTAAGCACACATAAGCGTGGGGGAAGGGATGTTTAGAGTTTAACCCCCAACCCGAAATTCTGGTAATCCCCCAAATTATGTTAGACCCCCAGAACTTTATTTTCAGCACATTTCTCGGTCACTTTAACCCAACAGACCCACAGAATTTGTTCGCTGCCAATGTTGGTTTCAACTGTCCCACTGTTATAATCATAGATGCACAGCACGATCGGTCTGGAGAAGGAGTTTTGAGCCAAAAATTGACCTTAAAACTGGTATTAATGTTAAAATAGCGTAAAAACTACGCTAATCCACATTTTCTGGCTATTTTGAAGCAATAGCGTGAAAGTTTTGATTTTCATTTAATTTTAGCACTTATCTTTCCTTTTTCACTAGAACATTTTTTATTTTTTCTGGCAGTGTAAAGTAGACCATAATGAGCAGGAATCCAATCTTGCGAGATGACTCGAATGAGGCAAAATCCTGGATTGCGCACAAATGCTGAAGCTTCAATTCTGGCAGGTTTACCAGTTTCTCAGGTAGACTTATTCTGAAAATGTAAACATGCACACTCGTTTAAGGTCTTGATGAAATATACGAATTCGGTAAATAGTCAAAAAAATATCTGTCATAAACAATTAATATTGCCTGATTTTATTATATCGTATAATAGCGATTGCAGTAATGGTGAGGCTGCTGGGATTACTGGTGGGGCTGCTGAGACGGTGGGGCTGTTGGAACGGTAGGGCTGTTGGGATTGGTGGGGCTGTTAGGATTTGTGGGGCTGTAGGGATTGGTGGGGCTGTTGGGATTGGTGGGGCTGTTGTGATTATTGGTGGGGCTGTTGTGATTATTGGTGGGGCTGTTGGAACGGTGGGGCTGTTGGAACGGTGGGGCTGTTGGGACGGTGGGGCTGTTGGGACGGTGGGGCTGTTGGGACTAATGAGGCTGTTGAGACATCACCCATGCACGCGGGGGTGGGGAGAGGGATCTGCTCGGGCTTTTTACCCCCCACATCTGTGCTGACCCCCTGAATGGCCAAAAAGTGCCGCTGACCCCCATAATTTTTCCTTTCAGAAAAATTTTTGAAGCTCTGCAGAAAAGTAAGTTAAGTGATAAAAATGTATTGAAGGTTGTTTTTTCACATAAATTATCATCAGAATTGACCTTTGAGAGACTTTTTTGCCTAAAAATGGGAAAATCTTTATTTTTTCGAAATATCTTTGTTGAAAAAGTTGTTTCAGTCGATTCGCAACATCGAGAAACGTCTAAAAACAATGTTTTTAGTGCCCATGGGCCATTTTTATCACTTTTTTGATGTTTGAAAAAAATTTGACCTTGACCCCCAGAATTTCTATCCTGTACATGTATAGTTTTAGTAGGTGCATCTGTCATTTTTTATGAATTTTAACAGCGTTTTTCTTTGTAGAATTGAAATTAAGCTGATTTCTTCATAGTATTGCATTTTGTGTTGTTAGGTAAATGTATTGTTTGTTATTTGACAGTGATCCCCCTGAAACAATACACCCTTTCTTTCTTACAAGCGATCGAAAGAAGCATTTGTTTCTTCTGTTTAACCACAATGTTGCCAAATTACAGACATCTCACGTTCCTGAGTTGTAATAATTTTTACATTTTTATGCCTCAATTTCATGCCTATTGGTAAAAGTCTAAACATGTGAGTTTTTACTTTTTAGACAATTTTTACTGATATCATTATTATGTAAAAGCTCTAAAATGCAAATTTTCCTTGGCTCTGCCCCAGACCTCTCTGGGGGAGGCTCTTATATTAGTCCTGCCACCCAAGACCCCCCAATCCATGTGGGCTCGGGCGCTTTACGTCCTCCTTTTCAGCATTACAAATTGCTGCACAAAAAAAATTTTTTATCTGTATCTGTATCTGGATCTTTTTAAATTTTGATCTGGCAAAACGATCTGGATCTGGATCTGGCTATTTTCTGATCTGGTTATCTGATCTGGACCTGGATCTGTCAGAAAATCTGAACCCGATCTTTATCTGGATCTGGATCTGGGTAAAAATCTGGATCTTTTACATCACTACATATACCCCATTATTCACTATACCAGAGTTCCGTCGGGGATTTCTTTACCCTGGGGTTGGTCCAGATCAGACATGCACGTGGGGGGTCCTGACTCCCCAGAATGGGAAAATTGAAAATTTTATCGGGAAAATGAAGCAAAATGAAGGCCAAAAACGGATGAAAATTGAAAATTTTCTTTAAAAGTGCTTCAAATGACCAGAAACTGTGTAATAACGTAGTTTTAAGGCTATTTTAGCGTTTATGCACGTTTTTGAGCTCATTTTGGCCCAAAAAAGCTCCATTTTTGACCCCCAGACCGACTGACCCCCCCCAGATCGGCCATGCTGTGCATCTATGGTCCACACCGCCGGAACCTGGGTGTTCCGAGAGGGCAGGTCCCATCAAGATTGAGATATCTAACCTCGTTTCTGGCAAAGCATCTCCTGCTTTAGGAGGGCTCAGGGGCTCTAAAACGAGGCTCTAAATTTACACTACATGTCGTGCATATTGCACATAACTACGTAGGAAGGTATAGGTAACCTACCTAGCTAAGAATAGTGTTGCATCAAGTTGTCTGTGTCGAGTTGTCTACGTCGAGTTGTCTGCGTCGTTTCTGCGTCGAGTTGTCTTGAGGCGAGTTGTCTGCATAGAGTTGTATGCGTCGAGTTATCTTGAGGCGAGTTGTCTTGAGGTGAGCTGGCTTTGTGTCGACTTGTCTAGTTGTCTCTGTGTCTAGTTGTCATGCGTCGAATTGTCTTAGTGTCGAGAAGTCCGCGTCCAGTTGTCTTGAGGCAAGTTCTCTTGTGTCGAGTTGCCATAGCGCCGTGATTTTGCTTTTTAATAACTTTTGCAATTTTCATCCGTCTTCGTTCAAATTTTGTTACAGCATAGAAACGACATTAAAATTTTATGTGTCATTTTTCAGATCACTTTTATTAATAGTTATTATTTTATTTGAAATATTCTATGGCGTATGTTGTTGGAGAACGCGCAAACGTGGCAGCATGGTATGAATGGACGAAAAGCGTCGTCATGGTTCAACGAAAGTTCAGAAGCGAGATGAGGCGTGACCCTCCCAGTGACCATAGCATTTGAAAATGGCATTCAAGTTTGATGGAGACCGGTTCGATTCAAGATGTCAAGAGGAAACAAAGCCGATCGGCTCGTTCGGAGGAAAGTTTAGGCCGTATCGATCTGCTTCGCTTCCTCTTGACATTGAACCGAACCGGTCTCCATCAAAGCCAAATGCCCTTTCTAATGCTATGGTCACTGGGAGGGTCACGCTTCATCTTGCTTCTGAACTTTTGTTGAACCATGACGACGACGCTTTTCGTCCATACTACCATGGTGCTACTTTTGCACGTTTTCCAACATCATACGCCATAGAATATTCCAAATAAAGTAATAACTATTGAAAAATTTGATCTGAAAAAATGACACATAAAATTTCAATGTCGTTTCTATACTGTAACAAAATTTGTAGGAAAACGGATGAAAATTGCAGAAGTTATTAAAAAATAAAATCACGAATAGTTAGCTGGGACACCCTGTACTTTTGGTAGGTGAGTGAGCGAAGGTATTCACATGAGCGAAGGTATTAATAAGAGCGAATGTATTAAGAAGAGCGAATGTATTCAGAAGGCGAAGGAACAAACCGAATTTTTAGAGGCACATAATCACACATGGGCGTGAGGGGTCTCTGGACCCCAGAATCCGGCAGACCCCCAAAAATTGATAATTTTCGCTAGAACCCCCAGAGTTTTCATGCTGCCCATCTATGCACCTCATTTATTTAAACGTTAAAATAATATTCTGGTTAAAGCTAAAATGATATTTTTGTGTATTAAAACATCATCTAAACAGCCTTTTAAAAGCAATTTTCCGCCAAAAATTCAAAGACAATTTAGAAACTTATAGTCGTTGAAGTAGGACGTAAGAACAATCAAATAATGTACCTACCATAATACAACCCCATCCCTTCATTTCATAAACTAATGCTTGAGTATCTAGATAAACAACAGGGATGCAAGCACCATGAAATTTATCCTTAAATTAAAACACGTGATTATACATAGAAGAAAAATTAATATACCTATAGCTTGCTTAATTCTTCGACGTCTCCCAACGAGCTTTGTCCATGTATCAAAAAAATTTGGAGAACGGGAAGGTTTTCAAAGATTATTTAAGGTTTTATTATTTTTATCAGAAGAGCGAAGGTATTCACACGAGCGAAGGTTTCTCATCGAGCACTATCCATTGGCATCAAAAAATTGCGAAAAAAAACAGAAAAAAATTTTAAAAATGGAATTCTGGGGGGTATTTTTTCTGGATGGGGTATTTTGGTTTCTCGTGGGGGAGGGGTGCATACCCCCAAACCCCCCACACCGAGCTGTGGTCACTCTTCTGACTACCTTGAATACCTCCGCGCTTGTGAATACCTTCGCTCTAATGCTACTGACCCAATAACGAGCTCTGTTCGATTCTAACGAAGCAAGATATCGATTTTCAACTTGCAAAAAGAATCTCGAAATTCTTCTAATAATATAGGATTTAAATTATACGACTAAACATTCCAAACTCAAAATTGTAACTTAAAATGTTGAGACAATATGTAGTTTTAACCGCCCTATCGATTGATGCATAATACAACAAGGTGAACCTGTTAACAGGTAAGAGAAATGTAATTCCTCACGCGATTTGCATATTCAAATAATTTATCACCAACAAATTAAAAATTTTAAGTTTAACATCAGGACGATTGCTACTAACTAGAATAACATAAAAACAATATAAAAAAGTCTGGTCATCGCTGAAAATCTTGAAATAAATGGAAAAATCTTAAAATTTAAAATTTTTTACTAGACAAAAATGAAAATCATTCGCGTCACATTTGATTAAAAAATTTAATATTCTACGATTAGATGTAACATTTTCATGGCTAACAGAATGAGATATCACATGACTAGAAATAAAAAACTAAAAAATTCATTTTTTCCGCAATTTTAAATTCGATTTGATTCCTTCAATTTAGGTTTTTAAAAAATTTTCAAGCAAACGTGTTGACTTTTTTTCTTCGGAGGGTTCATAAAAAGAATTTGTACATTTTTTATCCATTACTTCACTTACAACAGCGTGGCAGCTTTTTTGCAAACTTTGAAATTTGCACTTGAATAAAAATGTAAATTTTGATGCTAAGCAAAAATCTTTGAAAATGGCAGTATGGTCTGGTTAATACTATCGATCCTGAAAAAATCATCAAAATACGATTAAATCCAAAGATTTTATTAATGAAATAACCGAAAAAAGTGGCAATTGAAAACATAGGAATACACCTAAAGTCAAACATATATATAGGAAGCTACCGCTTCCTATATGATACTGTAGCCTGAGGTCATGAGCAAGAAAAATCAAATTTTTCTTCTGAATAACCTGCTTGGAGGGCTAACATAAAAACATTATAAACCTTGTCATTTGCGATTCGTATTGAAGCGGTATTCATCCAAAATCGGTCGTTTTTCTCCAAAATGGAGCAATTTTTAAGAACTTTTATGATATCTCAAATCTAATGATTGGAAGTATCCTGAAACACAATTATTATTTTGTTGCGTTGGCCTGGGTCAGCTCATGATGTTGGCACAAACATTTGCGACTGGCGCTCGTATTGGGGGAGCACTGAAACAGGTTTTCTTGGGACTCATTTTGAATAGAGTTTTTCAAAGGACAACACTAAAACTGTCTGACTTAAATTATAAGAAACTCAAGGTGAATTTTTAGAGTCGTTAAATGTCTGATTGGAATAATAAGAAACTTGGGGTTGATTTTAAAATTACCGCAAAGTGCGTAGAAGAAAATAAAAATAAGCAAAAACGCTATTGACTTAAAGGGTTTAACAGTCAATGACTCTATTTATTCTGAGACATAGATTCATTTCTGGACAAAAGCTGTTGGTCGATCGGGCCTGAAAATCTGACCCGACCGGAGCCGGGCCTAAAACAAATAGACCGGGAGCGGGGCCGGTTGCATATATTATGTACAATATGTTGAAGCATCCGACAATTTCTTATTATGTGACCACATAAGCGTACATAATGTAGTAATATTATATAACCTTTTTACTCGAATTGGCTTTAATGCTCACTGAACTCAAAAATAAAACTGAAAAAGATTCACTGCCCTCATGAACTGAACGCTATTAATTGAGAATCAATTAATAGCGCTACGATTACAATGATAGATGTTTTAGGAACTATTCGGCAGAGTAGGAGTCTTAATATTGTAAATCTAGATTTAAAAGATTTTAATCTGAAAAGCGTAAGAAGCGAATTCTGCTTCTCCGTCAGGGCCATTTGTACGCCCTTTGAATGGCGATTCACTTGTCTGTATTAATCAGTATGGCATATCGGGGGTGCAACGCCAGTTCAACAGAGTATTTGTAAATATATAACATTTGTTCTTTCAAAGAGACGGAATTGTGGCGTTGATGCCTGACTTGACTCACCAGTTCCATCGGGTCAATGAAGTTTCCATGATTGAGAAACTCCGTCAGGACGTCTAGAACCACCCACACGGCTGATCTCCCTTTATTGAAAAACGAGATTATACGTCAAGCGCTGAGCGTTTCACGAGAGCAGTGTCATAAAATATAATTTTATTTGCATTCTCACCACATATGAGCGTCGGGGGTTTAGGGGTTGTACCCCCAGAAATTGAAAACCCCAAGATCACTATAGACCCCATAATTCTATTTTTAGCAAGATACGGTTTTTTGCTCGTTGTTCTGCCATTTCTACATACATACATTTCTGAACTCGTCATTTCTTTCTACCTTTTTTCGGCTTTCCAATAAAACAAATTTATTTTATTATAAATTAAAAATACTGAAAAAATAGCACAACACAGAAGACCCCATTAGTTCATTCCCTTGGCCCCGAAATAATTTTGTATAGGTAAGGAAATGCATGAAAATCGGCATCTTTTCATCATAAAAAAATGATGAAAAGATGAGATACATTATTTTTGTTGATTTAGGCCAATGCGCGGCCAAAAAACGTCATTTTTTATAGCTTATGGAAGAAAATAAATTTTTTTTGAAAAATTTGAATCTTATGAGCTTAATGGATAGAGTATGTTCGGTAAACGTCAGAAAATGCACTTTGGTCATGAGCACGAAAAATCAAATTTTTCTTCTGAATAGCCCGCTTGGAGGGCTAACATAAAAACATTATAAACCTTGTCATTTGCGATTCGTATTGAAGCGGTATTCATCCAAAATCGGTCGTTTTTTCTCCAAAATGAAGCAATTTTTAAGAACTTTTATGATATCTCAAATCTAATGATTGGAAGTATCCTGAAACACAATTATTATTTTGTTGCGTTGGCCTGGGTCAGCTCATGATGTTGGCACAAACATTTGCGACTGGCGCTCGTATTGGGGGAGCACTGAAACAGGTTTTCTTGGGACTCATTTTGAATAGAGCTTTTCAAAGGACAACACTAAAACTGTCTGACTTAAATTATAAGAAACTCAAGGTGAATTTTTAGAGTCGTTAAATGTCTGATTGGAATAATAAGAAACTTGGGGTTGATTTTAAAATTACCGCAAAGTGCGTAGAAGAAAATAAAAATAAGCAAAAACGCTATTGACTTAAAGGGTTTAACAGTCAATGACTCTATTTATTCTGAGACATAGATTCATTTCTGGACAAAAGCTGTTGGTCGATCGGGCCTGAAAATCTGACCCGACCGGAGCCGGGCCTAAAACAAATAGACCGGGAGCGGGGCCGGTTGCATATATTATGTACAATATGTTGAAGCATCCGACAATTTCTTATTATGTGACCGCATAAGCGTACATAATGTAGTAATATTATATAACCTTTTTACTCGAATTGGCTTTAATGCTCACTGAACTCAAAAATAAAACTGAAAAAGATTCACTGCCCTCATGAACTGAACGCTATTAATTGAGAATCAATTAATAGCGCTACGATACAATGATAGATGTTTTAGGAACTATTCGGCAGAGTTGGAGTCTTAATATTGTAAATCTAGATTTAAAAGATTTTAATCTGAAAAGCGTAAGAAGCGAATTCTGCTTCTCCGTCAGGGCCATTTGTACGCCCTTTGAATGGCGATTCACTTGTCTGTATTAATCAGTATGGCATATCAGGGGTGCAACGCCAGTTCAACAGAGTATTTGTAAATATATAACATTTGTTCTTTCAAAGAGACGGAATTGTGGCGTTGATGCCTGACTTGACCCACCAGTTCCATCGGGTCAATGAAGTTTCCATGATTGAGAAACTCCGTCAGGACGTCTAGAACCACCCACACGGCTGATCTCCCTTTATTGAAAAACGAGATTATACGTCAAGCGCTGAGCGTTTCACGAGAGCAGTGTCATAAAATATAATTTTATTTGCATTCTCACCACATATGAGCGTCGGGGGTTTAGGGGGTTGTACCCCCAGAAATTGAAAACCCCAAGATTACTATAGACCCCATAATTCTATTTTTAGCAAGATACGGTTTTTTGCTCGTTGTTCTGCCATTTCTACATACATACATTTCTGAACTCGTCATTTCTTTCTACCTTTTTTCCGCTTTCCAATAAAACAAATTTATTTTATTATAGATTAAAAATACTGAAAAAATAGCACAACACAGAAGACCCCATTAGTTCATTCCCTTAGCCCCAAAATAATTTTGTATAGGTAAGGAAACGCATGAAAATCGGCATCTTTTCAACATAAAAATCTCAAAATTTTCTGCGCTTCGTGCCGTAGAATCATTATTTTTGTTAATTTAGGCCAATGCGCGGCCAAAAAACGTCATTTTTTATAGCTTATGGAAGAGAATAAATTTTTTTTGAAAAGTTTGAATTTTATGAGCTTAATGGATAGAGCATGTTCGGTAAACGTCAGAAAATGCACTTTATTTGGTTCCCCGGCTAACATATCCCGAAATATAGGGTCACCAATTTTGAACCGCAACTTCCTTTAAAAAAAGGTCCCGTCTCGCTAGACCCACCGTCCCGCTTGACCCACCGTCCCGCTAGACCAACCGTCCCACTAGACCCACTTTTTCGTCCCGATAGACCCAATGGAAGTCTCGCTAGACCCACCACGTGCATAATGAGGTGTCCCAATAGACCCACAGCTTTGCAACCGTCCCGCTAGACCCACTGTCTCGGAAGCCCCACCAGAGAAGAAAATTATGTACGCTGATAAGCAAAAACAGAAACGCTTGTAAAGTGTATTCATTCAAGTATATATGTTTAGTCAAATATATAAATAAATAATCAAAAAATAACTACATCCAATTTAATTGATAAATAAATAAATTTTGTATATTATTGCATGAAATTGTGTACATTACAAATTATAAAATGCAAAGAAGATATGTGCGTGCGTGAGTGCGTGTTTGGCATTGGTAAGTAACCAGCCAACGCAAAATGTTTTTCACTTAAGCGTCTTGATTATTTTTAAGACTCAGAATGTATGTAGTTAATGCTTATTAATTTATATTAAAATGCCTTGATTCATTTTTCTTTTATTAATTTTTAACTTCGTTACATTAATTTTTTAATCATTTTCAAATTTCAAAAATTTTAATTAATTCTAATTTAGCAAGCCTAACTAATTAAGTAAGTCATAATTAATTAAATACCTCATTAATGAATCAAAATTAAATTAATTAATCATTTCTCGATTAAATAGGCTCCTACTTAATTGATTAAGTAAGTCATAATCATTTAATAACCGTAAAATAATCAACTAAAATTGATTAATTAGGTGATCAATCATTTAGACTTTTATTTAATTAATCAACTGACTCTTGATTAATGACTCAATTACTGTTAAGTAATTAATCAAAATCAAATGATTAATTAAACGTTAATTCCGTGATTAATTAATCTATTTCTTTTATAATTAATTGATTTAATTTAAATCATGATAAATTAAGTTAGATTAAGTAATAAATTACTCTTAATTAATTTTTTCATTAATTACATATTATAGTAACAAGACCCCAATTAATCTTTTTATTAATTAAATAGTCTTGACTAATTAATGATCAAAATTAATTAATTAAATAACTCTTAATCAATTCAATGCTCCTAGTTATTTAATAAAAATTAATTATTCAATTTACTAATAATTTGGCTCTTGATTGATCAATTAGGTGTTGATTATTTAAATCTTTATCAATTAATTTAATTCTTAATTAATTATTCTTAATTAATTGACTCCTAAATAATTACACTTATAATTAATTAATCAAAACAAATTGAATAATCAACATCTAATTAATGAATGAATAAACTATTAATTATTGATCCTTATTAATTAGTTACTGATTTTTAATGTACCTATCCGCTTGTCATATTTGAATGAAGTACCTATGGTAATTATATACAATTGCACATTCATGAAAACAAATTAACCGCTTGTTATTGACTGTCACACACACCTCAAGCTTGCTTTTAAATTAATGATTACAAAAAATTTTGCATAATCCACTTAAGCGTCTTGATAACTACTTTTCATTTCACTTGTAATATGTATGTGTTCATTTTTTCGGGTGGGTCTTCCGAGACAGTGGGACTAGGGGGACGGTCGCAAAATGGTGGGTCTGGTGGGGCACCTCATTATGCACGTGGTGGGTCTAGCGAGACCTCCAGTGGGTCTAGCGGGACGAAAAGTGGGTCTAGTGGGACGGTGGGTCTAACGGGACGGTGGGTCAAGTGGGTCACAATCTAAAAAAATCCTGCGTGCGCCTTATATGCATGTATGCACGTATGTATGTATCTATATGTATGTATGTATGTATGTATGTATGTATGTATGTATGTATGTATGTATGTATGTATGTATGTATGTATGTATGTATGTATGTATGTATGTATGTATGTATGTATGTGTATGTATGTATTTTTGTGTGTTCCGAAAACCCGCTATTGTTTTGCGCCGATTCCTCTAAGACAAAGAATTAAATTATGTTATATTGTAGTAATTGAAACACGTTTCGATTCCACCTTGCCTTGCCTCAATTAAAATTCCAAAAATTTCAATTGTTACTGTGCACCGAAGTCCAAAATCAAATCCAGCGTGCTGGATGGGGGTGGATGAAGGCGATAAATGTTTTTTGACAAGCCTGCGACTACAAATAATTAAAAAAAGAAGTGCTGTGGGCAGAAAAATTCATTCACTCTTTCCCTTGATTTAAAATTAAAGAAGTAGATGGTTGTGTTGGAAAAATATGTATAAAATAATTTTTAAATGTATCCAGACAGAAACCAATTTCCAAAAGAAAAGTTGTGTTGTGCACGTAGAAAAACTAAAATCATAGTGAAGAAATTAGCTTGTTTACCTGAACCAGCACTGTTGTGGTTTATTTATTTTTTCTTGTTTTTTTCCCCGTTTATGAGCATCATGACTTCCGGTCAAAGCTGACACATTAACGTTCACAACTTTCACGTAATTGAGGAATGTTCGTAGATGCACAACTCCCTCAAGATCTGATAAATAAAAAAAGGTATCGAAGTGGCATTTGCGGCAAAAAAGCTGTAAATAGAATACAGATTATTGTAACATAGCGTGTGAATTAGCCAATTCTTACCGAATCCGAATCATAAGCGTTACAAGAGAAAGTTGGTTGGGATGGGTACCGGAGACCCCCATTTTTAATACTTTTAGGTACAAAAATAGGTATATCGTAGGAATGAGGGGAAGGTGGTCCCGGGCGAGCCGCTTAAACGTCACGCTTAACGGTCGTGTACGTGCGTATGGAAATTGAGCACGAAAATGTACATCTGGGGCAATCAGTCGATGATGTGTAGGTATATCGTAACACAAAACAAACAGAAATTCGCGTTGATCCAACGCGACGCAACGGCGTGCAGAGGGATCTCTACAGTACCTAGGCTACACTTAGCGCTGGTCAGGTTGCTAGAGACTCGAGGTCACGTAACCATCCAAGAATGACCCTCAAAACCTATGGTCTCAATATCCTTGGTCCTAAATTGCTGACTGCTTCTTATTGGAGATCTAAGCAGTTACACCCTAGGAACCTAACACTTAGTTGCTTAAGTAACCCCAGATATTGCATGCAAGGTCAGTTGACCTTCTCCTAGAAAACCCCAGAAATTCTCAAGTTGATAAATTAACTTGTTAACCAATGTCAACCAGACTGAAAACGTTTTGGTTCCTAATAGCACCCATGAACTTTATTCCAACAACAGAGAGCTCTAGGCCGGCTAGCCATCTTAAGATAAAAATTAAGTAATATTTTTAATACTTTTAGGTACAAAAATAGGCAATAGAATTTTGATAAAAGGGTATACAAAAAAGATTCAACTTTCAAAATTGACTCTCAATTTGAGGAGTCTCTCCGCGACACTGAGCTACTCGCACTATACTTAACCTCTGAGTAACTTTGACGACAAATTTATTACGATAAAATGATAAAAGCTCTAGCACGAGAGATATTCAACTCTAATTACAGCATGAGCAAAAATGACTTGAGACAGCTTAAAAGCATACATGTCAACAGAGTGTTTAATCAATAAGACAAGAGTATTTATGTAGCTTTACAGATACAATAAAATAATTAGCCAATGAGATTGAGATACGTAGGCACTGCAGCAGCTGCTCTATAAGATACACGTTAATTGAATGAAAACAACAATTATTGATTTTCCGATCTCAACTCAGACTTGACAAATTACCTGTCATGTTGTCCTATGTTTTGAATGTGAAAGTATGAGGGGAATAGGATAATGAACCCGCAGGCATTGCCCACGCTAGCACTTCTAATAGATGCGTGCGTGATTGGCTATGAGGTATACAGATAGCAAGAAGCCGGCTCTCGGCTTCTTATATCAAACTGATTCGAGTAATTTTCGGTTCGGAAACCATTGTTCATAAGATGGCCAGTATTGTACCTTTTTTGATGCCGTAAAAACTAATCGAACCGCTAATAAAATAGCCTGTTTCATTTATCCGAGAGCTTTATCAGTGAATGTTTTTGGAGACTACAATAACTCATTCTTTCTTATTTACTGTGGGTCGTTAGATCTCACTGTAGCTACTTAGCAAATGAGGATTTTTCAAATTCATTTTTTGCGGCATAGTCTATTCTAGTCTTCCAGCAGATCAATCAACTTACAGATAAAAATCACGCATTCAGCTTATCCTAAGTTGACACTTCAAACACAATAGACTAAGATGTTAAGAAACGCCGTGGAATCCCACATAGCTCAGTGGTAAAATGTCTGCTTGTCGCCGGAGCAACCTGGGTTCAATTCCAGTCAGAAGCTTTTTTTAGTGCACTTACTGTGGTATGTCCCAGCACTAATTAAATGCCTAAATTAAATTTATATGGACGGATTAGTGCATTAAAAAATGGAAGGATTCCAGCCACTTGTCCTCACTGAGCTGGTAAATAACAGTAAATTGTTTGTTTTGCTTACTGTAGCCCTTAAAAAATTTACTAAAAAAGCTCTCAAATAAATGAAGCAGACTAACTTGCATGTAGTGACGTTCGCTACAATATTATATTATACTTACAGCCATTAATATAATATTGTAGATAGTGTATCCACACGCGTTTCGCCTTTGCGGTTAGAACGCAATTTTCCGCGTCAATTTGATCAAATATTCGCCGAGCTACAAATTCGGCGCTCTAGCCAAAAAGAAGCAAATTGTTCGCTCTCAGACCACAACCCTGACAGTACGACGCGCGGAGGCGATCTAGCCATGCAGCGCTGATTGGTCTCATTCGCACATCACATACGTACTGCGAGAGGTACGCAACGTGAGCGAGCCTGTGGATATAATATATGTCCCCTTCTCTTATCACTTCAAACATAGGCGACATGACCGCTAATGCGGTTAAGCCTGTGATGAGATCGGAAAAATCAATAATGTACATAGATGCCATCTACTTTATTCTCATTGGTCGATTTTATCATTGTCATAAGCATATCTTTGTTTTTGTTAGATTATCCCCCATAGTCAGTATTAGGATTGCTTGGCGGTGGTGTTTTATCGAGTAGTCGCTCGTCGCTTGTACAGCTGTTTATTTTGTCTTATCAAACGACCTTTTTCTATTATTTGTGTTTGGTGTAGATAAACGATGAAAAGCAGCTACGTAGGAGTGCATTATACTGCAGGTAGTTTGGGAAGCTGGTGGCCGGCCTCGACTTAATTATTCGACATATAATTCAGGTGATTTCCTTTTTGTTTTTTTCATTTCTCAAAAATTCATCATTCCACTTTTCAATCTGAAAACTATAAAAATTACTACATAATTTTTATAGAGGATGACTGCCCGGTGTAGAGCTCTGTGCTGTTGTATTTATTGTTCATTGTGCTATTTGGAACCAGAAATGTAATTAATTTCGCCATAGGTAATCTGGTGCAAAAACAAGTTTCAAATCTTTTCGCGATAATTATTATTTTGGCATAAAATAGGTCAACTGACCTAGGGAAAATTCCAGGGTTGCTTAATTACTGCTGTGTTAGGTATCTAGGCCGGATCCCCCTAAATCTCCCTAGATACGGACAAATCTAGGTCCGAGGAGATTTTAGGTCATAGGTGTTAAGGGTCAAGTGGTTGAATAAAGGCGGATCGCCGTAGCAACCTGACCAGCGCTAAGGTTAGCCAGGTACTTAAGTAAGCCCTGAAGGTAATATTAGGGTGTTGTTGTTTAGGTAGTTGTTTGTGTGTAGGGTATCTCCCCGGGCGGCATGCTGTCCGTATCCATACATACTGCAATCACTTAACCACCAAACCTCCCTCAATATTTACAATATGAATGCCAATTTACTGAACACACGTTTGCACAATCGACTTCATACACCTTATGTATTTTTAAACAAAATATGATCAATAAGCATGTACCCCTGTGAAAAATTGGAGAAAATGCAAAATCTTTAAAAGCCTGTTGCCCTCCAATAAGAACATACCACTCACCTGGGTCAAAATGTAGGCGTTCTGACGTTTATATCCATTAACATAGTTCGCATTTATATATTGTGGCTCCAGACCATCCTTCAGTATGACTCGTGAATGGCTCAAACAAAACACGTCATTGGATCTATTCAAAGCACAATGCTTTACCCATTCTCTTATCAATGGACTTGAAGAAATGACAGTTCCCGACAATCTCTCAAATTCTTCCGCCAATTGACCTGGGCCGTCCGCCTTGATCTTGATAGCACAATCGAAAAATTTTAATTAGCACCAATGTACCATCACATGCGGGCGTGGGGAGTCTGGAGGTCTGGACCCCCAGAATCCTGCGCACCCCTCTCCAAAAATTGACAGACCCCAGAATGAAATTTTTGGTGATATTTTTAACAAATTTGGCCATATCGGACCCCCAGAATTAGAATGCTGCTCATTTATGGATTCCACTCCTTGAAAACCAGTGACCCAGTTTAGGCATGCCCGCGTTAACGTTCAGTGATTGAGTAACATAACCGGCGTATACTTAATTAAATTACTTCATCATTGAACCAGGCCACATTCATTCATACATACTCGCCTTGAATAATCATTCAAGTGTTTTATTTTATATAAGTACACGCTCCAATCTATAGACATTAGATTGTGTAGAGACCGGATTTTTAGGTGCTGCGTCTTTTTTTGCTCGCCTTGACAGGAGAATGCCAAAAAGCATAAATACGGTGTTTTTGAAGCATATAGTTAATGGTTTGTTGCACCTAATTGCACCTAAAATAGGACTTGCGCCCCTAATTGCACCTAATCTCGACTTTTGTCAATTTTGCATCTAATAAAAGTCAATAATTTAGCTCACAAGTTACACATTTTACGCATGTTTTTCAAATTTAGCAGTTACTGTAGATGTTACATGAACGTTTACTTTGTTGAGCGAGCGCGGGTGCATAAAGGCCCTGCTATACTTCACGCCGCGCGGCGCCGAGTTGACGAAATGTGCTGCTATACTTCCACGCTGGCACCGCGCGCCGCCCGCGCAGCTCCGCGTGGCAGATAAATTGAAGTTTGAACACTGTTCAAACTTTTGCCACGCGGTGGGACGCGGCGGCCTATATTTATCATGTATTTATGAGGGAAAGCTTGATTTTAGCATTTTTTATGATGTACTGATGTTTATGCATACGTCAAAGCGTGAAAATTGGATATATAATCGATTTTTAAGATGTCTGTGTTAGTGTTATTTTGGTAGCCCAAAAATAATTAAAATATGATATTGGTATAGTTAGCTTAATTTTAGTATGATATAAATATGATATTTCGCAATGGTTTATTTGAAATATGATATATTTTTGATATTTGGTATATATTTAATATGTTTTTGGTAGGTAGTGGGTGGGTAGGTAGTGCATATGTATACCTATTATGTATTTTCTGCAACCTTTTCAAAGTAGGTATCTATGTAAGCAAAATAGTTGGGGAATTAAATGCATGCATATCAATGCACTGTAATAAATTATGCATATTTTGAGGGGCTTGGCTCGGTATGCATATGTACATCCATACTTACGTATTTGTCTCCATATGATAATACAACCTGTGGAAAATACCTACTGCATCATACGTACAAGAAGTAAGTAAGATAAAGAGCAAAAAAAGGAAAAGTGCTACCACTTTATACTAAAATTATACCAAAATTATATCGGAAATATTTTCACATTTCTCAGAGTTTTAATATGATAAGAATATGATATACCGAAATTCACAGAATTAAAATATGATATTGATAGTCCAGCAAGTGCCTACCAAAATCGTACCAATGGTATATCAAAATAACACTAGTCTGTGTGCGAAAATATGTGTCTCTATGCCTTTAAAAACTTGTTTTCATGATGCTGAAACCGAAAATGAGTACAGTTTTTAATGTGCACAATCGTTGACCTATACCCTTTTCACTTATTTTCTTGACACAGAATACAGTATACAGTTTACACATGTTTTACTTTTTTGCTGTTTTACTGCAGTTACAACATCAATAAATTTTTTTCTGCCGCGCGGCGCCGCGTGGAAGTATAGCAGCACAACCCATGTCATCACCGCGTGGCGCCGCGTGGCGCCGCGTTGGAAGTATAGCAGCTACTTCGCCACGCGGCACCACGCGGCGGGCGCCGCGCGGCGAAGTATAGCAGGGCCTTAATTCTGTTTTTGACAACATGCCGAAAGTTGGGAACTGTAAATTGAATGTTTTAGCCGAAGAGTTCGTTGCAGAAAAAATTATTACCGATGGCGCTATCCTAAAATGTGATGCATGTGACGTCATTATTCAGATTGATGAAAAACATCAAAAACAATGCGCAGCATATTCAAAGTACTCGAAATTCTGGGCAGATTTTAAGATCCAACCAAAGGCAAACATAGTCTTTTTTGGCTGCTGGATTCAAAAAAGCTGAAAATTCTACAAAATTAGACAAGGAATTTGAGTTAAATTTAAGTGTAGCTTTTGTTCAATCGGGTGTTCCTCTGTTTAAAATTAATTCAGTGCCTTTGAGAAATTTTCTTGAAAAATATACTAACCGCACAATTCCTGATGAATGTACTCTGCGTGAGAATTATGTTTTTCAATTTAAAATCGAACGATTGAGATTAAACGGTTGATAGGCGATAATCCTGTGTGTATTTTGTTTTGGACGAAACAACGGATGCAAAACAGCGTTACGTGCTGAACATACTGGTTGGGCAATTAAATGGAAAGCCATCGAAGCCGATGTTACTAAAGGCATGGATTGTTTACCACTTTTATTAGTAGCTGTTTTCACACACGCTGGAGGTCAAACTCTTAGGGAGGGTAGGGTATAGTAATTTGTTGAATTAAAATGTGGATAAAGTAAACTTTTAATAAGTTTTTGTCCGAGTAAAAGTGTTTTTTGCAAGTGATGGGCCATAATACACGCATTTAACAAGTTTTTTGCTTGAGTAAAAGCGCTCTTAGCATGTGAATTTCCAATAATAGTTGCACCTAATTCTGCACCTGATTGATGAATTTTTTGCACCTTTTTTCGCACCTAATCTAACTTTTTTTGCACCTAAAAATCCGGTCTCTAAGTGATAACTTATCTACGAGTACATTATAGCAAGTACAAATTAGGCAATCAAAGAAATCATCCACCTTCCTACAGCCTGTGTAGCTTCGGTACACGAATAGTCCGAGGCTACACCATACGTGGGCAGCAAGAAAATTCTGGGGGGGGGTGCAAGATTTTTTGAAGGTCGAAATATGGCCTTAAAAATGGTGGTATGGCGATAAAAACACCATTTTTCGACGTTTCTCATCAAGCACTATCCATTGGCATCAAAAAATTGCGAAAAAACGAAAAGAATTTTCAAAAATTGAATTCTGGGGGGGTATTTTGATTTCTGGGGGGGGGGTATTTTGGTTTCTGGGGGGGTGCATACCCCTACAAACCCCACGCCCAGGTGTGGGCTACACTCGCAATCATTTGATACACAGATAGAGTCTGATGAGAAGCATCGAAAATGTGATTTATTCCCTAAAATCTATCCATCAGCTTTTCTTGACATTTAAAAGTCCAGGGCCATACAAAATTTTGGAAGAATTTGGAAAGAATGTCTACCATACATAGGCAGAAACCAAATTTTCACAAAAAAATCCATGTGGGAATAGTTAGCATCATACAAGGACAGCAAGAAAATTCTGGGGGCTGAAATCGCCAAAAATTGCTGACAATGTTACTAAAATAGAATTCCAGAGGGGATTTACAATAATCTGCGGAGGGTTATTCAACTTCTGGAGGGGTGTATACCCCAGACCCCCTACACCTATGTGTGCTTCGCATTGATAAGTTTTTCATGTTTTACAAGTTTTTCTTACAAATTTGCGTCGATTCTCGCATCTGCTTTTGATTTATACGCAACACAGGGTGCGAAAAAATTATAGGTGAATACGAAAACATGAGAAAAAAGAATGAAAGACGCTGTGATCATTTAAAACTGGCTGATTTCTTAGTAGAGCATTAGTCGATCCACTTAAGACATTAGTACGCCACTTGTATATAAGCACTTGTACATATAAGACTGAGGACCACACATGGGCGTGGGGGTCTGGACCCCCCAGAAACCAAAAGACCCCCCCAGAAATCAAAAGACCCCCCAGAATTCAATTTTTGAAAATTTTTTCGTTTTTTTCGCAATTTTTTGATGCCAATGGATAGTGCTTGATGAGAAACGTCGAAAAATGGTGTTTTTATCGCCATACCACCATTTTTAAGGCCATTTTTTGACCTTCAAAAAATCTTGGACCCCCCAGAATTTTCCTGCTGCCCACGTATGCTGAGGACTAAATGATCAGACCATTGTCTGTCAATTGAGCTTATAGATTTTCCTGCATGATTTCAGGGAAGAAAAGTGCAATGTTAAGATGGAGCTAGTCAGTGGCGGATCTAGGATTTTCCTAAGGGGGGGGCGGTACCCCTAAGGGGGGAGCGGAACCCTGACTTGGGCGGAAAAATTAGCCGTTTTAACCCGAAAATAGCCAGAAATCGCTCAAAAATTATTAATTTTGCGCATTTTTTAGGGCCAATGAGGGGGCCGCCCCCTAAATCCGCCCCTGGAGCTAGTCGATTCTCCATCCGGATTTCATCATTTTTCTGCTCACATATAGCCTTTTCGCAAAATTTTTCGAGTCACTTGATCTCGAACCTGGAACTTTCTGATTGGTAAAATTCAAATTTGGGACTTATTAGATGAGCGATTTTCCAAAGCGTGTTTCGAATCATCAGCAATGCTTCAATCAGCTCAGCTACATATGCTTCATTGATAAGCTGCCAATGCCAGGCTAAGATTTCATAATGGTTCTAGATGTAAACTAAGCCTAAGCAGTGGGGTACAAGTCGCGTCGCTCGCTCTGCTCGTTGCATCCCACCCTCAGGCTAACATTGTAGGTTATACGCTGGCACCATGATTAATACACATAAGTAAGCCTAAGCCCAAGCCTGAATTATTGACAGAACAAAATATAATCCTTATAAATCGGACTTAGGCTAAGGCTTAGCGATGTGCATTCACAATGCACATAAACTAAGCTTCAGTAGTGGACTGATCAGAACAAGGAGTGAAGCGATCGACGCGACTCATACTCCACTGCACACATGGGCGTGGGGGGTTTGGGGGTAGGCACCCCCAGAAGTTGAAATAGCCCCCCAGAAATCAAAATACCCCTCCCCCCAGAAAAAAATTTCTTGCTTTTTTAGCAATTTTTTGATGCCATTGGATAGTGCTTAATGAGAAACGTCGAAAAATAGTGTTTTTTTCGCCATACAACCACTTTTGAGACCTTTTTTTGACCTTTAAAAATTTTTTCACAACCTCCAGAATTTTTTCACCCCCCCAGAATTTTGGTGCTGCCCACCATGCTCCACTGCTTAGGCCTACATAATTTCCGACATAGTTGTAAATACTCAAATAATCTAACGTCAATGGTTTAGCTGAAGCCTACAAAGCAGAGCTAAGTTAAAATAAACTTAGCTGACCAGAGTATCATGTTGCACCGAATAATAGTGTTCATGTAATTTAATTTATCAGCCGGGTTCAGAGAGCTTAACTACCAATCAGGAAGTTCCAGGTACGAATCCCAGTGACTCGAGAAAAATTTGCGCTAAAAAACGCGATATTCGAGGAAGAAAATGTTCAAAATCTGGGGAATGATGGACTTGTACCGTCAAAATTATCCGGCGCGGACAATTTGATGAATCGCTGTTTTTATCCTTTTAAATGACACTTTATCTATGATCTCTCCTGATATGTACCAACCAATACATCGCATTCCGAATTTAAGTACGTTTCTGCGTCTCTGGGTGGTTTAAGCAAGTTTTAGTTTTGTTAGCACTAAATGAATACAGAAATGGGCCTAAAAAAGGCTAAACCTCGATTTTACATCACAAATTGAAGTAATGTGAATTCGAGATTAGTTGCATCAGATGGATAGAAATGTCCTTGCGCTATGGCCATTTTTTTGCACATCACTTTGAAATAAATCTTATTGCTTCTACATTGTATTTCATTGCTGAGTTTTTAATACCCTTTGACAATATCTCCAGTTAAATAAATATTAACAGATGATTAAGCCACAGAGTGGGTGCTACTTCCAATTAGGTGTAAAAACTGTGAAATATCGTCAAAAGGGTGAGCAAGTCAGAAACAAGCAAGCTTTTGGAGTTTAAACAATAACAAAATAGGGTGTGTAAACAAATCGACGTAGTGCTCGAATCGGTGGCAGATAGCCAAATTTTTTACATGATTTAAATAAGGACATTTTTATCTATCTAACGAAAGTGGACTTGAAGTTTTATCCACATCAGCCAAAGTTATGACCTGTAACATTAGGGTGTGCTTTTTTTGGCCCACCCTGTAAATTAAGTGATATTTAATTAAATTTATATAGACATAGCAAAATACAGCTACATAGGGACGTGGGTTCAGACCACACATTTACCGCATAGTGATCCTAGGAGTCAGCCATAAAATATTTTCTCTAAAGCGACTTTTTGGACTTTTTGTATTAAAAAACGAAAAGTAAACGCAAAAAACACTATTATTTATATTTCTGGCAATGCTCTCTCTTTATATACCAAGAAATTCAAATAAAATTTTGAAAACATAAATTAAATTTTAAAAAATGATCAGAACAATGCTAATTGCCGCGAAACGCCGAAAAAACTCATTAAAAAATTGGCACCCTTGCTTACATACAAACTTACACGATAGAGGATTAGTAGGAATTTTATGCAATAATAAGCGTTCGTCTTATTCGCTCAAACCACTGCTTGAATTTTATTCTGTATACTGAAGTTTTGTAATCTGCATATGGCTCGTTGACAAGGGTGTGCACATATGCTTGCGCAAATACAAAACCTTCAATATGAAATTTCGTGATCTCTAAATCAGAGGAGTCAGTACTCACATCTTCAATTCTGGTCCGCTCGACTTTTTCCGTTGACATATTCTAAAATGTTGTATAAAGCTGCAAAAAATTTACATTGGTCAAATATTCGTGTTTGTTCGTAGTTGAAAAGTAGGAAGTGATCCGGACATTTTTTATTTTACGAAATTTACAGGAAATTTTTTATTAAAACTTTGTGGCTGCGTATCCCAATTGCTGTCGTTTTTTATATGCTGTGTTATTATTCTTATCACGTATTTTCTTGGACGTAGCAATAAATCCTTTGTTTTTGTTTTTAATAATGACCATAGTCTATTTTACGAACTAAGTCTTCTGTTCGTGTAAGTAAATTTAAAGCATATACAAAGCAGCAATACTGCGTCTCAGTTCTATGAGTCTATGTACAAGAAGAAAGCATAAGTGCATATAAACAATTAACAAAGCTAAATTTGGACTTAAATACGTGTACTTGGGGGAGGGGTTTGGCCGCCTATGATGGCAACTCACCCCGCAAAATAGCCGCGACATCCCCCCCCCAGAATTGCCGATTTTTTTATAAAAATTGTGAAAATTGTGCATTTTTAAGCGTTTTTAGCTCATTTTGGCTCAAAACTCAAATTTTCGGTGCTTTGCGCCATATACACATTTCTTGACTATATCTTGTTCAATTTAATTATTTTTTTCAATTTTTAGTCTCTTATAGGACAGAAAGCCTTCCAAATTTCTGGAGCAAAGCCATTGTAGTGCCTATACAAAAAAAGGTGACATGTCATCCCTTGAAAACTACAGACCTATCCCTCTGCTGCGTCCCATGCAAAATTATGGAGTCAATACTAAATGAAAACATAATGACCTATCTCAATAAATATAGTTTACTTAGTGATTGCCAGTTAGGATTCAGGAAAAACAGATCATGTGCTTCACAGTTCTCCACAACTCTCTTAATCAACTGTATTGAAAAAGTTCAGCTTAGATTTACGAAAAGAATACTATGGCGACAAGGTGAGTTGTCTTACATTGAACGGTTGGCTTTGTTAAATCTTGAAAGAGTCGAAACTCGGCGAATTCATTTTGATCTTACTTTTGCTTTCAGAATAATCAAGAGACAGTTACTTTCATTTGAAGACTTCTTTGAACTCGCACCAGTAAGGGGTACCAGATCGATAAGTGATATAAAGCTTTACTTCAGTGAAGAAGAAGCGTAGAGAGGCACCTAGTAACACCACAATGACTCATGAAATGAATTAATCAGAGAATGAATATGCGAGATTATGTGTGAACCGCTTTCAGTTTAAGATGCAGCCATGAATTTGCAAAGTTTACAAAGCGACGCCAAACAGCAGGCTGGATACAGTGTAGGTAGCATTACGTCAAACATGAAAAATAATTATGGTCTGTTTCAGGCAACTTCGGTCATCAATTTCAAAACCATCTCCGACAATAAGCTGACGGATTGCATTGCAATTATAGCGTTGATCTGATATATAATTATCGTAAGTTCGTAACCCTCGGCCTACTGTCAATGAAAATTCTTAGAATTTATGCACGAAGTTATGCGAAACAGACTATAAGAGCAGAATAAAGTGCCTGGCTACCCAAGTGAAATGTTATAGTATAGTAGTTTCACCACTTCCCAAACAGTCTGTTCCACACAAGTTTAATAGTAGTTTCACCACTTCCTAAACAGTTTGTTTCACACAAGTTTAAGAATAACCTTCAGAAACTATCATCGACAAAACTGACAGATTTTGATTATTGCATTGATCGGAACCCGATTGCTCGACTTTACCCTGATAAAGGCTAAGCATAAAAAGATTGACTTTTAAGCTAACCTTAATTTCCTTCAGTAGGCTGGTTTGCCTATAGATACTACATCATATGCTAAAATTGTGTAGAATCTATTCTTATCTACAGTATTTCAAGTAGTTTTGTAAAAACACTTTTGATTTTCATCCATTTTTCGCCCATTTTCCGCAGAAAATGTCCCATTATTTTCATTCATGGGTTCTAGAAACTCGAAACCTATACGTGCATGTTTGATTATGATCTGCATTTACGACTCGATACCTACATACATACATACACTAAAACTTAAATATAAGTCAAAGTGCGTTTATCCTGCAAATTGTGCTGTTTGTCTATAAGCACTCAAGATTACTTTCTTTTCGATAAATATTTCCACACAAATTAAATTGTTGCTAAATTTAAATTTGAATGATTGAGTAATTGATTGCTAAATTAAATTTACAATAGTCTGTACGGTCCATTTTTTGTTGAAGTCTTATTACTGTATGAGACCCTCAATTCGCAATTGGCGTCTTCAATTATGCTCTCATAACAGCTGGTCGCTTAAACTCTTCTTATTGATGTTTAATGTGCTTTGCTTTGGCGCATCTAAAGGACTGCTGCAACGACCTAACCCGTAAAACATTCTGCTGCAGTAATAAGCCGTAAAGCGAAAATGGGCCGTTTGGGATGGAACTAGGGTTGCCATATGTCCTTATTTCATAAGGACAGTCCTTACTTTTGGAGCCTTGTTCTTACTTGAAAAATGTCCTTATTTTGTTCCTACAAACCATGAGAGTAAAGTTATGCATTGTGCACTGTGCAATTGCAGCAGTGGAACGTGTTTTCCTTGTGTGAGAAGCAGTGGACGAATGACAGGAATAAACTTAAAGTGGAAACCGTTAAAAGTTTATTGCAAGTGAAAATGAACTACTCCTTCAATTGCAATTTAATGATTCAGTACCTACTTGTTAAAAAATGATGATTTATTGCGTCAACTATCGGCAAGCAGAAGTATGTTGCTTGATTGAATGCTTATAACGTAGAAATTGGACAATAAAATTTGATGAGTGTTTTTAGTCTTTTTTGCCTAAAAATGTCCTTATTTCTTCTGAAAAAATATGGCAACCCTAGATGGAACAGACTATAATCTAAAAATAAATATTGTTTTACAAATTTGAATTTAAGAAAATGGGGAAACTCCCGCTTCTTATTTCAATTTAATTTAGAAATTTAATTTTAAATTTCAATTCGAGGTAATTTTTAATGTTTAATTTAATTTCTCAGTTTAGAACTTAGTTTTGATTTTCTTTTGATTATCATATCCATTGCATCTTTTAAACTTAGTGAATCGAAAAACAAGCAGCCGAAAATTGTGTAAAAAATAAAATGATAGAATGAAACAAAAAATAAAAAAATGGCAAAAGTTAAATTCTAAAAAGGAACTGATGCTATTGTAATATCCAAAAAACGAAATCTATAGTCTGTTTCACATAAGTTTGGGCATAAATTTCAAGAATTTATCGAAAGTAAGCCAAGGGAATACGATAATTATATATCGGATCAATGCTGTAATCGCAATCTGTCAGCTTATTGTCGGACATTTTTTTAAAATTTATGCCCAAACTTGTGTGAAACAGACTATAGCTTTACGATACTTCGATTTAAAAGAATTGTCGGTCGGGCAAAAGCTTAGATAATGCCTATTTAACCTAAGCTAACATCAGAAAGCTTCCAATCATTAATCATGTTACCAAAAAATGAATGACTTTCGGTCAAAGTGCGGACGAAAATTCACGATTTTATATGCACCAAACATGTACACTATGAACCCACTATACGAAATAAATATATCCAAAGCAATTCTAAAGGTGAGCTAAAGAATCGATTTTGTTGCATTTCCTCGAAAAAGCGCACATCGACTATAGTCTGTTTCACATAATTTCGGTCATAAATTTTGTAACCATCTCTGACAATAAGATAACAGATTGCTATTATAGCATTGATCTAATATACTAGCAAAGAAAAATGCTCCGATGGAACAAAAAAGAAGAACATACTTGGAATAAGAGATTATTAAGGATGTAAAAGGAGGGGACTATGAAAAATCTACCTAAAGTCGCAAAATCTGCTAAAAATCACTCTTTCTCTAAGCAACGCTAAAAATCGAAGTCTATTCTGCGGCCTCTAAAAAAGGGTCTTTTTTAAATAATGTTCAAAGTTTCAGATAAGAGTGTATAAACGAAATCTATAATGTTTATTTTTTTAAATTGCTGGCAAGTCGTATCCTGATTGATAGAAAACTAAGTGGTATTGTATTTAAAGTTGTTTTATTTTGTTTTGAGCATTATAGCAAGCAAAGCAGGGGCCGATTGATTAGTGTACACAATCATTACGGGCATGCTAGTGTACTAACATTTATAGTCTGTTTCATTTATTCGAGAGCTTTTCAGTCAATTTTTTCAAGGGCTACAGTGAGCGAAACAAGACGATTTACTGTAGTTGGGCAAATCAGCTCAGTGAGGGCGAATGGCTGGAATTCATTCATTTTTAATTAACTAATCCGACCATATAAATTTAATTTAGGCATTTAATCAGTGCTGGGACATACTACAGTAAGTGCGCTTAATAAGAAGCTATCGGCTAGAATCGAACCCGGGTTTCTTCGACTACAAGCAGACGTTTTACCACTGAGCTATGCGGCAGTTTGCGGCGTTTCTTAATATCTTAGTCTATTGTGTTTAAAGTGTCAACTTAGGATAAGCTGAATGCGCTATTTTATCTGTAAGTTGATTGATCTGCTGGAAGACGAGAATAAATTATGCCGCAAAAAATATAATTGAAAAACCCTTCTTTGCTACTTAGCTACAGTGAGATCATCTAGCGACCTCTAGTAAATAAGAAAGATGGGGTTACTGTAGCCTCCGAAAACATCTACTGAAAAAGCTCTCGGATAAATGAAACAGACTATAGTCTGTTTCAAGTTAACTTACGCGTTTCCTACTGTTTTAAACCATCCATTCAATTGGCTTAGAAAGACTGTTAGTTTACTCAAAATCATTTCCCATAGCTACTGCATAGCTAATGTGCTGCTTTTTCAATCATTTTATATTTAAATATTTATTTTAATCTGTTGGTCGCAGAATATACTCCGATTTTTTGCGTTGCTGTGAGAAAATGTGATTTTTAGCAGATTTTGCGACTTTAGGTAGATTTTTCCTAGCCCCTCCTTTTACATCCTTAATAATCCACAATTCCAAGTATATTCATCTTTTTTGTTCCATCGGAGCATTTTTCTTTGTTAGTCTTAAAATATTCTTGTAGTCTGTTTCATTTACTCGAAAGTTTTTCCGACAAAATTTAATCCACTACATAAATTAGGATACAAAAGCGGTAGAGAAGTCTGATTTAGAATTCCGCTCAACGTTGGGGAAAAAAGATTGTCCTGTAAATTAATCTTGAATATCATTGTGTCGTATTAATTTAAAACATTTTGTGGGCACTTTGAACTTTTTTCAAAAAATTCGAATAAATGAAATACATAGAATATAAAATTGAGTGTCAAACATACATATATGTAGTCTGTTTCATTTATTGGAGAGCTTTTTCCGCTGAATTTAATCCACATGAATTGGGATACAAAAGTGGCTTAGTAATCTGATACAGCAATGCCGCTTTGCATGGGCAAAGATCATCATATAACTCGATATACTGTAGAATATCATTTCGGTTGTATTAGTTAAAAACACTTTTGTAGCTACTTTACACTTTTCCAAGAAGCTCTCGAACAAATGAAACGGACTGTAGATGCATTGCATGATCAGTCGAGGGGGAATCAGCCGATCTAGGAGATAAAATAGTGATATTTCTGGGCCAAAAAGACGTAAAAAACTTATATAATGCTAAAATAGCGTTAGAAATAAGTTATTGGTCAATTTCAAGCAGTTTAAAGAGATTTTTTGTTTTTTAAGCGGTTTTTAGCTTCCATTCCGACTCGCTCCCTTAGGAAAATCCCCATTTTTGCATTCTAAAAATCTAGACTGAACATGCATATGGAGGGGGAATACGGGCTTTAGACACCCACGTTGATTTGGGAGTAAGAGATTGGGAAAAGGACGGTCAGAAATAGATGAAAATCGAAAATTTTCTTCAACAGTGCTTGAAATCAGCCAGAACAGCAGATTAACATTTTGATACATTTTTGACATCATTTTTGCTTTTTTATTTTTAAGGCCCGCGTCTAAAAACTATAGCTGACAGTGACATGCAGACCGGCTGTCCCCAGAACGACCATGCCGTGCATCTACGGTCTAGATCAAACTTGAGCGTGGGGGTAAGGGGTATGCATGCACCCCTTCCGAAGTTCGAATACCCCCCAGAATTCAATTTTTGAAATTTTTCTTTGCTTTTTTCCGCGACTTTTGATGCCAATAGTGCTACATGAGAAACGTTGATAAATGGCGTTTTTTTCGCTATACCATCATTTTTAAGACCATTTTTGACCTTTGAAAAATTTGTCGCCCCCTGAATTCCGGTGTTGCCCACCTATGGTATATATCCTAAATCCTCCAACTAACAGGAGAACATAATACGGATTGTAATACAATTATTAAATAATATAGTAAATGATATAATATAGATATTAAAAGTAGGTAGATATTTATATATATGAGGATATATTTGTATTTGGTTTTCGGCATTTTCAGCAATTTTCTGACGTAATATTACGTTTTAAAATCTACTCGTAGTTTTTAATTTTTTCGTAAGCTTAGTATTTTCGCTAAGTTTCGTCATTTTTTCGTAAACTTCTTCTAATTTCAAAATTTTCTTACTTTTTTAGTTTGATCATAAAGTCAGTGTTCTGGACAGCTTACAAATTGTATGAGGTAGATCCAAAAATTCTTGAACTGTACTCACTATTACTATAGTATAGCGCGAGACATTGTGCATGAAAATCAATTTTCATCTTTCAGGAGGTGAGTAGCTATAAAAATAATTTCTACGCAGCTTACAAACATACAATTTATAGCAAAACTTGATATGCTTATCAATTGCAATGCACAGCAATGTGATTAAGGCTTCAGTTTAAGCCGCTTTTATAACGACTTATATTGATTCAAAAATTGTCACATGTGAATGAATGAATGAATGAATGAAGATTTATTGTCAAGTGAATACTAAATAATGAGTACAAGTAAATGCGACGAATAAAAAGGAATGACAAAAGGACATACGGTCACGATAATCATGACGAATTAAGTATGCCCCTTCAAAAATGAATTTAAATTAATGTTGGCTAATCTCGTTTTGAAAACTTCAATATTAGGAGATGAAACGACAGTGTCCGGTAAACTATTCCAAATGTTAATGTATCTATGAGAAAAATTACTTTTATGCAAATTTGAGCGGGCAGTAGGTATAACTAGTTTATACGAATTGAAAGCACGTGTAATAGTGGTATTAGCGATAAAAAAGTCATCGAATTTATAACACGAAAACCTCGAACGATTGAAAACATTTTACATAAGCAAAGGTGTAATCGGCGTAGCTCAAGATGACAGAGATTCAATTCTTTCAAACGATCGTTATAAGATAAAGCACTGCGATAACCAAATATGCGTTTAGTAAACCTGCGTTGAACATTTTCGATTCGATCAATATCAGTGATATAGTAGGGGTTCCAGACTGAGCATGCATATTCCAAGATTGGACGTACATAGGTAACAAACGCGCGAATTAAATTTTCTCTGTCACGCGAGAAAAAAGATTTGTAAATAAGAAAAGACCGAGAATAAGCTTTTTTAATGATGTGATTATAGTGGTCCTTAAAACTAAGGTTTTTAGAAACTAGAACACCAAGATCGCGAATATATTCGAAATTATCAGGGATATTTAGGCTTGCAGAGGCAATAATTTATTTTAGGTTGTTTTTTCCCAAATGAAGAACACAGCTTTTTTCAGAAGAAATCGGAAGTTGCCATAATTTAGACCAGCTTGAAATTTTATCTAAGCAAGATTGAAGAGAAATGTGGTGTGATGAAGGGCCAAAAACCTTAACATCGTCTGCAAACAAATACAAATTGATATTCACGGCAAAATCACATATATCGTCAATAAACATCAAAAATAAAGTCGGACTTAAAGGGCTACCTTGCGGCACACCACTAGTAACGGGTAAATACTCAGAAAATAAATTTCCTATACAAACGCGTTGGAATCGATCGCGAAGGAAAACATTCAACCATACAAGAAGGTTACCTCTTAATCCAAAATTATGTATAAATATGTATACGCAAGATTTCGTGAAACATGTAGATCATATTTTTGGGTATTAAATAATATATAAAATAATTGGTGCATTTTTATGTGGGGTTGCAGATCCCAAGATCTCCACTAGACCTTTCAGTCCAGTCGATATTGCGTAGAATATTACTCCTTTGTAAGTTTTGCATTCATTATGAATTTTCCAAAAACCGCAAGTAATAAAACGAATGGATTTGTTTATGAACTATTTAAAAGCAGACATGCAGAATATGCAACACATGATTATGTAGGATAAGAAATAGAACGAGAGAAGGTATTACAAAATTCAAAACTAGATGATTCAATATATAAAATATTATATACTGATAATCTTACAAGATCCTGGCAGTGACAGGGCGCGCATACTTGGCAAGTGGAGTTTGTCATTGTAGTACTTCGTATTTTCAAACACGTACTTATCAAAAGCGGAACCTCGCCGACTCAAAGGAAACCAGCTAAAAAATCAAGAAAAAAATTGTTTATGCCCTTGCTACGGCACTCCTCGTGGGTTAATGTAGCCATTGTTACATATAGGCCGATTTCGGAGGGGCCGTAGATTACACTACATTATTTTGGCGACCAACAATGAATATAATTAACGAATTTGATGATTCCAAGTTCTCTGAATCTCGTCTAACTCGGAAAACCGGACCGAATATTTGAAAAAAGCCGACCACCGCCTATGCGTAAGAAGGGCGCGCTAGCAGTGGTGGATATAGGATTTTTGATTTTTGTAAGGGGGGGGCAGTAATTCCAAATTTTCTAAAAACAATCTAGAATAGGTTGGATTCGCCCTTACGTGCGAAATAGCATTTTTCGCGTTTTACGTGTCTACTTTTATTGAAAATCGCTTTTAGCGCAACATTTTTGCGAAAAAATTTAAAACTTTCGACAATTTTGTGTAAGAAACCATTAAATTTCTTTGACTTTAACAAAAATCCGCCGCGAAACGCCGGAAAATCCTTAAATTTTAGGCGAAAGGACGTTCAAAAGTTGAATTACTGCTCGATTTCCTGTATTTGTAGCATTTGATGCGGAGCTTCGAAAATTTTAAAGAAATATGCTTAAAAATAGAAGAAAACTATGCTGAAATAGTTTTGGTCTTGAAATCGTTTTAAAGCCTATTTCTTATGCAAAAATATGCTTTCCAGGCATACGTGGGCAGCAAGAAAATTCTGGGGGGGGAGTGAAGATTTTTTTGAAGGTCGAAAAATGGCCTTAAAAATGGTGGTATGGCGATAAAAACACCATTTTTCGACGTTTCTCATCAAGCACTATCCATTGGCATCAAAAAATTGCGAAAAAAACGAAAAAAATTTTCAAAAATTGAATTCTGGGGGGGGGTATTTTGATTTCTGGGGGGGGGTATTTTGGTTTCTGGGGGGGTGCATACCCCCCAAACCCCCCACGCCCAGGTGTGTTTCCAGGCCACCGAAAATGTTATCTGGCGCGAAGCGTCGGAAAATATGAGAAATTATTATCACTGACGGCTAAAAATCATTGCAAATTACATATCAATTTTTTATCTCAATAACTTTTTGAGCCCATAAGGGTGGCGGCCACCACACGTGGGCGTGGGGGCCCCCAAAAGTTGGAATACTCCCCAGAAATCAAAATACCCCCCAGAATTCGATTTTTGGAAATTTTTTCGCTTTTTTCGCGATTTTTTGATGCTATTGGATAGTGCTCAATGAGAAACGTCGAGAAATGGTGTTTTTTCTCTATTGGGGGATTGGAGGGTTTGCATCCCCCGGACGTTTGGTGCTGCCCACCTATGGTTACAAAAGGTGTAGCTAGAGCCGCCGAGTAAAGGTGTTCAACTGCCTATAAGTGGTTTATTTTTTGCCTTCAACCGCTATTTCCGTTAAAGTTGATTACTTTCGCTGTAAAGCAAGGAAAATGCTCGTTTCTGTATGTATATAGGTACGCAGATACGTATTAATAGGTATTTATTCGTTATACACGTGCGTGACATTTGAAGTTGTCGGAGCCTGAAATGTCTTATGGCATGCGAGATAGGGACTCTGAGAAGAAAAAATAATTTTTTTGAAGGCTAAACTAAAGAATATGGTACTTTTGGAAAAAGAGCAAAACGAATAAGGCATGCCAAAATTTTTTGCCAAACTGGTAGAACATAATAAATTAAAGCGCGGAAAAAAATTTGGTGAAAATCTGAGCCATCTTGCAAAGTTGCAGGCAACTCTCGATTTGAGTGTTGGGTGGGACGATTAAACGGCTCGATCAAAGGACTTACACATTTGTCAGCAATAAATGATATAGGCTGAAATTACGGAAGGAAGCATAGCAATAAAGGAGAAAAAGAAAAAAAGGCGCGGAAAGTTCAAAATTTTGAAAACTTAAAAAATTTTTCATATTTTTAGCATGTTTTTTTCGGTTTTTACTTGATAAGATATACGAAAATCTAAGTTTTTGCGGAGTATATTGAGAATAAGGTGACCTTGTCAAATTTTCAAAAAAACGTGATTTTATGCCTTTTCAAACAATAATCTTTAACTTAGAGGTCGAAAAAACTGTCGGAAAACCATGTGAGTGAAAAAAAATTTTGAAAAAAAATTTTTGTCAAAGATTTTTTTCACTCTCATGGTTGACACATCGTGTTTTCAACATCTACATTATAGATTATTGCTTGAAAAGGCATAAAATCACGTTTTTTTGAAGATTTGTACTTAAGTATTAGCATCTATACATTGACCTGAGCGGGAGCGACCTCGACCTAAGCAGCTTTAAACACCTTTTGAGATATACTAAGACCTAAGCATCTATACATCGACCTGAGCGGGAGCGACCTCGACCTAAGCAGCTTTAAACACCTTTTCAGATATACTAAGCCTAAGCCTAAGTATAATAGAAGTAAAAACGGCAATATTGAGAATAGCCCAGTTCGTCTCAATTAATTTGTTATCCTTAAACACATGAAGTTCAACAGCCTGTAACTCGGTCAATAATGCCGACCGACACCTAATTCTTTCAGATTTGAATTCCTTGACCCTTAATTAGATTAAATCATCCATGCAAAGTTAATTTCTAGGAGGTCACCTTATTCTCAATATTAGCCGTTTTTGCTTCTATTATACTTAGGCTTAGGCTTAGTAGATCTGAAAAGGTGTTTTAAGCTGCTTAGGTCGAGGTCGCTCCCGCTCAGGTCGATGTATAGATGCTTAGATCGATGTACAGATGCTTAGATCGATGTATAGATGCTTAGGTCGATGTATAGATGCTTAGGTCGATGTATGTATAGACGCTTAGGTCCTTGTATAGATGCTTAGGTCGATGTATAGATGTTTAGGTCGATGTATAGATGCTTAGGTCGACGTAAATTTGGTATCTACACGTGATTCTGCATTCAGCTGTTTGAATCTTTAAATAGTTAGGTCGCAAAGATGCTTGTTTAGGTCGAGAAGGGGCTAATTAACGAAACCCATAGCTTTTGTAATATTGATCATAGACGGATAAAATTTTTTTCCGCGCTTTCTTTCAACATGTTCTAAGTACTGAGCGAAAACATCCGCTCTTCTGAACTTTATCTTTCAGTATTTTGAAAGTACCATATTCTTAAGTTACTTCGTTTTGAAAAACGGCAACTGAAAGACTTCCAAGTAAAACATATTTTCAAATGAAGCTGAACATTAGTTTAGAAAAAAATTTACACCCGTTCTAAAAATTAACATCTATTTGAAGGATAAATGTTTTCATGAGGCAATCAAGAGAAATTTTGATTTGTATTCGGCCGCATGAGGGTAATCATAAGCCTAAGCAAGCTAAGACCAGACTAGCTCAGCTCACGAACCGATATACGCGCAAAACTAGGCCTCAGCCTAAATTCATAAATAATGGTAAATTATTGGATCTTTTGTGACTTTTAGGCATACTACAAAGGAAAGCTCTTGATCATTAAAAACACACGCTATAGCATAAACCTGCATGCTCCACTGCAAAATTACCATTAACTTTTTGATAAAATTTCTAAAATGCCGGGGAACAATTGACTGTGTTCTCTTTTGTGCATGTTAAAAAATTCGAAATTTAAATTTATGCGACTACCCTACTTTTACTAAGTCAATCATATCAAACTTTCGAAGGAATCAACAGACTAGAAGCATTCGAAAGCAACTCGTAACAACTGAATAGTTTTTGCTAGAAGCATATGTCTAAAATAATAATGTCAGCCAAACCTGATCCAACTGGCGTGTCAAGTGTTTCAAGACTCTTGTGGTCGATCCAGTGCTGGTGTCAGATATTTGTATGAACACGACGTAGTTGTGTTGAAAAGATCAGAGTATGTTGATTGCGATAGCAAAGCTGAGAGAGCAAATGGAGACACGACCGACAGCAAGGAGGCGATCGTTTGGAATGACGATGTATGTAAAGAGAAGAAAACGTAGAATGTCTTTTCTCATTTACATCGCGGTTTGAATAAAATAAGAATGATTTTAAAAATAAATGATTGAAGCTGTAAAATTTATAGAATACAACTATAAAACTGAAAATAGGGAAGACCATTCCATAACTTGATGTAAATGTACATACATAATGACTGTACATAGAATATTACTCCTGCCGTATTATTTTAAACTACTCTTGTCATAGGTAGCGCTTTAGCGCGTACCTATAATAGACTTGGGTACCCCCAACAGATGTCCCCTCTCACAGTTACAACGGCACACATCTTGGAGGTGCGGTTTTTTTAAAAGGTAGATAATAAAAAAACATAGATACCCTTTTTTTGTTTACGCTCAATACCGAGGTAGTCGTGAGTGTGTAAAGTTTACACCAAAATTCAAATGATCGGCGGAGGGCCAATTTAAAAAAAATGTTTTCACTAATTAGTAGGTTACGAATCTGGTCTTAAAATTTCTTTACACTCATTAGTTGTTGCACAGGAGTGTAAATTAGACGGTTTTTTACTGTTTCGATGTGCACGAGCATATCTAACTCAGTTTTACATTCTATGCAGTCTGATTGGTTTCAAAAGATAGACGGTTATAAAATCTAGGGGAACCTTTCTTTATTTTTTTAAAGTAATATTTTCAAATTTAGAGGCGGTTTATTGTAAAGAGTCTGGGACAAAAATATGTTTTTTTCCTGCCATATTCTCCACTTGGTAGACAGAACGTGGTAATTATCTTCAAAATGTGCCTCGTCCTAAGCGCTACACGTCAAAATTTATTTTGTTTCTTTACAATCAATATTGTGTTATTAGTGCAGGTGTAGACTTGACACTGAAAAAATTTTTCCGCCTAGAGCGTCGTTGATCATGATTTTTTTTAAATGTTCTCGGTAAGGTCAGAATAACGAATCTGACCTTTAAACTTTTCTACAGTCAGTGTTTGTTGAGGTATGAAGAGGTAAACTTTGAATAATACATTTATTTTCTAATGTCGATAGATAACTTCGTATTGCATATTGTTTGATCAGATTTTTCTTATTTCAGAGATTTTTGACTCGTCTTTAATAAGTATATTATTTTTATTATCATAAATGCACTATTCTTAAATTTCAGTAGAATGATGGATATTTTTTAATAATATGACTAAGTAAATCCGCCGATATGTCTAGTTGGTGCGTAGCCAGGATTTTTCCTAGGTTAGTCACCATCCAAATGAATTTTGACGTCAAGCTTCTCGAGAAACATTTGGAGCAATGCGAAATGGAGGTGATTCTGCGTTCCTGGTCGGCCTCCATGCAATGGTGAAAAAAATGAATAAATTTAACCTTATATACATGTCTTTTAATACAAAAACTATTGTTTAAACTGCCTGCACGACTCATTTTCAGTGCCCAGCGCATTCTCATAATGCTTTAGATTATGCACCGATTAACTTTAATTGCTTAAATCGCGCGTTTGGGGCTAAATATAGATATAGTAACTACTTAATTCGGCGCGAAGTGCCAAAATTTTTCAGAAGTTTGACTGAAAAATAATTTAGAGGCGTTAAAGTTACTACATTTTTGCCTGAAGAGTCTACATGTTAGAATGTTGTGCTAATAGCCATGGTCCTCATTTGTACCACCAAACTTTAATTAAAACCTGCTTTTTTCACTTAATTTTAGGTCGTTTTAAAGACTGAAATTGATAAGTCGATATTAAAATATTAGCATATTTTATATCTCTTGGTCATATCTGGGCACTGTTGCAAACAATAAGAATTATAGAAAAATTAAGACATCGAGCGCTAAGCACTGAAAAATACTGACCTGACTATACTCGGAAGTATGCTAAAACATCATTTGGTGGTCATTTTTTTAGTTGATTTCAAGAATTCTTTTTTCTTTTTAGGGGCCCTTCTTAAAAATTGAATTTCTTTTTTATTTAGAAAAACTCGAGCTCCATCTGGCCCCTGAATGCGCCGACTGCAGCATTAGCTGATCTAGGGAAAATCCATTACTGTCCTGGCCTCCAGTGGGTCCATTAATATATGTCAAATGCTTTTGCAACCTCTAATATTTATAAGCGTATTAACGGATCTCTGTCACTAAATTGTACAAAAATTTATAAATGAAAAGGTTAAGTTCTGTAGACAGAATGTACGCATAACAGTTTGGGGGGTCTAGGTGGTGGAAAACTCGCAAAAATTCCAAAAATATGCCAAAAATTGATTCTGGGGGGCTATCGATATTTCGGAATCCAACGGATTCTGGGGGTTGCGACCATAGATGCACAGCGTGACCGATCTGCGGGGGTCAATCAGTCTGCAAAAAGTCAAAAAATAAAGCTTTTTTGGGCCAAAATGACCTAAAATACTGGTATAAATGCTTAAATGGCGTTAAAACAACGTTATTACACAGTTTTTCATCGATTTGAAGCACTTTTGAAGAAAATTTCCAATTTTCAATCGTTTTTGACCTTGATTTTGATTCATTTTCTCAACAAAATTTCCCATGTTTCCATTCTGGGGGGTCAGGACCACACCTGGACGTGGGGGGTTCGGGGGGAGGGGGGAGGTATGCACCCCCAGAAACCAAAATACCCCCCAGAGTTCAATTTTGAAAATTTTTTTCGTTTTTTTCGCAATTTTTTGATGCCAATGGATAGTGCTTGATGAGAAACGTCGAAAAATGGTGTTTTTATTGCCATACCACCATTTTAAGGCCATTTTTGACCTTCAAAAAATCTTGCACCCCCCAGAATTTTCTTGCTGCCCACGTATGGTCAGGACCCCAGCAAACCCCCGCACGTGCATGTCTGGTTACGACCCCTCCCTTGAACCCTTCCCCTCACACCCATGTGTGATTACAACTATGCCCTCATTCAGGATTTAATTTTGAAGGCCATAAACAAAATTTTTCAAAAACAACTACGGACCAAGATGAATTCAGGAAGAAATTTTTAGAATCACTTGAGCTGCACACTTTCCAAATTTTGTAACCTGGACACCTTCCATAAGGCGAGATAGATTACAAGAGAGACCTTCTCTTCTACGGCCGGAGGGAGACTGGCGCTCTCAAGCGCCGCCCTCTCTCACCAGTCGGATTCGTGGCGGAGCCCCAGAAAAGTTTGCAAAAAATTAATCGTAACGCTAAAATCTCAATAAATCCAGCCAATCTTTATTCTGAATTTAGCCTAAAAGTAGCCAAAGTTCGTCATCAAAATTTATGATTTTTCCTACTCTAGTATACCATGATGTGCAGCTCAGTAGTAAGGCGTGCCACCCTAGGGCGCGTGTTGAGAGATATCCTATCTTTTATCATTGCGGCCCGACTCGCGTCATATGTGTGTGTAATATTACGTGTACGTTTAGGTTGTTGAACTCTTGGCCGGCCCGCCCGTTAGAATATAGCCCATGTGTTAAATGTAGCCTGCCATAGTATAATAGGCCCGCGTGTTAAATGCGCCCGCCCGGTCGTTAAATGAAGAATATTGGTTGCCAGTGGTCACTGAAAGGTCATGTTACGAAATAATATGCAGCTAGCCTACCCGTTTTATATGACCTTGAGGTTTCCTTTTCGTTATACCTATGTTATGACAGACCATACATTTATGGAAATTTTTGACTATTGTTGCAACCTTGACATGAAACAGACTATTCGCTTTATTAGTGTACGGCAAAATGAAGGCTATATTTATATATATATATATATATATATATATATATATATATATATATATATATATATATATATATATATATATATATATATATATATATATATATATATATATATATATATATATATATATATATATATATATATATATATATATATATATATATATATATATATATATATATATATATATATATATATATATATATATATATATATATATATATATATATATATATATATATATATATATATATATATATATATATATATATATATATATATATATATACTAGCAAAGAAAAATGCTCCGATGGAACAAAAAAGATGAATATACTTGGAATTGTGGATTATTAAGGATGTAAAAGGATGGGACTAGGAAAAATCTACCTAAAGTCGCAAAATCTGCTAAAAATCACACTTTCTCTATGCAACGCAAAAAATCGAAGTATATTCTGCAGCCTCTAAAAAGTGTCTTTTTTAAATAATGTTCAAAGTTTCAGATAAGAGTGTATAAACGAAATCTGTAATGTTTATTTTTAAATTAATGGCAAGTAGCAACGCTGACTAGCTTCGTATCCTGATCGATAGAAAATTAAGTGGTATTGTATTTAAAGTTGTTTTATTTTGTTCTGAGCATTAAAGCAAGCAAAGCAGCGGCCGATTGATTAGTGCACACAATCCTTATGGGCATGCTAGTGTACCTACATCTAGTCTGTTTCAAGTCAACTTAAGTGTTTCCTACTGTTTTAAACCATTCATTCAATTGGCTTAGAAAGACAGTTAGTTTACTCAACATCATTTCCCATAGCTACTGCGTAGCTAATGTGCTGCTTTTTCAATCATTTTATGGTTAAATATTTATTTTAATCTGTTGGCCGCAGAATATACTTCGATTTTTTGCGTTGCTTAGAGAAAGTGTGATTTTTAGCAGATTTTGCGACTTTAGGTAGATTTTTCCTAGTCCCATCCTTTTACATCCTTAATAATCCACAATTCCAAGTATATTCATCTTTTTTGTTCCATCGGAGCATTTTTCTTTGCTAGTACCCCGCTTTTAATTAGTATGATTTGAGTACATCAGTCAGTTAACACATACAGTAACATGCCATTATAATGACAGCAGTCCGAAAACACGGAAAGCAATACTGTTCTTAACATCAGCATTATCCTTCTCAAACAAGACAACCTTACATTATTTTAACAGATCAAAGTTTTTCAGCATTAACTTTGCGCAAATTTCAAGTGTAAGGAACACTAACGCTCAGATTTGGAAGTAAAATAAATTTGTAGTATAAACTACATTTTAACAACAAATGATTAGTGCAAATTTAACACAACTACTAGGTGTAGAGAAAACTAATAGTCAGATTCTCAATTCTGATTTTACGTAGAACATTTTGAAAAAAATTAAGCTTCCGCAAGGCTCTAGAACAAGAGTTGAGTTAATAGGCAGTGTAAACTTTACACAACCACAGAGTTTAAAGAAAATTTCAGTCGGATTCGTTATTCTGATATTACGATCAACATTTATGAAAAAATTAAGTCTCCACAATGGCCCAAGGACAAATAAATATCAGATGTGTTAACGTAGGCTCAAGCTACGTTCACTTCGCTTACTTAACCCGAATCTCAAGCTTATGCGCTCACATGGGGGTTCTCGCCCTTTTTAGGAGGTCGATCACCAGCCGGCGATTCGGGGGTAAGCGGCCCGGCCTATTCAAGGTAGCCCGTCCCTCTACGCACGCACCTAGTGAAACTTACTTACTTAACCCCTTTGAGATTAAGTACCTAATTAAAGTAAGTTCCCCGGAAACCTAATTGAGGGCTCAAAAAGATTATTATTTAACTTGTTTTGGACCGAATTCCGGTGCTTGAAAATATTAAGGGTTCCTAAGTATAGTGTAGCACAAGGACAGAATTCAACAGCACGGAAATTCAACCGAGCCCAGCATCGTTAATTAAATAATTAATTTTTATAATATTTTTTGGACAGAAAAATTATGAAGCAATTAAAAAGCGACAGCATGGAGGATACATGCTGCTGACCGTCGTGTTACGCTAATCGGGTAAAATCGAACAATGTAATTAAACAAGGGCACAAAGCCCTGCCAAAGGCATACAACAACTGATGCCAATTGGCACAAACACGAATGATTAAAAACAAAGCGTACGGCGAAAAGAAGCGTGCACACTACGCAGGAAAACTAACAGACGAGTTCTGCAGCCAAGCAGATAAAAAGGCACGTACGGAGTCTGCTCACGTACGGCGACGAAAAGAAAAAAGATACGCTCAGCGCGGAAGCTGGCGGAGAGGCTCTCAGGCTCAAAAACTAATTGTAAAATGTAAAATCTTAAAGTGCCGTCAAAACTGCGCTCGCACGCAGTTTTAACTGATGCGGAAAAAGAGGCGTAACAACACGAACCAAGAGATGAAAAGGATCTATGAATACGACAATAGGCCTATGGGCAAAAGCTTACGGTAAAGGCAGTGGCGGATCTAGGATTTTCCTAAGGGGGGCGGTACCCCTAAGGGGGGCGGAACCCTGACTTGGGCGGAAAAATTAGCCGTTTTAACCCGAAAATCGCTAAAAATCGCTTAAAAATGCTTAATTTTGCGCACTTTTTTGGGCCAATGGGGGAGGCGGCCGCCCCCCCTCTAAATCCGCCCCTGGGTAAAGGTATGTACAAACGAGACAGGCACAAATATGAGACACACATATGATCTTTTAACACACGTAAGATATGATAACACACATACCAATTCGTACTCAAGTCGCATTAAGCCCGAGTACCCATTTTCCTATCCCGGATTTTGATTGAAAATATGTGTGGGAATGGAATGAAAAATATGATAATTTTTAGGGGAAGGTGGTCCCGGGCGACTCACTTAAGCGTTGCGCTTAAGGGTCGTGTACGTGCGTATGGAAATTGAGCACAAGAATGTACATCTGGGGCAATCAATCGGTTTTTTTTCATCTGTTTCAAAAAAACCCAAACCGATTTTTTTCCCAAAAAATTTTTTCAGTGTAAAGTTTACAAACATAAGTTTGGCACATACAAACGTACTACAATCAAAGGGCTACAAACTGGCCCAAACCGAATTTATTTACACTCCACTTTCTCTGTTCAGAAGTCGGGAGAGGTCGAATAGGATAAAAATAAAGTACTTTCTAAGGGGTGGCGAACAGAAATATGAAGTGAAGAAGTCGGGAGAGGTCGAATAGGATAAAAATAAAGTACTTTTTAAGGGGTGGCGAACAAAAATATGGACAAACACGTATTTTTCACTGTCCACCACATTGTAAACTTTAAAAATCTGAACCGAACGAATTTATTTATTGAGTGTAAATAAATTCGGTTTGGGCCAGTTTGTAGCCCTTTGATTGTAGTACGTTTGTATGTGCCAAACTTATGTTCCGCGAAATATTTGATATGATTTACCAATTAAATACGAAAAAACCTGTTTTTTTCGCCTATTTTACACCTCAGATTTCGAACTTTACACCCCCATAAACAACTCAATATTACGTTTTTTTGAACGCGGTTTGCTTCGACGTGTAGCCCTTAAAAGTTACTTTATATTTATCTATTTAAATTATCTTAACTCATAACCGAAAAAGTTGGCAGAGAAATCTTGGACAAAATCTGTTTTTTTACTCATCCACTAGAGTGTAAAGTTTAAACCCCTGGTACTCTGTGTTAATTGTAGAAAAGTTTGAAGGTCAGATTCGTTATTCTGACCTCACAGAGAACATTTTTTAAAAAAATTTATCATCCACGACGCTCTGGGCGGAAAAAATTTTTTCAGTGTAAAGTTTACACCTGCACTAATAACGCAATATTGATTGTAAAGAAACAAAATAAATTTTGACGTGTAGCGCTTAATACAAGGCAGATTTTAAAGGTAGTTACCACGTTCTTTCTACTAAGTGGAGAATATGGCAGGGAAAAAATATTTTTTGTCTCAGACTCTTTACAATAAACCGCCTCTAAATTCGAAAATATTACTTTTTAAGAAAAAATAAAAAAAGTTTCTCCTAGATTTTATAACCGTCTACCTTTTGAAACCAATCAGACTGCATAGAATGTAAAACTGAGTTAGATATGCTCTTGCACATGAAAACAGTAAAAAAACCGTCTAATTTACACTCCTGTGCAACAACCAATGAGTGTAAAGAAATTTTAAGACCAGATTCGTAACCTACTAATTAGGGAAAACATTTTTTAAAAAATTCATCATCCACGACGCTATGGGCGGAAAAAATGTTTTCAGTGTAAAGTTTACACTTGCACTAATAACGCAATATTGATTGTAAAAAAACAAAATAAATTTTGACGTGTAGCGCTTAAGACGAGGCACATTTTAAGGGTAGTTACCACGTTTTGTTAACCAAGTGGAGAATATGGCAGGGAAAAATTTTTTTGTCTTAGACTCTTTACAATATACCGCCTCTAAATTCGAGAATATTACTTTTGAAAAAAAATTAAAAAAAGTCTCCCCTAGATTTTTTAACCGTCTACATTTTGAAACCAATCAGACTGCATAGAATGTAAAACTGAGTTAGATATGCTTGGCCACATGAAAACTGTAAAAAAACCGTCTAATTTACACTCCTGTGCAACAACCAATGAGTGTAAAGAAATTTTAAGACCAGATTCGTAACCTACTAATTAGGGAAAACATTTTTAAAAAAAATTGGCCCTCCGCAAATTATTTGAATTTTTGGTGTAAACTTTACACACTCACGACGCGCTCGGTATTGAGTGTAAACAAGAAAAAAATGGGGGCACTAAGTTTTTTATTATCTACCTTTTAAAAAAACCGCACCTCTCAGATGTGTGCCGTTATAGCTGTGAGGGGGGACACAAATTTCGCACTCGCTGTGAAAAACATATAAGAAAAAAGGATGGCCAAGTATATTATAGGTAGCGCTATCGCGCTACCTATGATATATATATATATATATATATATATATATATATATATATATATATATATATATATATATATATATATATATATATATATATATATATATATATATATCATAGGTAGCGCGTTAGCGCGTACCTATAATATACTTGGGTACCCCTAACACCTGTGCACCCCCCTACAGCTATAACAGGACACATCTAGAAGGTGCGGTTTTTTTAAAAGATGAATAATAAAAAAATTTGCTGCCCGTGTTTTTTTGTTTTTCTTGAAGCTCAAAACTGGCTGTGTAAAGAAGGTGTAAAGTTTTTGTGTAACGTTATAACATAGGATGAATTTTGGGAGGTTTTTTAGACGGCATGTGGACAACTCAGTATTGACTCCTTAAATAAATTAATGGCACAGATTTGTAGAGGAAGGGATGCTCCAAATTGGCTTTTTTTGTTTGTTGAAATTCGCATTAGTTCTCGAATGGGAGTGTAAAGAGTGCGAAAATCTGGGGGTGAAAAAGCACATTTTGGTCGAGTTTTCAACCTGCTTATGTCTGATACTAACTCCGGTTATGAGTTTTTTAAAATGTTTTCTGACAGAGATGTAGAGCGGATCAAGGGCTACATTCTGCATATAAGCAAAGTCTTTTACGCTCTATGGTGAGTTAGATCCTGGGGTTAAAGTTCACACTCTAGTTGATTGTGTAAAAAACGGATTTTAACTAAGATTTCTCTGCCAAATTTTTCCGCTTTTGAGTCAGGGTAAATTGAATAAAGCTGTAATAAAGTGCCTTTCAGGGGCTACACATCGCAGCAAACCGCATTTAAAAAAACGCAATATTGAGTTATTTATGGGGGTGTAAAGTTCGAAATAAGAGGTGAAAAATAGGCGAAAAAACACGTTTTTTCCGAATTTTGATTAATAAATCATACCAAATAATTTTTGCAAGAGAATTTCGGCACACAGGAATGTACTACGATTTGAAAGCTACAAATTGTACCAAACCGAATTTCTTTAAAGTCAATGGGGAGTTCGGTACGGAATTCTAAAGTTTACAGTGTTCTAAATGATGGAAAATACGCTTTTGTTGCGTTTTTTGTTCGCCACTTTCTCCGCCCAGAAGTCGGGATAAGTCCAATGGAATAAAAATAAAGTGCTTTATATCGGGTGCATGTCAAAGCAAATTGTCTATACATTAATATTTAGCGAGTGTAAAGTAAAAAATTTGGTGTTTAAAATGCGTTTCTGTCTTGTTTTTTCTGCCTGCTTCTCCGGTTATGAGTCAAGGACACGATTATCAAGTCTAGAAATGAACCAGGAACCAAATTTGATATGCCAGTCTGGCGCATTTGTTTACACTCTACAGTGTTGTAAAGTGGTTTACACCTATTGTTAGTTTGCCCATAAAACATTATGGAGACTTAATTTTTTTCATAAATATTAATCGTATTATCGGAACAATATCAAAATTACGAATCTGACCAAAATCTTCTTTACACTAGGTGTTTACATGAAGTTTACACTACATATGTATTTATCTTCGTTTTTGAGCATTCCAGAAACCTAATTTTTTCCCGGAGTCTAGAAATTTTCAAAGAATCAAATGTGAGACGTCACGTAGGCGCGTTTGTTACATCCAACAGTGATGTAAAGTAGTTTACACTCATTGTTTATTTGTCCTCAGACCATTGTAGACATGCAATTTTTTCATAAATGTTGATAATAATATCCGAGTAATATCAGATTTACAAATCGGAATAAAATCCTCTTTACACTAGGCGGTTGTGTAAAGTTTACACTGCTAATTAATCTTCGTTCTAGAGCTTTGCGAAAACCTGAATTTTTTGCCGAAATCTGAAAATTTACATGGAATCAAATAAGGGACGTCAGCTGGGCGCGTTTGTTTACACTCAACAGTGATGTAAAGTGGTTTATCTTCGTTCTAGAGCTTTGCAAAAACCTAAATTTTTTGCCGAAATCTGAAAATTCACATGGAATTAAATAAGGGACGTCAGCTGGACGCGCTTGTTTACACTCAACAGTGATGTAAAGTGGTTTACATCTGTGTCTATTTGTCATTAAACCGTTATGGAGACGTAATTTTTTCATGAATGTTGATCGTAATATCCGAGTAATACGAATTTACAAATCCGACTAAAATCTTCTTTACACTCGTTGATAGTGTAAAGTTTACACTATATAATAAGCTTCATTCTAGAGCCTCACAGTAACTTATTTTTTCCCTAAAGTCGTAAAATATATATGGAAACAGATGTGATACGTCTGCTATGAAGAGTAGTGTAAAGTGATTAACACCTAATGTTAATTTGTTCTTAGAACATTATAGAGGTTTCATTTCTTAATAAATGCTGATCGTTATATCAGAGCAATATCGAAATTATTAATCCCACTAAAATTCTTTACACTCTTGTGTAAAGTTTAAAATGTAAATTAAGTTTAGCTCTAGAAAGTTTTGGAAGCATATTTCTTTACAGGATGTTCTACGTAACATAAGAATTACTAATCAGAATGTTTGTTTCTTCTATAACTAGTAGCTTTGTAAAGTTTAAAGCATTCAATTATTAGAAGAACCGCACAGTAAATGAAATCTAGTATTGTATTTCCAAATCTTGCTAATTAAAAGTAGGGTACTAGCAAAGAAAAATGCTCCGATGGAACAAAAAAGGGGAATATACTTGGGATTGTGAATTATCGAGGATGTAAAAGGATGGGACTAGGAAAAATCTCCTTATGTTATATGCCGAAAATCGCAAAATATGTTAAAAATCAGACTTTCTCTAAACAATGCAAAAAATCGAAGTATATTCTGCGGCCTTTGAAAAATGTAAAAGTTTAGTAAACAATTGTTGTAGACATGTGTAAAAGAGTATCTACATAAGGTCTGTTGCACGTCAGCTTCCGTGTTTCCTACTGCTTTGAACCAACAATATCATCGATTGTCTTGAATGCATCGATATGTACTATTTCATTCAATTCGCTTAGCTACTGCATTGCTAATTCGCTGCTTTTTTCAATCAATTTTTTGGTAATTTGAATATTGCTTGCACTTTGACACTTAGAATGGCTGTATCTGCTAAGTGACATGCTTAGTAATAATGAAATACGAACGACTTAATTATGATTTGTTAACAGCATTTCACTTTCAGTCACATTATTAAGCAACTCAAAGTTGAATGAAGCCTGCAAAAAGTTGCATTACGTAATATGCTTTTAAGATATCATATCAATCAGAGAAAATTATTTTAAAATAATACGTTTTTTCAGAGACCGCAGAATATACTTCGATTTTTTGCATTGTTTAGAGAAAGTCTGATTTTTAACATATTTTGCGATTTTTGCATATAACATAAGGAGATTTTTCCTAGTCCCCTCCTTTTACATCCTCGATAATTCACAATCCCAAGTATAGTTCTCACATTTTTTAAATTTACCATCGTAGAGCATTTTTCTTTAACTATGTATATATATATATATATATATATATATATATATATATATATATATATATATATATATATATATATATATATATATATATATATTTATATATATATATATATATACTAGCAAAGAAAAATGCTCCGATGGAACAAAAAAGATGGATAAAAAAACGCGTAAGTTGACTTGAAACAGACTAAATGTAGGTACACTAGCATGCCCTTAACGATTGTGTGCACTAATCAATCGGCCCCTGCTTTGCTTGCTATAATGCTCAAAACAAAATAAAACAACTTTAAATACAATACCACTTAGTTTTCTATCAATCAGGATACAAAGCTAGTCAGCGTTGCTACTTACCAGCAATTTTGAAAAAAATAAACATTACATATTTCGTTTACTTCGATTTTTTGCGTTGCTTAGAGAAAGTGTGATTTTTAGCAGATTTTGGGACTTTAAGTAGATTTTTCCTAGTCCCCTCCTTTTACATCCTTAATAATCCACAATTCCAAGTATATTCATCTTTTTTGTTCCATCGGAGCATTTTTCTTTGCTAGTACACTACTTTTAATTAGCATGATTTCGTTACATAAAAAAATATCACATGTCAACCACTTTACACTACTATTGTGTGCAAACAAACTGCCGTATCACATTTGGTTTCTGTAGCGCACTTACTGTAGTGTGTTCCAGCATTGATTAAATGCTTAGATTAAATTTATGTGGGCGGATTAGTACATAAGAAATTGAAGAATTCCAGCCACTAGCCCTCACTGAGCTGATCTGCCGAATTACATACAGTGATTCGTCGTGTTTCGCTTATTGCAGCCTTAAAAAACTGACTAAAAAGATCGAATAAATGAAACAGACTACATATATGTATGGATATGCATACCTACACTAAAGCTAGAATTCGAACAGTGTGATTATTGAGAAATTCGTTTACTATGTATGCTGTGCTCTCCATCTGCAATGTTTAGACTTGAGATTATGTCCAGACTCATAACCCAGAACTTGACAGAAAAAAGCAAGACAGAAACACGTTTAACTCCCCATTTTTTTGACTTTACACCTCCCGAGAAAGCTAAATACTGATGTAAACAAACGCAATTCGCTGTGACGCTTACCCCTTAGAAAGTACTTTATTTTTATCCTATTTGACCTCGCCCGACTTCTGAACAGAGAAAGTGGCGAACAAAAAATGTACAAACACGTATTTTCCACTGTCCACCACATTGTAAGCTTTAAAAATCTGAACCTAGCGCCCTATTGAATGTAAATAAATTCGGTTCGGGCCAGTTTGTTGCCCTTTGATTGTAGTACGTTTGTATGTGCCAAACTTATGTTCCGCAAAATATTTGATATGATTAACCGATGAAAATACGAAAAAAACCCTGTTTTTTTCGCCCACTTTACACCTCAGATTTCGAACTTTACACCCCATAAACAACTCAATATTACGTGTTTTTGAACGCGGCTTGCTTTGACGTGTAGCCATTAGAAGTTACTTTATTTCTATTTTATTCAATTTATCCCAACTCATAACCGAAAAAGTTTGCAGAGAAATCTTGGACAAAATCTGTTTTTTTACTCATCCACCAGAGTGTAAAGTTTAAAACCCTGGTTTTAACTGCGTATTGATTGTAGAAAAGTTTGCTGGTAAGCACAAGATAGCCCTTGATCCGTAGTACATATCTGTCAGAAAAAATTTCCTAAAACTCATAACCCGAGTTGTTAGCAGACATAAACAAGTCGAAAACTCGGCCAAAATGTGTCTTTTCACCCCCAGATTTTCGCACTCTTCACACTCCCATTCGAGAACTGAGGCGAAATTTAAAAAGCAAAAACGTGCTATCTGCAGAACCTAAATAGATGAATAAGTCAAATGAAGTGCATGGTTTTGCCAAGAGAATTAAAAAAATGAAAAAGTCAGCATTCAGAAGATTCGAACCATCATTCTTTTCTTAAGACCGCATCCGAGAACGGAGTTGTCAACCACTGCGCCAACTCACTCGACATATCAGAAGATTTCAGCTTGATTATACTATTTTGAAAAATATTCATCATTCTACTGAAGTTTAAGAATAGTGCATTTATGATAATAAAAATAATTATTTATTAAAGAGAGCCAAAAACCTCTGAAATAAGGAAAAATCTGATCAAACAATATGCAATACGGAGTTATCTATCGGCATTAGAAAATAGGTGTAGGTATAATTAAACGTTCACCTCTGCATACCTCAACAAACACTGGCTGTAGAAAAGTTTAAAGGTCAGATTCGTTATTTTGACCTTACGGAGAACATTTAAAAAATCATCATCTACGACGCTCTGGGCGCAAAAATGCTTCTCGGTGTAAACTTTACACTTGTGCTAATACCGCAATATTGGGTGTATAGAAACAAAATGAGCTTGGATCTGTAACTCTAAGGTCAGGGCACCTTTTAAGCATAATTAGCATGTTCCGCCTACTTAGAGGAGTAGTTGAAGAAATATCGTTTTTCGTCTCGAACCCTTTACACTAAAACGATCACAGATAAAGAAATATTGCATTATAAGAGAAAAAAATTCAGTTTTGAGATTTCGCAACCCTCTACATTATAAAACCAATTGGATTGCATAGAAACCAGAATTGAGTTAGATAAGCTGAAGGACACGCAAAGAGTAAAACACGTATACTTCACACTTTTGTGCAACAACCATCGAGTGTAAAGAAATTTTAAGGTCAGATTCGTAATCTATAGCAGATTGGTCCCACTAGCGAAGTCACGTACGTACCTTCGAGGTGCGCAGCGTGAGCTATCCTGTGGATTCAATCAATATCCCTTTTTCTTATCTTATCAAAACATAGGCGACATGACCGCTATTCCGCTTAAGCCTGTGTTGAGATCAAAAAATAGATATTGTATATAGACGCCGTCTATCTAAAATTTTATTGGTTAAACTTTAAAGCCACGCCTATTTAAAATTTATTGTCATAAGCATATTTTGTCTCTTCTAGAAGCTTCGTTGAGTCATTATTATTCTTTAGCCGTGTTTTCTTGCTATATAGCTGCGTCTCGTCGATTCGAACGATTTTTTGTTTTACTTATTTTTCGTGTACATAAACTTACATTTTAGCTACCTAGAAATGCATTTTACTGCAGGTAGTTCGGCACCGGTGGACGGCTCCTTAATTTATTATTCGGCTTGGAAATTCAGGTGACTTCCCTTTCTAATTATTCTCTTTATCAAAAATTCATTCACCCAATTTTCGATCTAAAAATCATAAAAATTATTTCATAATTTTTATGTAAGATGACTGCTCGGTTGAGAGCTCTGTGTTGTTGTATTCATTGTTCATTGTGCTTATTGGAACCAGAAACGTAACTTTTTCGCGATAATTATTATTTTGGTCCAAAATAGGTCAACTGACCTAGGGCGAAATTTTGGGGCTACTTAATTACTGCTGCATTAGGTATCTAGGGCGTAGTTGCCGAAATCTCCTTAGGTACGGACGAATCTAGGTCCGAGGAGTATTTAGGCCCTAAGTAAATTGAGGGTCGAGTGGTTGAGTCTGGCGATTCGCCGTAGCAACATGACCAGCGCTAAGTGTAGCCAGGTACTTAAGTAAGTCCCTTAGGTACATATATAGTCGTCTTCGTTTAGGTAGTTGTACGTGTGTTAGGTATCTCTACGGGTGGCATGCTGTCCGTTAAGATATCTGTACATACACCAGTTACCCCAACGAAACCAACTATATTTACATTTTGAAAAAATTAACGTTTTGCAACGCTCTGGAAGTGAAATAAATTTGTTGTGTAAACTCTACACATCGAATAGTGTAAAATTTACACAACTGCTGGGTGTAGAGAAAGCTAACAGTGAGATTCGTAATTCTGATGTTACATAAAAGATTTTGAAAAAATTGAGCATCCGCAATGCACTAAAACTAAAGTTAATTTTCAGTGTAAACTTTACACAACCACAGCGTTTAGTCGGATTTGTTATTTTAATATCACTCTGATATTACGATCAATATTTAGGAAAAAATTAACTCTTCACAATAATCTGCAGACTAATGAATATTAGATGTAAACCACTTTACACCACCGTTGAGTGTAAACAAAGGCGCCCAGTTGACGTATGACGTTTGACCTCTAGCACATTTCACGACTTGTGATTACGTCCAGACTCATAATCGGAGAAGTTGGTAGAAAAACAGGACATAAACACGTGTAACACCCCCTGATTTGACATATTTACTAATCAAAAAATTTAAAAAACATGTTTTTTCGCACAATGTTCCTGATTTCGAACTTTACATCTTCATTAGTAACACGGTATTTAGCTTTTTTAAACGCGGTTTGTTGCGACATGTAGCTCTTGAAACATACTTTATTTTTATTCTATTTGATTTATCACAATTTATAACCGGAAAAGTTGGCGGAGAAATCTTTGACAAAAACTGTTTTACACACCATTCACTAGAGTGTAAAGGTTAAACCCCTAGATCTATTTCCGTATTGAGTGTAAAAAAGTTTGCAGGTAAGCAGAAAGTTGCCCTTAAGCCGTAGCACATTTTTATCAAACAAAATTCCTTGGAACTTATAAGTGCAGTAGTTGATAGACAAAAATCGATCAAAGGCATGTTTTTTACCCCAGAATTTAACTTTATTTTATCTCAGAGTTTAAACTTTGCACCTAGAAGTAACTCTCAATTAAAATTAAAGAAATGCGTCCAAGTGCGATGCGTAACCCTTGAGACGTACTTTATTTTCATAGTACTTCGTACTTCCCAGTCAACAACCGGAGTGTTTGGCTATTTAAAAGAAGGTAAAAACGTGTTATGTCGTCCACTACCAGAGTGTTAACTTTAAACTGCCAGAACTAAGTCCGCATTGATTTTAAACGAACGTGGTCGAGTTCATCGCGTAGCTTTTGATCCGTAGTGCATTCCCCTAGATATTTTTTTGAGGGACCCTTACACAAAGAATTTGGCAAACATCAACAAGTCTAAAACTCGACCAAAATGTGTTTTGTCAACCCTAGATGTGCACACTCCCTACCAAAGCCACTCTATGAATAAGTCAATTAAAAAATAAAAGTGGTTTTGAGCTCAGTCAATTGTCTACATTTAAGAAAAACCAGACCAAGCAGAATGCAAAACTGAGTTAGAATAGCCGTGTGACCGACCAAAATTGAAAAAAGTATGTTATAACGTTAAAGTAAAACTTTACATTCTCTTTACACACTTGGTCGGCATCAATTGCTGTAAAGGGGTAGTCGCTTTTTAGGTAGTCCAAACATAGGTGGCCAGCACCTGGGGGTGCAAGATTTTTCAAAGGTAAAAAAATGGTCTTGGAAATGGTGGTATGGCGAAAAACACCATTTTTCAACGTTCTTTCTCGAGTACTATCCATTGGCATCAAAAAATTTCAAAAAAACGAAAAAAATTTTTAAATTGAATTCTGGAGGGGGTATTTTGATTTATGGGGGGGGTATTCGGCCTTCTTGGGTGATGCATATCCCCAACCCCCACGCCCACGTGTGGGTCCAAGTATATTATAAGTACGTGCTAACGCGCTACTTATTATGATTAAAACACATGATCGAGTTGGAAAGTGATCCCGTAGAAGTAGTGTAGTCTTCGACCAACTTGCCCGTTTTTAATAAAATCTTAAAACTTACTTTGTTATTGGATAGTCTTTCTTTTACAATTTTTTTAATAAGACGATTATTAGGAAAGATAGAATTGAAAAAGACTGCGGATACTTACGTGGCCCGCCCTGTATTTCCCCTCATGCAGCCACAAAATACTTTTTTAATATCTCAGCATGTTAGAAATCATATTTCATCTACAAATCTTATTTAAAAGACCGGTAGACTGCTCTAGCGATTATACTTGACATCTGATTACGATAGCTATGCAAATACGCTGTCCACCTGACTTGGTCAAAAATGTCGGGAAAAATGTCTTGAAGAAAAATGTCCGGGAAAGAAATGTTTTAGGAAGAAAATGTCCGGGACATACGACAATAGCAAAGAAAATGCTCCGATGGAACAAAAAAGATGAATATACTTGGAATTGTGGATTATTATGGATGTAAAAGGAGGGGACTAGGAAAAATCTACCTAAAGTCGGAAAATCTGCTAAAAATCACACTTTCTCTAAGCAACGCAAAAATCGATGTATATTCTGCGGCCAACAGATTAAAATAAATATTCAACCATAACAATGATTGAAACAGCAGCACGTTAGCTATGCAGTAGCTATGGGAAATGATATTAAGTAAACTAACAGTCTTCCAAGCCAATTGAATGAAATAGCAAACATCGAAGACAATTGAAGACATGGTTGGTTAAAAACAGTAGGAAACACGTAAGTTGACTTGAAACAGACTTAATGTAGATACACTAGCATGCCCGAAACGATTGTGTGCACTAATCAATCGGCTCCTGCTTTGCTTGCTATAATGCTCATAAAACAAAACAACTTTAAATACAATACCTCTTAGTTTTCTATCAATCAGGTGCCAGCAATTTAAAAAAGTAACCTTGATAGATTTCGTTTATACACTCTTATCTGAAACTTCGAACATTATTTAAAAAAGACACTTTTTTAGAGGCCGCAGAATATACATCGATTTTTTGCGTTGCTTAGAGAAAGTGTGATTTTTAGCAGATTTTCCGACTTTAGGTAGATTTTTCCTAGTCCCCTCCTTTTACATCCATAATAATCCACAATTCCAAGTATATTCATCTTTTTTGTTCCATCGGAGCATTTTTCTTTGCTAGTACACTACTTTTAATTAGCGTGATTTCAGTACATCAGTCAGTAAACACAATCAGTAACATGCCACAATAATGACAACAGTCCAAGAACGCGGAAAACAATATTGTTCTTAACATCAGCATTATCCTTTTTAAACAAGACAACCTTATTGACACCATCCATTTTCAAATTAAAACTGCATTAAGTTATTTCTTCTTAATGTGCAGTTCACTTATAATCAAGCACAAAAATTTAACCAACGAATTCACATTGCAAATCCTCACTCAATCAATACACAAGCACAATGTGTTGTGACTTTTGAAATTGAAAACACCCAATTTTCAATTTTCAAATTGAAAATTGGATCAATTTTCAAATTGAAAATTGGGTCAATTTTCAAATTGAAAATTGGGTGTTTGAATTTGCGATGAAGAAAATAATCAAAAGATAGTCACTTGGTTTATTTAAGCCGAGTAATAAAATAACGACCGTCCACCAATTCCAAACTAAACGCAACTAATCTGATCACTATGAAAAAGTTTTGAAAAATGAGCTTGCTAAGCGAGAGTTGTAAACCAAGAGAAACTTAAAGTTAAAACCTACCATTAAATTATGAGAGAATTATAAAAGATTTTAAACTTCAAGAAAATGGAAAAGGCGGGATGTTGGTAAATTAGAAGGCAAAGATTTTCGGCAAAAATTCAAAAACTTCACGCAAATATCAAATGTAAGGAACACTAACGCTTTGATTTGGTAGTAAAATAAATTTGTAGTATAGACTACATATTAACAACAAATGAATAGTGCAAACTTTACACAACTACTAGGTGTAGAGAATACTAACAGTTTACGGCTTATTAATGTACATGATTACAATAAAGCTGTATATCTTTGTCGACTTCTGTGCACAGTAGTGTGATTGCTGGTTCATTTTAAACCACTTTTGCAGGCAATTTACATCAATTAAACGATAGCTCTCCATGTGCAAGATTTTGTGAAACATATTATAAACACGGCTAAGAAAGATTTAACTTTAATGCAACCCATTTAAGACAAAATTACATCTCTTCAATGATCTAAGGACACTTGAACATAATTTTTAAATCACTTTAGATTACTTTTGAGGGTAAACAAACTCACTTAATTGATGTCTCACATATGAATCCTTGAAAATTTCTTGACTTCAGTTACAAAGTCTCTGCAAGTCTATCGAATTAGGGTTAACACGTAACGTAAACTTTACACAAACACATAGCGTAAAGAATATTTTAGTCGGATTCGTAATTTTGATATTGCTCCGATATTTCTTTCAACATTTATGGAAAAATGAGTCTCCATAATGTTTTAAAGACAATAAACATTAGGTTTAAACCACTTTGCAATACTGCTGAGTGTAAGCAAGCGCGCCCAATTGACGTATATATTTCATTCCCTGTAAATTTTTATATCTCAGGAAAAAATTTCGATTTTTGCAATGCTCTAGAACAAAGGCTAACATGCAGTGTAAAAAATTACTCGGATATTATGATCAACATTCATGAAAAAATTATGTCTCTACAATGGTCTGAGGACATATAAACAATGAATGTAAACTACTTTACATCACTGTTGGATGTAAACAAACGCGCCTACGTGACGTCTCACATTTGATCCTTTGAAAACTTCTAGGCTCCAAGAAAAAATTAGGTTTCAGGAATGCTCAAAAACGAAGATAAATATATATGTAGTGTAAACTTCATGTAAACACCTAGTGTAAAGAAGATTTTAGTCAGATTCGTAATTTTGATATTGTTCCGATATTACGATTAATATTTATGAAAAAATTAAGTCTACATAATGTTCTATGGGCAAACTAACAATTGGTGTAAACTACTTTACAACACCGTAGAGTGTAAACATATGCGCCAGACTGGCATATCAAATTTGATTCCTGGTCCATTTCTAGACTTGATAAACGTGTCCCTGACTCGTAACCGGAGAAGCAGGCAGAAAAAACAAGACAGAAACGCATTTAAAACTCCAAATTTTTGACTTTACACTCGCTAAATATTAATGTATAGACAATTTGCTTTGACATGCACCCGATATAAAGCACTTTATTTTTATTCTATTAGACTTATCCCGACTTCTGGACGGAGAAAGTGGCGAACAAAAAACGCAACAAAAACGTATTTTCCATCATTTAGAACACTGTAAACTTTAAAATTCCGTACCGAACTCCCCATTGAGTTTAAAGAAATTCGGTTTGGTACAATTTGTAGCTTTTAAATCGTAGTACATTCCTGTGTGCCAAAATTCTGTTGCAAAAATTATTTGGCATGATTTATCAATCAAACTTCGGAAAAAACGTGTTTTTTAGCCCATTTTTACCTCTGATTTCGAACTTTACACCCCCATAAATAACTCAATATTGCGTTTTTTAAATGCGGTTTGCTGCGATGTTTAGCCCCTGTGAGGCACTTTATTAATGCTGTCTTCGATTTGCACTGACTCATAAGCGGAAAAATTTGGCAGAGAAATCTTAGTTAAAATCCGTTTTTTTACACCATCCACTAGAGTGTAAACTTTAAACCCCAGGATCTAACTCACCATAGAGCATAGAAGACTTTGCTTATATGCAGAATGTAGCCCTTGATCCGCTCTACATTTCTGTCAGAAAACATTTTAAAAACCTCATAACCGGAGTTAGTATCGGACATAGGAAGGTTGAAAACTCGACCAAAAAGTGCTTTTTCACCCCCAGATTTTCGCACTCTTTACACTGCCGTTCGATAAATAATGCGAATTTCAAAAAACAAAAAAAGTGTCATCTGTAGAATTCATCCCTCTATTATCCTATTCTGTTCAATCCTTCGAGTCATCAATACTCAGTTGTCCACATGCCGCAGTAAAAAGGTCCCAAAATTTGTCCTATGTTATAACGTTACACAAAAACTTTACACCTTCTTTACACAGTCAATTTTGAGTTTCAAGAAAAACAAAAAAACACGGGCAGCGAATTTTTTATTATCTTTCTTTTAAAAAAAACCGCACCTTCCAGAAGTGTCCCGTTATAGCTGTAGGGGGAGTGCCCAGGTGTTGGGGGTACCCAAGTATATTATAGGTACGCGCTAACGCGCTACCTATGATTGCATGATGATTCTCGCAGTGATCAATCGACGATCCTTATTAACAAACCTTTACCTTTTTATAATAATCGGATCGTGATTTCGGCTATCTTAGAAGCGAATCGACATTATCTATTTTCACTGCCCGTGAACACAAACCATGTAATGAAACACGAAAAGATGAAATTTAGGCAAACCTACTTAACGAATTTGGCAATAAAAACGGTAACTGTACAAGTAAAATGGAATAAAGATTCTATGAACCATACATAATGCACCATATGCACGATTTGGAAAGAATCATTGACGAAGTAAATCAACAACAAAAAAATCGCGAGAAAGCGGTTGAACGATTTGCTTGACGTACCGGAACCAGAGCTGCTGCATTCAATGCATTTATTTTGCGCCAGGAAATATTTTCGGCACATTTGGCAATGAATCGGCCTATTATGATGTTGATGAAGACGACGTTGACGACGGATAACGATGAAATTGACGTCATAACATATAAAAAGTCCAGTAAATACAATTAAAAAAGAAAAATCCGCACGGAAATATGAGTCTAGAAATAACGTCTATTCTTTTCGATTTTTCTTTGTACCGAGACAGATAAGATCTGAAACACGACAAAGGATCCGGCAGTCTGAACCTCACTCTGCTGGGCTTCGCGCGCAACTGTTCGCAGAATTCGGGGTGAGTGCCGAGCATCAGCGGAATCTTAAAAAATAACGCATGAATACGCATAGACCATACAAGGGCAGCAGCCAAGTCCTGGGGGGTCAGATGGGGCAAAATTGCCAAAAATAGCACCAAAGATATAATTCTGGTGTTCATCGATTGGGGGAAGGGGTGATTTTTCAGATAATGGCGGGCTGGAAACTTCCAAACTCCCTCTCCCACGCCCATGTGTGGCATAGACCCGTTGTCGCAAAAATGCACAGAGGTCAAAACACCAGTATTGGAATATTGGCAATGTTGAACGATACTCTTGTGCTCCCCGATTTCAAACTTTTTGTCATACATAAATAAGTAAAGTTTTATATGGACAATAATTTAGCATATACTCTCACGAAGAAGGTATACAGAGACCCCGATATGCATAGAAGAAATGAAAATTTTCGTGTTTAAAAAACAGCTACTCAAACAGCAAAATAAAGTATGGGGATGGTCGATAAATCGGGGAGGTCTTATATCGGAACCCTCGGATAGGCGGGATTTTTGAGAATCTAAAAATTCGATTTTATTGGGTTGGAGAAACGGGACAGAATGCTAACAACTTTTAATAAATTCCTAATATCAGATGACGAAAAATCCCGAGTAGTTTCAATCATGAAATTCTTAGAGGGTCATTACGTGAGTTTCTCTTTCAACGTTACATTGAGGGCATAAATCAGCGCTTGTCGGCTGTTGATCATAAGGCACGTTGGATTGAAACGGAGCGGTCTGTCCGCTTTTAGACGGAACATAGTTTGTAGTTCTTCGATTCACCTGCAATAGATATTCTTCCAGTCAAGATTGAAAGAAACGACTCAATAAAAATAGCAGTTACAAACTCGAAATCATATAATAAGAAATGAATTCGGACGTTTTGTGGGAATATATCATATTTATTGATTTAAAAAACATTAAATATATTACTAAAATCTATGAGATAGCTGAGACAAACTGCAATAAACACGGTTGAATTACCAGTCATGCGATGATTATTTTTTTAAAAAAACATCGAAAAATTTGCTTCAAATAACATATTTGTGAAACTCTTGTTTTGAGTTAAATGAAACAAATATTTACTGAGCACTCTGGTGCCGCTTTTTTAACCGGCGCCGATGCCGGTGCTTAGGCAACTGGACCAGGGCCAGTGCCGGTGTCGGTGCCATTATAAGGCTGTACTTTGTGTACGAGAACATGTTTAAAGGGGTTTGAAGGCAGTAATGCAGCCATGTTTCGCAATACACATGTGTTTAGCCGACATTTCATTTATATCCTTATTCACTAGTTTTCGCCATAGTATGCTTTCTCTCATTGTTATTGTTCCATCGCATATTTTTGATCTAATGAGAATTCAGAGGACACGCTAGTCTAAAATTTATCTATGAGTTTCAACTATACATGATCCAAAATGATTATTTAGCGCGAAGAGTCAAAGTAATGTGCTTGAGACAAGAAATCACTGAAAAGCTTAAAACGTATTTTCGAACGCTTTTAAAATTTAAAAGTTCTGCAGGAATCGGCCGCATTTTCCTAGGGTTGACTTAGCAGCCATTCTCCGAAGGTCAAGCTTCCTGAAGTACTTCTTCCTCAGCAATACATGCTCGAATACCTGCATGTTAGAATTCTGTCGGTTTCATTTGTTAACGATGTTTAATCTACTAAAGTTCATAACAATCTTAATTTTGTTTTCAAAAAATTGTATAAGTAATTAGATAACATTCTATCGTGTCAAGCAGCCAGACTTTGGCTTCAATTTCATAATATTATACAACTTGCCTGTAGGATGCGTCAAAAGCCCAGCGCAAACACTCAAAAAACGTAATTATTAATATGGATGACTCAGTATAACGTCTGCACCTGAATATAATCAAACAGTAGAGTAAAACGTCAAACTAAGAAGTTAATTTGTAAATAAAAACGAGATAATTAGCTCAAATCTTCAGCATTACTATTTTGGCACCGGCGCCGGTGCCAAGCTAGCACCGGCGCCGCGGCCCAGCTGGCACTTGCCCGAGGCCGTGTCTTTGCCCACGCCCGTGCCGGTACCAGTCCCTTCCCTACTGAGCAAATAAATTTTTTTCACGCGCTTGCAAAATGTTTTTAGTTGTGTATAACCTGAGCTGGCGATGAAATAGCGCCCGCATTCCAGAAGGCAGTCGTCGAGGCGACTTGTGGCCTTGCCCTAACGTTCGAAATTGACTGAAACTGTTTCAGTGAACCTTGATTCGACGATCCTGCGCCCGAAAGGCTGACGATTTGCTTTTTACGCTCCTTATCCAAAAATTCTACCCGACCGGCATAATTGACCAAGGCGAATTCTAGCAGAGCACCGAATATAAAAGCCAAACAGACCTGAAGCAGATTTATCGAAATTACCCACAAAAATTTAGATACGCACTTTCGACAAGTGGGAAATCAAGACAACTCGATCATCCACCCTTATCTTATGTCACAGTATACAAATTCGTTAATGCGCAAAAGTATGTAACAAACACGCATTCTTGGGGTCTGACCATACAAGGGCAGCAGGCGAATTTCAGGGTCTGACTCTACAAGGGCAGCAGGCGAATTCTGGGGATCTGGATGGTGTAAAACTGACAAAAATCCCAAAAACATCAAAATTTTATTCTGTGTCTATCAATTTTTTGGGGTCTGCCAAATTCTCAGAGTCTAAACCCTTTAAGCTCTCTCCACGTTCACGTGTGAGTTTGACCTCCCGAACCGCTCCTGACCCACATAGATAACATTTTTAATAAAACCGAAGGAAATATGCAGTTTTTAGTTTTGTTAGCGACTTTTTGATTGGAAAGTATCAGTTCAGCTATTTTTGACTATATTTTTTTAAAATATTTGTTGAGTTATTTATGTTCTAGAAAGAAAGGATCATCAGAAACGTCGAAAATGTTGATTTTTAAGTCGGGGAAAGACATTTTAGGAAAAATTTCCATGGCTGACTCTTAGAATTGCCATACTGATGTATTGTAGCAAGTCACAAGATCTAAGTCCCATACTACATGAAAAAGAGATGATTTGATACAAAATGGTAAATATTTTATTCTCACTGTATTAAATATTATGCGTAGTTTGTAGTCATACGTGGGGGATCCCCGGCCATTTTTAGAGGGAGGGAGTGAATGACCTTCAATTTTTAGCCAAAAACGGCAAAAAACACCTAAGAACGGTCAAAAAAATCGATTTCTCTCAAAACATCGGGGAAGTGGTCAAAAATTTCCTGGCTTCGGGAGATGGGGAGGGCGGCCAACTTCGGGTTGGGGATCCTACTTTTCCTCTGTTGCATGTCAGTTTGTAGTATTAAAAAATTTCGTATTGAGAGTACTAGGCGTTGACACAGAAATCGACTTACACCAATCCAGACATCAATGGCTTTAGTGTAAGACACAGGCGGCAATTTAGCATTCACCCCCGACGCTTGAGTAGTCATGGTCAGCAAGGTGGTGACGCCTAAACTGACCCTAGCAGGCACAGCGTCCTTGTCGATCCAGAAGTTGACCCAGGACACGACCACCAGCATGAAACTCGGTATGTATAATTGAATAATGTAAAAACTATATTCGCGTTCGAGCAACAATGTTGTCCGCAGACAACTGTATTCGCCTAAAAAAGAATGTTCAGTTTTTGGCAACAAAACTTGGCACTGACACAGAGTTTGCACCACTTCTTAGCATTCATCAGTAACTTTCAATCTACGCTCTAACTTAAGGACAAAATGATTGAAAAAGCAAACAAACCAACAAACGGAAAACATTTTATTAGCTGAGCCGGCAAAACAAACCTTATGGTTAATGAGAAAAGCCACATAGGAAATATGTGTATTTGAACGGTTTAATAGGTATAAAAACATGACGAAATATCAAAATACGTGAAAAGAAATTAAAAAATATCGTAAAATCGACGAAAGCGGGATCGACAAGCAGATTGCGCTTATTCACACCCCTGGTTTAAGTAATTAAGATCAATTCTTTTAGAGCTATTCTAGAAAAATACGCCTATTTTATGCTCTTATTAGTTGTCCAGGTAGTATATTCCTAATGGAGATTACTCGATTACGAAATTCAAATTCTCTGCAGTTTTTGCTTACCCGATTAACAAAAAAACTTGCACGAAATCATCGCTCGATTCAAATCATATTTAATTTTAGGAAATCGTCAAAAGGAAGAATTTGGGGCCTAATAATCGAAAAAGCTAAAGTAAGGTCGTTAAACACACGCCTTAATTCAAGTCTATCGCATCCAAGTTGAATCAATCTCTGATAGTATGAGACTTTTATAATTTAAAAACTCAAAACGCAAAATATCTCGATATTTTAATACGTTTATTTGGAGAGATATATTTAAGCCTAATGGCGGCCTCCATTAAAACACTTATTTTCATATAAAGTCACCGTTCCGCTAAAGTTAATCATTGAAAAATGATTCTTACGACATATACGTTCCTCTATGATAATTAGACGTTGAAAAGAATAAGAACAAGACAATAAGAACTTGAGAACTATATATGTAATATAAACTGTTTTTCCGAAACAGCCAATGAGCTTAAGAAATTAGTAAAAAATAAAGATAAATGAATAAAAAATATGAGTCTACAACTTACCTGTTGCCGTTTTACTCGAACAGTAACCGGTTAGGATATTTTGAAGTTTGAAGCTAGGCAAACTTTTTCGAGACCTTCTTTCTTCTGAACGGGTATACCTTCAACTTTCCATTCATAAATAATATCTTCCGTTGTGTAAGCATCTAAAAACAAGTTTTTCCTCTAATGTCTATTCTCCCTCACGTGTAGGCTTATTAAGAGTAGGCGCACCACATGAATAATATAGGGGAGTGCCGTTAACTAGTATTGATTGAAAATATTCTGTGCGACTTGATACGACAAGAAATACAGTAGCACAATATTATCCATTATTCTTTTTCCCTAATTAGAATCACGTTTAATTCGAGCTGCTACGTTAAGATTAGAATGTATACATACTTGCACTCATTAGGATGCATCTTAAAATACAATAATTCAGAGAAATGTAGGTACCGGATTCACTAAGCGACCAGGCATAAGTTCAGATGCATTTTAGATCTGGACTAAGACTCAGCAATTCAAAAAGTAAAATTAGCTCGTATATCCAACGAATAAAAATATAAAAATATATAATTCGATTGCGATTAAAATTACATGTGAATTTAGAAATGTAAGTTTGAGCGCTAATATAGCTTACATTGGTCATAATGAACTAAATTGCTTTCTTGATGAGGCGGAAAATATTATTGCAGCGAATTCCGGATAATTGTGATTATGATAAAAAATTAAAGAAATTTGAAGCAATAAATATTACTTTTCTAAATGATGAATAGATAGAATTCGAGATTATTGAAGAGCTTACTCAAAATTGACGACTGATTCTTAGGCACTGTGCTTAACTGCTACATTTTTGTATTATCGGCTCTAGAATCTGAAAGCTCAAATTTAATCGAAAAATATTTTAGGAGTGCTGAAATTCCGCTACTCTGAGCCAAAAAGGCGTTTAAGAGTGAGATTTTTATTGGCATACCATCAGTTTCACCTGCGCTGCGCAAAAAACGAAATACATGAATTTCTTACAGCTGGCCAGATCAATCAAGCAAGTTTGGTTGTCCAGTGGATAATATTCAAGGAGCATTGGACAAGAAAGCACTAATGATAATCTGGAAAAATGAAGGAGTTTGAATAACAGATTTATAGCAATGACTACTAGTATGAAATTGTGCAGTAAAGTAACAAAACACTCTTTTCACATAATTCTCATTTATCTAAATTGACAACATTAAAGGCGAGATAAATTTAATAAAAACTCAATCGATTACTTATAAATTTAACAAAAATTCGATCGATTAGTTCAATAAATGCCTATAATACTAAATCAGTGTCCATGATATACTAGAAATTCATCATAAATTCAGAGATTAATTAAGGATCTTATTAGAAAATCAAAATATACACTGTAATTTTGTTATTCAGTTCCATATTTTTCTTTCAGAAGGCTTTGCCTCTCTTGCACGATAAAAAGTTGTCGTTACCTGTCGCTGACCATATTGTACATGATAAAATTTTTTACTTTCGAATTAGAATTTGAAACGAGAAAAAATTAAGATTAAAATTGAAATTTAAAAATGGCGGAAATCATTTTTATTCTTATGGATCACAAATTTCCTGACTTTTTCGAAATCAACCTAAAGCATAGAGATTGACATTTTCTCCCCAAATTGCAGCAAGAAGTTCAGTCGTTGATGTTTACGCACAACCAAAACATCGTATGCATGATTCATCGGATAAAATAAAAATATTTACCGAATATTTGCTGGTTGAAATGATAATGATTCACTCGATAAACAAATAAGCTTACATTACGTTGTCTTCTATGGCTCAAATCTATAATTATTTATTTAAGGACGCATTTTTTCGAGCTATGTCGGATTACTCATTGAGGCGTTACCGTACATCCTTATAAATGAAATAGAATCATGATTGAATTACATTTAACTATGCTTTTTAAAGCATAATAAAGCAAACGTGCAAAGATTAAAGGGCTTGACGTGCTTGTTGAATGAAAAAATACGGGTGCTCCTACCTAACGCTATACAAAACCTTTCCGTCCGGGTAAATCCGGATCATAACATTAGGCTTATCAATATCATGCTTCCGCGCTTCTTTTTCGTTCTGGAAAAACGTGTCCGGCATCCAGATAGACTGACCATGAGCCAGAATGAGAAAAGGTGGCAATGGCGTTTTTTCATTAGTTCTGAGCCTTTTATAAGCCAGTCTAGTATCCCACCATTCTTCGCGAAACGTAAACTGAGTACTGTATTCCTGAAGTGAATTTATCGGAATTATGAAATAATAATAACCGATAAGAAAAATAATTATAATAATAACAATAATAATAATAATAATAATAATAATAATAATAATAATAATAAGAATAATAATAATAATAATAATAATAATAATAAGAATAAGAATAATAATAATAATTATGATAAGAATAAGAATAAGAATGAGAATTAGAATAAAAATAAGAATAAGAATGATAATAAGTATTATTACAATAATAATAATAATATTAATATTAATATTAATAATATTAATAATAATAATAATATATATTATTATTATTATTATTATTATTATTAATTAATTAATAATAATTATAATTATCTTATTATCTTCAGACATGTTTGTGCGAAGCACTTTTTTGTACTTTTCTATAAATATTTCAGATTGCAGCGACAAGCGAACCATTTATATCAGATCGAATCGCTCAAATTATATTGCACTTTTTAAATACCTTGATTTTGAATATAATTGCTGTACTTGAATAACCTAATAATTCTGAAGACTTATCAGGACAAACGGCTCTAAGACTTAAAGGAAAAGTGTTTCGCATTTCTTTCTAGTTATTGATCGAAAAATCATAAGAAAAATTTCTTAATGTCTTATTAGTTTCAACCATGCCACAAACTTGTCAATAATTCCAATTTTACGGCAGTCAGTCATTCTTGAAATTCCAACCGCCCGACCGTTTTTTGCAAGTCTCAAAACCCCACCATATCCATCATAATCATCTGCCCAAAAAAGTCGGAGTTGAACGGCATCTTATCATTCGCCTTAAGTAATTTACAAGCTAAAACAAGCAGAAATATATTTTAAAATTAATTATCCAAGACACCTGTTAGCCTGAATTTTTAGATTTTTTTAGCAGTCGGTGCCGGATTCTTATATGTAATTTGGCAACTATTGACTGATGACAACCTTAAATATGTACATATCTGCCATTTGTTAAATTTTTGTCTCACAGTGCATTTTTTTACTTCAGCAAACTTTTACTTCTATCTGCTTTGCTGGACTTGAGGAGTGTGTTTACTGATTTTCTCTAGCAGAAAAACGCAACTTCTACTTGTTATGATATTTTCAAAGCCAGAAAAGATCTAAAGCACAAACAATTCACCTATGAGAGCTACGAAGCATAATTGAATGATACATCCAGGCATGGTTCTTTTTTGTATTCGGCAGATTTTTCGGATTTCTGAAGAATTTTCTCAGGACCTCTTTGTATTTTTTATACAAATTTTTCACTTCTATCGTATTTCTTCAGCATTGGGTTTAAAAGCTTGAATTAGCCACATAGTCCTGGTATTTCATACAATTCAGTAATTCACGCTGTTTGTCCGTTAAAATCTTTAACTTGACTTGAACATTGGTAAATATGTCTGAATTGGTTTTCACAAATTTGACAATATTCTCTTTTAGTTTGTCTTCCAAGCTACAAAATTGTGTTTACGACGGTGTAAAGAAATAAATTTTTGGTGCTTCGCGTCAATTAATTTTTCTAAGACTTTTATTAATGAAAAGGCTGTAAATACTTGAAAACGACAAAAATATCAGCATTTTTCAGGCGCTTAGCGTCACACTGAAAACTTGTTGTATTTTTTATCACCATTATTTAGACATTAGCAGATTAGATATATCCGAAGGTCGAAAAACCCAGTTTTACCACACATAGAAAGCATTACTGTGCTACACTTACCTTAAAATTTACATGCACAAAATGCACAAAGGCTTTTTGGGACTTTCTTTGTACAAAGGGAACATGTAGTTACAAAAGAACGCTGCATATGGTAAGATCATATCCAGTTAGAAAATTTTATCTTTCTCATAGTGAATACTTGTAAGTTTTTGTGATTGCATTGTAGCGTTCTTTGTTCAGTCTTTTAGCTTTTTGACTAAGCAAGTGAAAGGCCTTAAAATTTAACTGACTTGATCAACAATTTCATGTGACATTATAAGAAAACAATTTTATTTTCAGTTAGGGATTTATACAGCTATACAGTGAGATATATGGTTTACTGCTCCCGTATCTACCAGAGCTGCAAGCTGACTTGCTAAAGGGGTTTGGGGGAACACAGTGAGGAGGAAATATGGTAAGTATTAGGGCCACGGACAAAAGTCTAGGTTTTTCGTAAAAATGATTGAAATCGACCAAAGCGTGAAAACTAATATAGTTATTACGCTTTCAAAACCTTTTCACCTATTTTTCAAATCATTTTGGCTCGAAGAAACTATACGGTGGTGTGACCCGTAGGTCATGCTGAAACCAGACCTGGAATACTACATGCAACTGTGACTGAAAGTCATAACTCGACAGCATTCAACAATGACTGTTGTATGTGCAAACTTGTTGGCACCATTGATTTAATCATGTATGTATGACTTCCATCAATTTTGTTGTCTCACAAGAATTAAATGCGCTTAGCTGGTTGCATTTAAAAAGAAATAAAAGCGTGTAAAATGGAACTACCTTATTTTCCACTCATTATCTGAGTTTTGAGCTTACTTATTTTAATCAATCAATGCATCAATTTGTACCTGACACCATTTCTAAAATTTTCAGGCCCCGGTGCTATGCCAGTCTGGCCCCAGCTTGGGCCAAGGCGCGTGCCGGAGCCAGGCCAGACCCCGGTACAGATCTACTTCAAAGTTATAAACAATTTGTTGATGCGTTATACAGAGTTTCAAAACTAGAAGAATGGAATCCCTCATCTTCAGCTATCTTCAAAGGCTGTCAAGCATATGCACGGGGACTAAGCGGTCTCCCCTCCGCAACTTGTGGACTCAGGGTAGTCGGGCTCGAAATAACTGAATCGAACAACGAAACATTTTGGTAAAAAAATCGCGTTTATATGAGAATTTGCCAGTCACTAAATACAATTCAATGTGAACGGTCGAAAAATAAAATCTTTGTCTCGGCTCTTTTCGCTTTGACATTTTCTTAAATTCAGTTTAGTTGTGTATACTGACATACAACCTACATTAATCCGTATTTTAGTCAATTTCAGAAACTTTTGCTGAATGTTTTGATTTTCATTCATGTTTGGCCGCACTCCCGTTTTATTTTCCACATAAAATGTTTCCTTGTTCCCTTGGGTCTAGACCAGGTGTACACTGGGGGTTGGGGTCTAGACCACCAGAATGGGAAAATGGGAAATTTTCTAGGGAAAATGAGGTAAAATAAAGGCAAACAACGGATGAAAATTGAAAATTTTCTTTAAAAATGCTCAAAGTTGAACAGAAACTATGTAATAAAGTAGTTTCAACACTTTTTAGCGCTGATACAATACCAGTTTTTTGAGGTCATTTTTGCCCATAAAATCCTTATTCTTGATCTCCCTAGACCGGCCATGTTGTGCACCTATTGTATGAACCCCCAATCCCTAAGTGCCAGTTTGGTCTCGAGTCCGGAAATAATTTAATTTGTACAGATAAAGATGCCTTATTGAACAAATGAAATCCAGGTCCTTCACAAATCGTCTAATTTCAGTAAACCCTCCGGGCAGAAACACCCAACGGTACAATTGAGCCCTCAAGTGCATTGTCACCTGAGTAATGCAGAACTTAGAGAGTAGAATCCTTGAGACTAATGAAATAGTGATTGCTAGGAAGTAAGCTAAATAGTCTTACCATATTGACGTCGTCTATTTTACTAATGCTCCTGAGGTAAATGTTGACACTGATGATGACTGGACCACCGGTATCTGTATTAGAAGAATTGAGACCAGGAGGCCTTATGCGCCAATTGTAAGCAGACAAAATTTGTGTCAAAACATCTTGTTCGGTAAGTTTTTTCATTTCCGTTTCCGTCTCAGACCGTTCCTTTGCGCTGTATTGTCGTTTTGTGCGATGCAAAGAATCAGAGTCGACGAAGTTGTCCTCCAGTGAGCTATTTGCAGAATCTCGCGGCACTGTGCTTAAAGGGTTAAGTAAAATGATTGAGTGCTGCATTAAGTCTCGACAAGATTTTCGACCGTGTGCAGCCCCCAACCATAGATGCACCACATGACCAACCTGGGATCATCCACTTAAGGGGTGTCAATAACTGAGCTTTTTGGTCCAAAATGGCCTCAAAAGCTGGCATAAGCACCAGAACAGCATTATTACACAGTTTCTGGTCCATTTTAAGCACTTTTCAAAAATATTCGATTTCCATCCGTTTTTGCCTTTACTTTGCTTTATTTTAACGAGAAAATTTTATATTTTTCTATCCTGAGTGGAGTCTACACCGCCAAACATCTACGTACATGTCTGCTCCCAACCATGCAACCTTCCCGACCGTGCATACTTGCCGACTCATGAAAATTTAGAATCGTCCTTCCTCCACTGTGCAGTGTTACCAAACCAAATATGCTTCCTTTCCTACTGGTATGTCTTCCCGGCTAAGGCTCTTATTAGCATTCTATACGTGGGCAGCAACCAAAATATGAAGTCAAATGGGGCTAAATCACCATAGGTCTGCTTTGCATCACCGGAAATTTCGAATACAATTCAGAAACACAAAACTTTCGCACGGTTTATTTTTATACCTCGTTTAAGTACATTCGGCAAGGTTTCTCAGAAACGGAATGGCTTCGGGGCCGGGAGACCTCTTCGGTCTGTGAGGTAGGATTTCATTGTGGCTTTATTTAGGCACTAATCATTCGTTAAGAACCCTGCGCAATCGAGAAGACTATTATGTAATTCGTCCAAAACACGATACAAAACCCATAGTGAATGCGTTTTTATTTTTTGTGTGCCTTATGTAGGTGCATGTGCTTGTGTTTGTGAAGAGATTTTGAATCAACCGAGAAAGAATGAGTGCTTTAATAATAAAACTAAGAAAACCTCACAAAAATTAACTTTGATAAGGGGCTTTTGAGTACAGAATTACAATCAGTTGTGTGATGCCGTATTTCCTCGTATAATGGTTAATTTAGTTTTTATAGTGATTTACGTTAACCATGATTTATGAGCATCTAGTCTAAACTGACTGCTTTTGCTTATTTCAAATATATACATAAATAATTCTTTTGAAACAAACATCTGAAACTTTAGCGTGTCGCGTTGCGTCGCGCTTTGCTTTTTATTTTATACTGAAGGAGTTGGAAAAAGCTTGGAAATTTTTTCCTAGAAAATCAAGTTCAATGGTCTTGTCGGATGGCGTAAAACGTGTAAAAGTGTAGATTATTTTTGGCAACCTCAAACAATTACCGAGATACGCATATAAGACTAGATTTACCACCCCCTAAGAAATTTTTAATACGGGTCTTCCTGCAGCCAAATAATAAAAGGCTAAATTTAGGTAAAGTTTTTTACTACCTTTTAAAATGTTTTATGAACTTTTATTCATCCAGAAGGCTAGAATCAACTAAAAAACTATCTAAGAGTTTTAGTGAAAGCACTGGTCAGCACAAAATTGTTCACAACTAGGTGGCATCATGCGTAGTTTTAGGCACTCTTCTGCATCTCGCAAACACTTTATTGTCTTATAAAATACTTTTGCTCGATATATTCCTGCACGTATCTCTTCATTTTTTCCTCTCCATATCGTTGTACTTATTTAACTTTTTCCCCTTGAAGCAAAACCGATTAACTCAACAGCTAGATTTCTAGTTTCCTAGATTTTAACGGCGAAGAGTTAAAGTCTTCGATACCTGCTCGCTACGAAATAAATGAAGGAATAGTACAAACATTAGTGATGATCAGACACATAGCTGGATTTGAGAGGGACTAAAATTTTGAAGTCAGATATCTCAAAAACCATTAAAAGATAAAAAATATCATTTTCAAGAATTCAGCTCTTGTCTTTATACTCACGTTGCAAGGAAAAGTGGTACAGAAAATTAATGATTCCTTCGGGCGCAAAAAAATTTGAGCATAATCACATTGCCTTACCAAAACTTGGGGTGTTAAGACATATAAGTCATACAAAAACAGCACCTGAATCTGGCATAAGCCAGAAAATTTCGGGTTTGGTAGCTCAAAAGTGCGATAATTTTTACGATGCTTCAGATACGCTTCAAGAATTTCGAATTTTTTTTCCTCTAGGGATCCCTGTGAAAAATATGTGTAATTGCAACATTTTTGGAGGGTCTGTCCTCCAGTTCACCCTCCCTCAGATACGTCTATGCCTGGTGAGGAGAGCAAACCTTACAACTGAAGGTATGTACCATTTTCTTTTGAGCTTCAGTTTATTTAATTTGTTAACAAGTGCATGAACTAGCTTGGTACTTTGAGTTTAAGGGCAAATAGCACTTATCTTACAGCATTTTTCAAAAAAGGTCATCTGTGGATGGAGATATAAGGTTACATAATTTTCATTGTTGTCTCTCAAATTAATGAAAAAGTGATACTTAAAAATATTAAGTACGAAATGAGAAATAATGCGCAAATGCTCATTTTCAAAATTTTTGTCAAGATTTCTAATAAAATCTTATTAATTTTATTCTCTTATTTTTTCACTTTGATAACCGGTAAAAACATTCGAGTAAAAAGCGTAATTTTTATGCTTGTTTAGTGCTTCGCTTCGTCCTGTCGAGTAGCCAACGGACTGATTGCCCGTATTCTTCATTTTTTATGTTTAGAACGGCTCAGAACAATATTCTTCGCATTAATTTATATTCATATAAAACAGACGAAATCAAATCGAAAAAAATCTCGGGATTATAATTAAGCTTAATTGGGGCGCTGTAATGCAAACAGCAATGGCCTGCTTTTGAACATAAAAAATGAGAAATTGAGTAACAATAGTCTGTTTCACATAAGTTTGGGCATAAATTTTAAGAATTTTTTTTTGAAAGTAAGCCGACGGATTACGATAATTATATATCTTACCAATGCCAGGCACATATCTCTGGAGGGAATGGGGGTTCGGACCCCCCAAAATTCAGACGAATCGGAAAAATAGGACTTTTTAAACGTTATTTTGTGCTATTTTTGGCGTTTTAGCCTTAGTCCCCAAAAATTGGTATTGGTTCCCCCAAAATAGGACGGCCAGCTAAGTGCCTGATCAATGCTATAATCGCAATCTGCCGGCTTATTGTCGGACATTGTTTTTAAAATTTATGCCCAAACTTGTGTGAAACAGTTTATAGTTGACAAGGGTTTTCAAAAACTGACAGGAAAAAACCAAATATTAATCACGATATTTCACCTTGCCGGCGATGTTTTCTGAAAGTACAATAGCGTAATCAAAATTAGTGATATGGCGAACATCGATTGATTATCAGCCAAGCGTACGTAATCACGCTGACGAAATTTGCATAATAGCCCATATTACTTGTCGTCGCGTTACGCAAGCTAGTAAGAGGCTCGCATGTAAGCCGATAAAATGAGTAACAGGCTGCGAGCGAAGGAACCTCGCTTTCTCTGTAGTTTTCGTCAATTTAATAAGCTAATCATCTTTCTGTCGTGATGTAAATTGACGAATCACAAACGCGAAGTGTGATCGAACAATCTGCGTAGGTATAGCTTAAGTACGTAAGCACACGTTGTCTTCTCTGATTTATGTATATGTTGTTCAATATATCAATCATGCGAGCGAGGAAAACTGTCCTTGACAACATACGTCAGATATAATGTTCCAAGATTCATTTTTTACTTCTTGTTTAATAAGCTTAACAGAAGTTTTTTTAGGAAGCTTATTACGGCCTATAGAGAGATATGGATTACGACGATGGGTGGCGATAGTGGCTTGAGCGTCCGACTGACTGAGAGGCGCCTAAAAGGACAAAAATTTCATTATTCCGTGCGCTTGTAGAGACTGGCTAGAATTACAGTTCCGAAATGATGAAGAGAGAGAGCGCGAATGACGCAAAAATATGGCGCAGTGTCCGCAAAAAAAGATGAACTCTTGAAATATTCTTTTAGCAAAAAATCAAGTTATATAACCTTACAGCGCAGCTAGCGCATAGCTTGACGCCGTATTAATTCTAATTTTTTATTTATTTTTCTCAAAAGTGCGGGATAGCCGAGCCGACATATTCCTCTTCTAAGTTTGCCAGATTTGTAACAATCCACAATTTCGTCGTCTTTAAAAGAATTGGTTAAACGATTTCATAAAATCTTGATTATGCGGTGTACGGTACTTGCGTAATTCCTTTGTGCACTTATGCGTTGCACTAAGCTCATAAATTTTAAACTGGTATTAAGGCATAAAACAGTAAATTTCAACAATTAAATAATTTAGAATGCACTGGTCAGTTAACCTACAAATTTTCCACCCCAAATTCTACAGTTTGACTGAACAATTCCTTTTAAGTATTTCTGTAGAATCGGTGGCATTTTCGTACACCTGCTAGTTTAGTAGATGATGCACTTGCTTAATATAGAACTCCGCTTCTTTGGAAGAGTGTAAAAGTTCTTCAGAATAGATTTATGTTAAACAAAGCTAAAGCCTCATGGACATCATCTTTTGAATAGGTATGTAACTTGACGTTATTTGTAAGTCAGCAATTTGAGTGTAGAAAAATGCAAGCACAAGAACCCAACAAAAAAAGCTCGGGTGCATAAGCTAGAGTACACTTTTCAGGTATATAAGGACGCAACAGTAAATGGAAATTTGCAATGTGTTCGAAAAATATACGTTGATATTTTTATAGCATCTTATAAAAAACATAAAAAAACTGGAGAAATGTGCTAGTGCAGTCGGACGATGGGTGGAATGGAGCGCATAGAAACAAATATCGAGTTTTCGAAATGTTAAATCATTCCGATAATTGATTTATTAATGTAAAACTGCTATTGTTTCACGACGGATAGTAATTTTTACGCTCGCAGCGCAAGTTTATGACGAATCTTTTTACCTAACTTTTCTGAAGAAATATAAGAAAAATTCTTATCGGATAAATACGAAAAAGTAATTCGTTCCCTAGGCTGAAAACGGAAAAAATTTACAGAAATTATTTAATCTTAGTCCAGCGATATTTACGTATAGATACGTTTATCAGAATACAGAACGACTTAAAGGATAAAGCTGTCAACGAACGGAAAGCCGAATGTGCGTCGAAGCGTGGAAAAAGTGTCTGAAAGCTTGACAGCGCTTAAAATAATCAAGAAAAAAAGGCCACGTATGCACAAAAAGTCATTGTCTTCTTTTTGTCGCTTAGTAAAATGCCAATATCCGTCCGCTTACGGCAGAAAATAACGCCTTTCCTAAAATCTTATAAATCGGATTTGTGAGTGATAAATTAGTGTTTTTTCTTCGCACGGCACTTCGCACACGTCTCTCAATCCCAATCCCAAGTCCGTAAACACCTATGCAAGCTAACATATGTACGGAAAGCTTATAAGCAGCATCGATCGGCCCCCGGGGTACTAAGGCTAATATTTTTAAGCCTCCTATGCTAGCTTGCGGAAACGGCGCCGACGTGCTAGATGGAAAAAGGTTTCGTTTTTATGCATAATAAAGGCCCTTTTTATAAGTACGCGAAATTCAGCAATGATACACTACAGTAGCTAAAAGACTTAAGACGATCGAGCTCGAACGAAGGAAGGTACCTAACCGTGATAAGGATAGCCATTTACGAGTGTGATGCACGAAAATCTGCGTACGGTAGGTAACACTGTGCGTAAGGTTGAAGCAATGCATCCTCTAACAGAATTTGCATAAAAGTTCCGGCAAAATGGCTCGCTTCGCCAATCCTGATCCGACTACGCATACAAATGGAAATAAGTCAAAAATGTTAAGCTCTAAAGCCAAGATGCATTAATGAACATAACCGTGGATGGAAAAATGGCAAATTATGCAGTTCTTCGTAGGATTTACTCTTCATTCGCATCAGGTATGCAGATATTTCATAAATTAACCAACTGTTGCTCAATAAGGGGAAGCGCGCGATGAAATATGTACATAATACGTAAGGGTTAATAATCCGCTCTTTCAAATTTTTTCCGCTAATTGACCTTTCCACCAATTAGACAACATTCGCAATTAGCATTCAAATTCATTACCGTTAGTTTTAGAAATCCATACTAACATGCTCAAAAAAGGAAATTTAAGAACAATACGCCGAAATTAGCAGCTAAACGCAAACAATAATTAAAACATGCCACAAAAAGAATTGAAATCATTCATAGATCATGAATTGAGGTCGTTTCCATTGTATTTTATGTTTTTGACTCAGGTTAGGGTACAAGCTCGTATCCTTCAATAACTTTCCTAAATCAAAACCAAGACGGACAGACAGAGTCAGATCAGACTGTCCATGCTTCACTCGAATAGTCTGCTAGACTACCTCGTGGGTGCTTGAGGTGTTCTTAACTAAGTAAGAAAAAGTCAAGACCGAATCAAAAAAAATAAAATATCAACTTTTGATGAAAATTCCGGCAGCAAATAATCAGTTGCAAACATTGGTGGGCAGCACCAAAATTCTGGTGGGGGAAGGGTGCAAGATTTATCGAAGGTCAAAAAATGGCCTTAAAAATAATGGTATGGCGAAAAAAACAATTTTTCAACGTTTCTTATCGAGTACTTTCCATTGGCATCAAAAAATTGCGAAAAAAATAAAAAAATTTCAAAAATTGAATTCTGGGGTTTGGTTTCTAGGGGGGGGTATTTGGCCTTCTGGGGAGATGAATACCATCAAGCCCCCTCCCCCAAGCCCACGTGTGGTTGCAAGGCTATAGAGACTTGTGGAACGTAATTTTCTTGAGTTCTTATGAATTTTAATATTTTGTTCTTTTTCTCTACTTTATATTTATTTTTTTTTACTTTTTAAAACTTAACTCATTCCATCTTGACAAATCGAATCTTTTCATTCAAGGAAAGTAAGCCATGCGCCCTATTAAAAACGGACAATAAATTGAAATAAAGCTTCGTCGTATCGAACAAAAATAAATCTAATGTAGATTGCTCATTTATAGCAAACTTCAAAATTTATGTGCATTACGCATTTAACCAATTTTTTATTTTTAACCGCTTTCTTAGTAATTAATTTTAAGCTGTCTTTTTAATTTCTTCGTTTTGCTTAGTTTGCTTTGAGCTGATTCGAGCTTAATACACCGGTCTGCATCAATAAATGTGAATCTGCAAATAATTCTTTCATCAAGTCATTCAAAAAATGCAAACATAAAAAAACTTGTTTATCGTCAAATATGTACATAAACCGGACGCAACATTATTTGCATATTACGACGACACAAATGGTACTAGCGATGACGATAAAGTTTGAAAGATGAGAAAAATTGTTTGAGAAAGAAATTTATTAGGCAATGATTGCTAATTTTATTAGATTTGTTAGAAAATAATCAACCGTTTTTTCCAGAAAATGAGAATTTCTCCCGAGCAGCATTGCCACACACTGATACAACGTTAAGCAAGAAATTAAAGCGCGCAGAACACATGCAAAGCCCTCAAACGCACTATTTCCTCCGTTCAAGAATTCCGAAAATGTTGAAAAATGAAGTACTTAAGCGCTAAATTGTAGCGTCGAAATTTCCACAAACTCGGTCGAAGCATAATACTAAATGAGCTGTTAAATAAGAGTACCAATTCTAAGAAAAATCTCTAATAATCAACAAATACTTGCATTATATCTATCAAATTCAATGATCCTGTCGTCGATAAATCTAGAAGAACGGGATTAAAAACTATATTCAAAAGTGGCATATTGCTACTTTGTTGTCAGCGAGGACAGCGAAATGCAGTGAATCTAAAATTAACCAAAACCATTAACAGCTTAAAGACAGAACGTCAAGCAGAACTCGTTATCGCTGTCGTATTTGTAAAGATTGAAAAATTTATTGAAACTGAAACATGTGTATTTCGACATATGCTGTTAAAATAGATAAAAATTTCAAGAGACGTACCAGACACTCACATAAAAACAAATAAGGCAAATAAAGAAACGATTAAAAAATCAAAGAACTTAATATGAATAATCATAAGAGGTAATTTGAATTACTACTGGGCACTGGTAGATCAGCTAAAACATGTCAATTCACAGTTTTTCCGATTTTTAAGCATTAATCGTAAAAATGTTAGATTTTCATCCGTTTCGGTTTTAATTTCTGTTTTCCTTTTCAGGAAAAATCAATCATTCTTTAGGATCAGTAGGCCCCCCTTTACTTTAGAAAAGACTTGCATAGCAATTTTTGAGCATCAAATGCGTCTCTGAACATGGATTATTGCCCTCAAAAAATTTGTTTATTAGTAAATATAAGAACAAATTCATATAGCACGGGAAGGAGGCGGTCGTTGCCCATCGACCCAGTATAGTTTGATGCTATTTTGCACATGAAAACTCGACTCTTTTGAGAGGAAAGCTGGGTTACAAACTCGTACGAAAATCGGGGATTCGCTCTTAGTACAAATTTGGCCTTATTTTATGAAGCTACCATTAGCTGGCGACGCTAAGCGCCAAAAGTTAGATAAGCAGAAACAAAATAGATTACGATTCCTTTAGCACAAAAATTCTGGCACGGAGCTGGCCTTCTGAATTGGGAGGATTAAAATTATGAAGTCGGATATCTCAACGGGTCTGTCCCGTTTCTCCGACCATCCCGATTCTCCGACCGTCCCGATTCTCCGACCGTCCCGATTCTCCGACCGTCCCGATTCTTCGTTAAACAATAAAGCAAATTATTTTTAGATTCCTGAAATTCCCGATTCTCCGACCGTCCGGATTCTCCGACCATCCCGATTCTCCGACCAATCGTACAAAACACTATTTTTAAACACGATAAAATTCTCGTTTCTCTGACCGTCCCGATTCTCCGACCGTCCCGATACTCCGACCATCCCGATTCTCCGACTGTCTTGATTCTCCGACTAATTGTATAAAACTCTACGTTTGATGGTAAAGGATATTGAGATTCGTGAAAGGATGACGCGTTTTTATTACTCCATTGATGGTTACACTTTGTTCCATATAAAAAAACTCTGCAGAGTTTTCTGGCGCTCTTGTGTGTGCTGTGAAATTATAAGTCAACAAGTTTATCTGTGGATTTACATTTATACAGACAACACAAATCTGATTCCGATTCGTAACGTCAAGTAACTGCTTATTGAATATGAATTGACTTTAAATGGTCGCGAGAAATATGCACGAAATCAAGATAGAGAAGAAATATATGAGCGGTCGGAGAATCGGGACAGTCGGAGATTCGAAAAAGTCGGAGAATTGGAATGGTCAAAGAATCGGAACAGTCAAAAAATCGGGATGGTCGAAGAATCGGGACGGTCGGAGAAAAATTTAAGCTGATTTCAATCATATTCAAAAAGTACTATATCATATAAAATAACACATAAATGATTTCTCGACATTATATCCAAACTCAACCCTGCTGGAAAATTATTCAACTTGTTTCATACTCAATTGTGCTTACATACATTGCAAAGAAAAACAAAATGAAAATAAATAATTCTGCAAGGAGAGCCGAAAAATTCTGACATATTCATCATGCTTACACAAATTTGCACCCGAAAACTTTGAGCTTATTAAGTCAAACGAGTGCCAAAATCTGTTTTGGTGGTCTTTCAAATGCGCTTCAAAAATACTCGTACTCCCAAAATTTTGGCGGGACTAGTTCCCCTATCCCACAACGGCGACCGTTGGATCCAATTTTTGCACACTGCTTTGGGTCGTCGAAGACGCGCTTGGAAAATAAAGCAGAACGAGGAGTTCAGAAGTATTCACAAAAATTTCATTTCAACTGAACGTATGCAAATTTCGAGACAACACTTAAAGGTTGTTTTGACAAATTTATGGAAGGCTAAATGAAATAAGGCGTTAAAGACTGAGATTTCGCATAGGTCAATTGAATGAAACCCGCGCATAAGGCCGAATAGAAAGCAAATCTTGAAAAAATTTAATTTGATTTTTTTTAAAACTTTTTGTTAGAATATTCATAAAGATATGTAATGAAAAAGACTGGTTTCCATATCTAAGTAAAAAACGCGTCCGTCTCGTAGAATTTTGAATATGACATTTCCGTAAAGCGCCGGCTGAAAAAAGCTTCAATTCTATGTTGCTGATTTTTCGTTTTCCTAATTAGTTTGTAACAAACATTTTCCTTTCTTTCATGTTTTTTACTTTTGCTTTTTGGTACATTCATTTTTGTACTTTTCCTGTTTACTTCCTTTTCAAATTAATAAACTTCTATTTTATGACCGTCTTTATTAAAATATCGTCGTTTTTTGGGTCAGTCTTAAGCAGTATTTGACCTATTTTACGCATATTTTATTACTTTCACTCAAAGTCTAAATGCTCTATTTTGATCAGACCTCATTAGACGGGAGCGTGGGTGTTCAACATTTTGCACCCTTCATCCTTGCAGTGAATGCGCCTAGTCCTCCTTATCTTAGGTAAGACTTAAATATACTCAAGCAGACATGTGCTGTAATAGCTGAAAGACATATATAGATTCGGAAACTTCGAAAGAGTTGACAGAAGTGTTTTCGCCTGGAGTGAAATTTTGTAGCTTCGATCGTCCTCTGCTACACCAATTATTGTTAAAGAAAGAATACGATTTCGCATTTTTGAATATGGAGCACATAACAGTAGAGCGAAGCTCGTTTTCTGAATGTAGAGACATGCTGCATGTATTGCGAATGACTCGTCTGAGATCACAGGAGGTATTCAAATTTTTTACTTTGCTGAGCTACACAACTGTCTCACGAGAAGCCAGGAAACATGCAAAAGTATTTGAAATATAAACCAACGATAGAAACTTTTTTGTCAATTATTCAAGTGGCTTTGCGTACCTAATTTTAATTATTTCGCGTCTATATTGCATCGATAGCACTAGTAATCAGTTGCGGATCTAGGATTTTCGTAGGGGGATTGTTAGTGCCCCGACCTTTTTCACAACTGTCAAAAAAGAGGTTCGAAATTTCGCCAATCACGTGCAGGATAGAGCTTTTCCGCCGTTTTACATTGTGTCTTTCTACTAAACACGATTTCTGGTGCGAAAGTTTCTTCGAAAAACGTCACAATTATTAACAATTTTGTGCCAAAAAGTGCTTAAATTTCGTTAAGTTTGTACAAAACCCGTACAAAAAAATTTTACAAAAAATACGAGTTTATACACAAGCTTGAATTTCCTAGCGTTAATTTCTTTGTTTGTGTGATTAGATCAAAGCCAATTTAAACATTCAACACGAAGCGTAGAACAATTTCTAAAATTTGTGCTAAAAAATGGAAGAAAATTTAAAAAATATGGCTTGTAGGCCGCCGAGAAAGTAAATAAATATATCAAATGGGCATGTATTATCCGGTTCGGAACACCTGAACAATTTGAGAAATTAGGATAGTCGATGACCAGAAATCGTTGCAGAGCACATATCCATCCTTTATCTCACCAGCTATTTTGGGTCAAGGAAAAGGCCACCCTCCGTCAGTCCGTCCCTGCGATGTACTATTACGTCAGTGAGCAGAGATTTTCGTCAATGGATCACAGCTATTGACCGGAAACGCCGTCAATGTCTCTAAAAGGCGGCTTTCCCTGGCAATAGTATCTGTGAGCATTGCAAGCAATCCTGTTTTCAGCCAGCTCATACGCTGGGCAAAACGTATCTCGCGTAAAGGCATATTGAGCACAGAACCGCGCTATTTGATTACCCTGAAAATTGCAAACATAATTAAAATTTATTATTAATATCGAAAACGCGCCAAATAATAAATAATAATCACAAATGATCATTAATAATTAACGCCCTGTATAACTAATTATACTTTTTTGTTTCCAATTTAGCAGATTTGTCTGGAATCTCAAAAATTATCATTTATGTGCTCTTCCTATTGGATCAATGCAAATTGCAGTAGCAAATCATTTCAGGTGAGAGGTTGAAGAAGAATCGCTGGAAAGTTATTTTATTCCAAAAATTGAGCTGTGCAGGGTCAAATACATGTACTTCTTCAGCTTTACCGCATTTTGACGGCGTCATTTTTGTTCTCTTGGTCAATTTATCTGCTTAGTTATAAAAAATTATTTTGACTGCTTTAAGTGCGCCACATGTTCTAAGCAATACAAAAACAAATTTTATCGAAGAATTTTTTCAAAGAACCTCCGTATAACTTGCAGTTTATATTGAATGATTTTTAGTGATAGCGAGCTATTTCTGCTAAAAAAATAATGATGAATAATTTTAATATTATGCTTGAGATAGTTACGTAAGCTGAACCAATCGGCTAAAACGCAGAGCAATTAAAGGGATAGGCATATAAACAGCAAATCACAAACTATAGATATACAAATAGGCTTATTATCTGGGCCCTGTTGCAGATGTCTAGGAGTTAAGGAGCTAGGAGTCTAGGAGTAAACTTTACTCCTAGGCTAGGAGTCTCCTAAACGGGTTGCAGATGTTGCTCCTAAATTAGAGTAAATAAAGAGCGAAGGAGTAGAGACCTATTTATAGAGTAGTCTCGAGTAAAAAATGTAGGAATAAGAGTACATGATACAATCAATCGGTATTGTCTCAAAATCAAAATTAATCCGAAGCCTAAATAAAGGCTTCCTGCATGCAATTAAATCATTTGCCTCATTGCTTGCAATATACATTGCGATGAATTTGCACGACAAGTGACATTTAGTACAGCCAAAAGCATACTAGAAAATTGTACGCAACACCTAGGAGTGAACTTACTACTAGAATTTTACTCCTAGACATCTGCAACCAAATTTTATTTTTACTCATAGACAACCGGTTTTTTACTCCTAGCCTTACTCCTAAATCTACTCCTATACTCCTAGTCTGGGAGTAAATTACTTCTAACATCTGCAACTTGATTTACTCCTAACTCCTAGTTCCTAGAAGTCATAAGAGCTATCTGCAACCGGGCCCTGATATCGTGTTTTTCACAAAAAACTCAGATCGGTTATCAGAGTTGACAAAAAAATAATTCAAAACTGTAATCCCAAACACCAGGAAAGAAAAGGGTCAGGATAAATGATATGAACAATGTGCTGCTCAATAAATAAATATGGATTCAATGTACAAGTAATGACGCTTTTGCTGAAAAAAGATCTAAGGAGGGATTTTATTTTTGCCAGGGTATGAATACTCTCCATATCCCCCATTGTTTCTTTTTTCCTCCATACCTGAAATGATACCAAGCTATTACAATTTTGTACAAAAACTGAGCAAAAGTCGCTTTTTCCAATCGGCACTGTAACTTGCCGAGCTACGCGAGCAACAGGAGAAGCTTTTCCAACGCAGAACGTTCTCCACAGATCACAGTTTTGCTTAATAGATCCGACTTCATTTCCCTTACAGTATTGCGCAGCCAATGCCTTGTTCTGCGTGCACAAGCTATCAATCTGGGCCTTCGAATGGACAAAAGATTTTTGTGGAACAAATAACTCGATAAAAAATATTTTAATTATCTCTGAAGTGACTGACCAGAATTAAACAGGTACTAATGATAATGCGAGAACTATAATTACTCAGTAGTAAAACTTAAAAATTAATGAAGAATTATATTTTCGACCCCAGCGCAAATATAGCATACAGATTTAATTTGAAATCTTTCTTTTTGTGATTAGATAATAGAAAAATAAGAGCAGCAGTCAGCATGAGATTTCATCCGATATCATAAAATATTTATTATAACTGTTCTTCTAGAAGTCAATACGATCAATACGTATGTGAAAATCTTGATCTATTTAGCACACGCAAGCATCTCATACTGTTTCAAAAGAAAATTCCGAGGTGCGTTTATGGTTTTTATAAACTTAAAAATTTTTGAGGAACGAACAAAGATTTTTAGAGCTACATCTGTATCTTTCTTCGTACAGCTGTGAGACACTCCTTTGGCATCTATGTAAATATCTTCTGCTTTTTTTAAAGATTTACGCTAGAAATACGAGCTAGTACGTACTTTAGCAACGCAACAAGGTATATTTAGGTCATTTTGGCGTTAGATCTGTACCGTCTTTTTTTCTACACCTACTTAATGATGTACAAATTGATCGATTGCATTTTTAAGTCTGAATAATTGAAGTTTGAATTCGTGTAGATGTATTTTTATATTTTATCAGGGCCCAGAGGTTCCGACGAGGACCAGTCCTACACCATGCAAGGATAAATTTAGTGGCTGACAGGTGGTCGCCATATTCATTTGAGTGCATTTTTCATGATTTCTGCCCATCCTTCGGCATTAGTAATAATACTAAGCGACCTTTTTCAGTCTACTTACTGGTCTCTTTATTTTGAAGAAAATTTTTTAGAATTATTGTGTTAGAATTAATTTTTTGCACGAGGCGATGTACTCGAAGATCGTGCAAGGTTTATGGCTGCGTGCATGAATCCGATTCTTCATCGGATTCCGTTTAAAATGTGCTTCAAGCAGTCCCTACAGTTTTCTGTTGAGTCTTACAAAAATTGAACCGTGGACTTATGGTGATTACGCATGAACCAAATGTTTTACCGGTAACCCTGTTAACAATCGAAAACTACTGTACATGAAAAGATTGCATGACAGTTAATCGCCAACAATTAATCGCGGACAATTAATCGCCAACAGTTAATCGCAGAACAGTTAATCGTGCACACAATTAATCGTGGGTCTATTTAATCGTAAATAACCAAGCGTCATCAAAAGCATGTCAAAAATAAATACCTGTATAAAAAATATAAAAAGGTGTGTAAAAAGGAAAGTAGTAGATGTGAAAGCTTAGCTTATTATCATACATGCACAGCATAGGAATTCTGGGGGGGTGAAATTTTAAGGTGCCTTTTTGGGCCTAAAAATAGTGGGTACGCGTAAAAAACATCGTTTTTCGGCGTTTCTTACGATGCTCTATCTTTCTAGAGCATAACACAAGAAAATTCGGAAAAAAATCAAAAAGTCGAATAAATTGAACAAAATGTAGTTAAAACATGAGTTTATGGCGCGCCTAAAATTTGACACTTTTGAACAAATATATAGCTAGAACGCTTAAATAGCACCTTTTCTGCGAATTTTCAGAAAATTTCAGAAAATTTCTGGAAACTTTAAAAAAATCGCGAATTGTGGGGGAGTTGAAAATTTTTCTAGGGGAGGGGTGAAACCCCCCAAATAAATGGAACAAAATATAGTCAAAACATAAAAATATGGCGCGAAGCGTCGAGAATTTTACACCTTCGAGAAAATTGATTGCTAAAAACGCTTCAAAATCATCACTCCACAGTTTGGAAATTTTTCAAGGCGCTACGATTAGAACAAAGTAAAAACGAAATGATGATTGAACAGTATTTGGCCGGCCAACAGCCTCCCATTGGAAGGAAAAATACAGAGATTGTACAGCTCGTATTCAAAGAATCGTGAATAGCTATGGAGAGCTGGATATTACTGATTATTTGCGTGGCTTGTCACACAGTTTCAATTTTTAGACAAATTCGGAATATTTTGCAACGACAGTTTTTGTTTCAAGTAAAGTATTCTTTTGACTATAAATACGTAAACATAATAATAATAATAATAATAATAATAATAATAATAATAATAATATTTATTAGCCAATTACTACCGTAGAAAATGCGATAAAAAATTGCATGAAAGAAGGATTTAACGAAAGATAATGTCGAAAGAACGAAAGAAAGTTTACAGCATAGCTAGTAATGGCTGAGCCGTACAGACGGATCGCGCTCACGTACGCCCCTTTAGGAACTTATCTAAACAAAGTTTTGAAATCAAATCCTTAAACCGTTTAAAAGATCTACAATCAACAATGCTTTGGTGCAAAGTATTCCAAATTCTAGCCGTCCTGTTTGCAAAGTCGTTTTTCCCACGTCTAAATGAAATTTGCGGATATAAAGCTTTATATCACTTACCGATCTGGTACCCCTTTCTGGTGCGAGTTCAAAAAGTCTTCAAATGAAAGTAACTGTCTCTTGATTATTCTGAAAGCAAAAGTAAGATCAAAATGAATACGCCGAGTTTCGAGTCTTTCAAGATTTAACAAAGCCAACCGTTCATTGTAAGACGAGTCACCTTGTCGCCATAGTATTCTTTTCGTAAATCTACGCTGAACTTTTTCAATACAGTTGATATCTTTAATCGAATAAGGGTTCCAAACTACTGAGCTGTACTCCAAAATGGGTCTTACAAAGACTTTGAGAAGCGTTTACCATTAATTCAATATTATTTGAGACAAAGCTTTTCTGGATCAGTGATGCAACTCGAGAAGCTTTAGACGCAGTGTTTACACAATGAATGCTAGAAGATAGGTCATCCATCACTAATGTACACTCCCAAATCCTTAATAGATCCTTCAGAAACAGCTATATCTTGAAAACCCAGTTTGTAGTTGTTTCTAGGATTTCCATACCCCAAATACAACGTTGCACATTTAAGTGTATTAAGCGATTACATGTCCCGGCGATTAATTGTTAACGCGATTAATTGTTCGACGATTAATTTTCCACGATTAATTGTGCGCGATTAATTGTTGGCGATTAATTGTCTGCATACCACATGAAAACCACCAACTCGAAAGGACCTTAACGTTCAGGATAATGTTTCTTAAGCTCTTGATGTTCTATAATTTCTATTTCAAAATGATAACTCTTAGAATATTTCACTAAATAAGTTTATCAGAGTAATGAACTCGTAGGTATGTTTGCGCTTTTTCATGAATTGTATAATTATAATGTTTTTCCTTCCACATCTTACTGGACTGAAGCCGCTGGCTCCAGCTCCTGTTGGCACTCCAGCAGTTACACTAGCAGGGTTATTAGCAGATACGCTAGCAAGGCCACCTGGAACAGCTAGCGCTTGTGGCTGGAGGCACTCCGTTCTATATCTTTCCAGATTATTTTGACAGAAGGCCGCGTCAACGCCGGAAGTAATTGGAAGAGCAGTTCCTACTGTGCTTTCACTATTTATGCAATACTTCCTGCGTAAATGTACGGGAACATCACAATTAACGGAGGTAGCTATAATTTTACCATACAAGCTATCAGGAGATTATGTTCGTATTAGGATAAGATAGGATACGATTAGATTTAGATTAGATTAGAATAAGATTAGATTACGATAAGACTAAGATAAGATTAGATTATGGTTTAAGATTGGTAATCATTAATTAAGATAATTTAGGCCAGACTTAAACCTAACTTCATCCGAATTTAAAGATACGTGACTAGATTTAAGTTTGGCTTAAGCCTGTCCAATATATTCAGGTTCAAGCCAGGCTTAAACATGACGCCAATGTCGAAAAATGCGCTCACAAAATTGAATGCTGCCTATATTTATCAGGTACTGGTTTAAGCCTGGCTGAAGCCAGCGAATATTGAAACTAAGCGCTAAAATGTAGTCAAATTAAAAGGTAGGTATTAATGCATAAGAATAAAAACGCAAGCAATACAACATTCTAAAATAGTTCACATCGATCGGTATATGTATCTACACTAACAAGGACAATTTTTAAGGTCAGGGTGCCAAATTAAGCATTTTCAGAAAACGTTTTTTTTCCAATTTTTAAATATTTTTTTCAATTTTTTTTAGTTTTGAATAACATAAAAGGTGGTTCGCTTGATCAAACTGCATTTCTCAAACGATTATAAGCAATTTATATGAGTAATTTAAAGTTCCTATTTTGAAGATAACTCATATAGGGATAGGAAAGCTTTAATGTAAATTACCGTAATGCTTGGATGACTTTTAAAAATTAATGCACCTGTAAAGATCGCAGTCAGCTTTGATAGCCGCTGTTTCGTTGCCTGTACAGTACTGCTGAGCCAGTGCCCTCCTCTTGTTGCATTGCTCTTCTATTTGATCGCTGGTCCAGACATTTGGTGCCTCAATTATATCATGGTAAATCGTATTGAGCTCATAAGAACATGTTTTTCAAATTTTTATCGCATTTCTATTAGAGAAGCATGCTGACAACTATCGTGATAATCATATCCTCAATCTGGTCACTGAATTATTGTCACAAAATTCTTAATCAAAAGATTTCTTACTTAAAGAATCATAGTATTGATTAAGTATTAAAGAAATATCGCGCTTTTTGCCTGAATTTTTTCGAATGAGCGGGATGCAAACATAGAACCTTCTAACTTGTAGGTTGCAACTTAGTAACAAAAGGCGAAATTTGAGCAGAAACATGGTAAAAATCTGGATGGGGTTTATAACCGACTAGTACAAAAAAACATTATTATAAATGCTTTCCTACCAACAATGAGACAGTAGTTTATCATATTTTATGCTGAACAGTCATAACCACACCATGCGAAGACTTTAGGTCAGTCCAAAATAATAAGGCAGAGTTAATGTGGAGGAATCACGAATGCAATGTTTTTTCACTTGAAAGTAATTAGGTATACCAACAACAGACTGTGATCAGATTGACTGGTGTATGGGTGCCCCCACATTGTCAACGCGCGTCCCAACATTGTCATCGCGAGTTCTAACCAGACATGTATGTGGGGGGGGGGATTTGGAAGATCTGAACCCCAGAAAAAAATAGAAAATTTCCTGAAAAAAGTGGCAAAATGAAGAAAAACTGATGAAAATAAAAAAATTTCTTCAAACGTGTTTGAAATTGACCAGAAATTGTAGAATAACATAGTTTTAACGCTATTTTTTAGCATTTATACCGATTTTTGGAGTCATAGGATCGATAAGACCCCAGAATTAAATTTCCAGCATCATTTTTGGAATTTTCGCCGGTTTTAACCCCCCAAAATTTTGCTGCTGCCCATGTATGGTGGTGTGTTACAACAATTCATTCTTATTCTGACAATTTTTTAAGATGCTCGCAGCATTCCGATAATAGTAATTTGATCAATGCACAAATAATACGATTTTTTTAATCTTGCGTGTTCAGAGGAAGCTCCTAATTTATAAAACTCAATCAACAAAACCTCAAAAACAATATTCCTATTAGAGATGTGCCGGGGCCGCCATTTCTGCCGGGGCTTAGCCGGGGCCTAAAATTGTGCATTAAAACATGTCATCGAGATACCGAGTCGTGCGAATATGGCGCACTACTTAATGAACAATTGTATGATTTTCTAAATACCTATTCTACTGTTTCTACATCCACATTTTGAAATGTATTTTACTCTACAATTTAGTGCTTCTAATCTTTGAAAGACGACTAATTTGGTTTGTCATAGGTAAATACGCAGTGGAACAACCGTTTGCTGGTAATCCGGTGGCACGTGAGACTACCATGGCATGTGTTTTTTAGTTGAGCCTTGAACCTACATAGTATAGGTTGCGCAGGTTTGTTTGTTTTGTTGCTTCACGTTTATTATTCTGCTAATTACTTAATGAATTGTTGCACGATTGGTCTGACCGTTTCCAGAAACTAATCTTAGCCCATTTACACCTTCTCAACTTAGAGCACACACCTGCTCATCGTAATTAATAAGTCGTTTCGTTGAACTATTAAAAAACTTTCTTTCAGGTCCGTTTTCTCTTTTTTCACAACACTTATCTGTTTACTCGCTGATTTTGATTCCCGATATTTCTCCTCCACCAGGCAGCTTTTAATCAGAGAGGATATATTACTGAAATTGATTTCAAAATCAGATCATATTTAAGATATTTTTCAAAAAAATTATCAGCAAGAAGTTTTCAACAAAATTCGAATACTTTTTCTTTGTCACAATGTGTTCCTAATTTATTACCTCGATTCGAATTCGATCTGTCTGACGTACTTATTTGTCACTGGATTTCTTATATACGAGTATGCATTACCTTCAAAATAACGATTGTGTCCCGATTCTCCGACCGTCCCGATTCTCCGACCATCCCGATTCCCCGACCGTCCCGATTGTCCGACCATCCCGATTCTCCGACCGTCCCGATTCTCCGACCGTCCCGATTCTCCGACTTTCCCGATTCTCCGACCGTCCCGATTCTCCGCCTAATGCTAAAAGAGTTTTTTTTAATTCGCGAGAATCTCGTTTCTCCGACCGTCCCGATTCTCCACCCGTCCCGATTCTCCGACCATCCCGATTCTCCGACCATGGTAAGATTTGACAAGTTTTGACTACGACTGCATTGCACGATTTATAATGCAGTACCTACGAACGCATCCCACGCATGTACATAACATGCATATATGTGTTTTGCGTACAGATATGTACATACATATATACTTATTCAATCGACCACTTATATAGGTACATGGATACCTATTTATTCGATTAACCAGCGTAACGAATACGATGAAACTCTGCTCTGACTTATAAAAATAGAAACAAAAAAATGGAAAATGCAAATTAGACAAAAATATTTAGCGTCGTTTTCAAGACGTTTGACATACAAAGGTATATAACTGCATTAATACTAAAAGTCTGAGCTAGGCAAGGAGATATACTTTGATGTAACTTCTGTTTATTCTCACTTTTTAAAGTCAAAATGAAACGAATAATTGTAATGTCAGACAAAAAAAATTACTTTCAATTTTACTGAATGACAAAAATAATACGTTATGAAAAAAATCCGTAAAATTACATAATAATTCAATCTCTAAATAAGTCCTTTATTACATGTATGTGCAACCGCTATTCAGCAGTTGATTGACATGTGGTTTATGCCACCTGTCATATTTGAATCTGTAGTCGGAGAATCGGGAAAAGTCGGAGAATCGGGACGGACGGAGAATCGGGACGGTCGGAGAATCGAGACGGTCGGAGAATCGGGATGGTCGGAGAATCGGGACGGGCGGAGAATCGGGACGGTCGGAGAAACGAGATTTTCGCGAATCTTAAAATAACCTCTCTTAGCATTAGGCGGAGAATCGGGACGGTCGGGGAATCGGGAAAGTCGGAGAATCGGGACGGTCGGAGAATTGGGACGGTCGGAGAATCGGGACAGAGCGAAAATAACTGCTGTTTAGGAATATAATTTATATTTAAATTATTCATCTACTAGCTGAATGGCAGCCGCGAGTCAGCACACTGAAGCTTTGGTTTACGAGTATTTGAGTGCTATTTAAAATGCGTCGACTTTGATTATTAAAGGAAATTGCTCATGCTTGGAAACGAATAAAGATTTTTCTGCTTTCTGACTAATAAACTTCGCTTTTCGCAACCGTTGCATACATTTTAATTATTTTTTGCAGGCCTCGGCCCGAGGCCGGGACCTGGCACATCTCTAATTCCTATATACAAAAAAATAGGTAACTAAAACATATCGGTCAGTCTCAAAGAACAAAGAATTTAAGTTTCTAAACCTGTTTAGTGTCGCATTTATCGGTGTAAGCACTGCAAAAATCCTTCGCATCTGCAGCTTGATTAGAGTCTGTTGAGCAAAAGTAAGTGTAGTGTAATTGATATTTTTTGCAATAGGTTTCCCTATCCAATGGCTGCTTATCGATTGATGGAGGCAAAGTTGGCGGAAATGATCTGCAAAATTCTAATTTTGGGAAGCGGCGGCAAAGGTCGTCGATAAAAGCCACTTAAAGAGACTATATCTGTGGAAGTAGGTTGGCACTTAATTCATTCAATGCATTATATTTTATATTTGAACAAGAATTACAACACTGAATGGTAAAATTCGTGCACGTGCGCCACAAACTTTAAAATTTGGTGCATCAGTTTTTGACATTTTGGAAATATTTATCTTTGATCAATAGCAGTGAATATATGCACATCGTCCGAAAAACTGAAAATCCCGGAAATGACCAACAAATCATAATTGTGTGTTTTTTCAGTTTGTACCTTTAAGCGAACTTATAATTACCAGATCCGTATGTACGAGTTATTTCCACAACGATAATCTTTCTTCCAGTGGACATTTATCAGTGTTCGGAAGGACGCATCATGACCAGACATGCACGCGGGGTGTGGGTTTGGGGTATAGACTCCTAGGACAGAAAATGGGAAATTTTCTCGGGAAAATGAGGCAAAATTAAGGTCAAAAATTGATTTAAATTGTAAATCTCCACAAATGCATTGAATTGACCATAAACTGTGTAATAAATGTAGTTTTGACGCTATCTTAGCGCTTATACCAGTTCTTGAGGTCATTTAGGCCAAAAAAGAACCTCGCTTGACCGGCTGACCCCCAGATCGGCCTTGATTTGCATCCATGATCATGACCGAAGAATTATAAATATATACACTAAATAAGGTAACATAATTTGCTTGACATTACCACTTCGTTCAGCGTGTATCCTGCATAATATTGCAAAAAATACAATCAAGTTAGAATACATCGATCTCTTTCCAAGATAATGAATATGTCGACAGATTTCAGCCACCTTTCGTACAAAAAAATGGAAAACAAATAACTCATCAATTTTTCTCTTGAAGTGCAACGTGGGCTTTAAGAATAAGCAGCAAAATCGGATTCAAGATGTTTTAATTTTTAGATACTTATCGCACTACGAAAGTTCGTTTACTGGTCGATTAAAATTCCCACGTTTGTAACATAGAATTAGAGTTTTCGAACCGGATATGATTAGTAAAAAGTCATGTCATTGAAAACTAGGTAAACCGGTTAAGAAACAATGTACAGTCACTACAAATTTTGTGATATTCGCCGCGGGGAAAAATTCGGAAAATCGTTCATTATTTAATTACGTGTACCTACACTCGTTCGTAAACCAAATGCAATCATTACGCTCAGAAATAATCCGGTCATTTTTCATTAAAAAATAATTGAAGCTACTAATGAAGAAACTTACAGGTTGATCAGATTGAGATAGCTACTATAAAATTTAATTTTTTAATTTCGTTTTAAAAAATATATTCAAAGCCATTAGCGTAGCGATCCGTAATTTTTGCCTTGAATCTAACAATTTTCTCGATTTCTATAGCTTTCATTTTTTCTATGGTGAATAGTGTGATTTGGTTTGGATGTTACGTGTAAAAAAATGTTAGAAATTCTTACTCAGAAATTAACGATAAAATTGAAGAAATCTAAATCAAAGCAAAGCAAATAAAGAAAATTGACGTTATTCGAAGGAAGAATTGCGACGTCAGAGTAACTATTTATTGTGCCAAGCAAAAACGTGAAAAATTTTGTTAATAACTTAAGAGTGCACAGAAGCAAAAATTTTCGTTAATTATAACATGGACCTACAACAAGAACTACTCAATCGCGAAAGCACACGCAAATGAATAAATATCAAATTAATATCGTATATCGTCCTTAAATTTGTAGCTGCGGTTCTTAAAAAGACCGTGTCGAAGCTCATTCATGAAAGCAGTCGAATGAGCATATTGAATAAAAGTTTGAATTTAAGTTCAATTATAGAGTCTCAGAGACGTCAGTCATCCCAACAAATTCGATCTATCTATTCTTAAACTTGATCGTGATTTCGTAGAACTTTGTTTTGCAGATTCTGCTGCAGTTGGTCTGTAAACGATTGGCCATTTCATTAATCTCCATTGAGAAACAGGGACTTCTCGTGAAAAATCAGCAGCATTTTTGCAATGTTCGGGAGCTTCTACATATGTTATACCAACCTAAAAACAGATCCGTTGGTTTAACATTACATTTTATGATTCACTTCAGCAGTAAATCAGTCTGAATCTTCAAGGGCTTGACCAGAAAGAAATCTTGTATTTGAATTAATCACCTGGTTGAGAAAGAGGCACTGTAATGAACAATGAATAATTTTTGCAAATAGGCTTTGGGAATTTAATTCATAATTTCTCAATTAATTGAATAAAGCAGAAAAATTCGCGCTTATCTTTTAGTGTGCACAGGTCCTTCGGAAAGTTGTATTACATTGCTTCGCGAATATCCCGACTCACTTGAGCGGTTAAAATCCATTAATATTAATATAGAAGTATTAAAAACATTGCACAAATCTGATTAAAAAAATTAATGTAAAAACAAAAAGTGAATTTCTATGCAGATCAGGATTATCGAGAGTACTATGACTGTTTCCATGCTTGTAGCTCTTTTGATTACCATTACGGTTCCGTGCAGTTTCACGGCTTTCCTTAGTCTACTAGGTCAGTTACACTATGTACGTACCACTGCTGAAAGAAGCCATAAACAAGAGAAAACTCATTTTTACGGCTAGACAAGGCCATCTTGGCTCACAGAGAAGAGTTCAAACAGTATACAATGCTCGTATTGAAAGCAACTGTTACAGAGATCAATCCCTAAGAGTTAAATAAAAGTCTGTCCTTTCGTGGCTTTAATTTTGCTAGAAACTTAATCGTCATATTTATACTCGTATTTGACGCCTCTCAAGGTATGCAATCGATGAACAAATCAGTTTTTAAAGCTAGCTTACCTTTCTCCGTTTATATTTTGCTTCATCTGCACGATTATAATCGAATGTAAAATGTTGAAATATCAGCTGTATTTTTTGACCAGGCTCAATAAAAGCGCATCTTGGCTTACACGTGACCATCCTAGCATTAAATACTTTGACCTAAAATAAAAAATATACTTGCGCAGTTTTTTTCGCCCTAACAATTTTACTGATGAAAAAATAACGTCATGATTCAAATTTTTGTCTATAATTCTAGCTGCAGCGCGAAGGAAAAAAACAACGAGAAAGTTTTTCTGGGCGGTCTGTACCTTCTAAAAACTACATAAGATCTTTCTAGAACACAAATAAGAACGATCGATTCTCTCTTCTTCAATTAAGCCAGCATGAATTGCAAACACAAGTCCCAGGCAAGCGCGACATGACTTACCTGAGACCTAAAATCGTAGCTGCAATGTCTCCAGTTTAACCGGGGGTGGGTGGGGGGGTAATGGGCTGAGAGGACAAGTCCCACTAAAAATTCGGAGGACAAGTAAAAAAAATTAAAATTCTTGAATATTACCTGGAAGCTGTCCACATGTTTTTAGCAATTTCTTGAGCTAATAAACGTGAATTTTCCAATTTGCAACGCATTTGTTGTTTTTGAATAATTTTTGTCTTCGAAGCACCCCAGTTAGTAAGAGGCATAGTCAATTGCACGTAACCTTGTGCATGAATATCAATTTTCAGCGTACTAGCGAGCAGCTACAAAAGTGGTTTCTGAGCAACTTTTTAATAGTAAAACTTCATACACTTATCAATTGCTATGCACAGTATCGTGATTGTTGCTTCAGTTTAAATTGCTTTTGTAATTGATTTATATCGACTTAAGAATTGTGATCCATGCACACGGTTTCGTGAAACAGACTATAGGAATAGAGCTGGCCAAAAAATGCTCAAAAATACCAGTATTTCTTCCTATCATAGGTAGCGCGTTAGCGCACATACCTATAACATGCTTGGGTACCCCTAGCATGTGAGCTTCCTTGCAGCTATAACGGGACACATCTGGAAGGTGTGCTTTTTTAGGATGGATAATAACAAAATTCGCTGCAAGTGTTTTTTAGATTTTTTTAAATCAATACCCGGTATGTAAAGAGCGTGTAAAGTTTTATTGTAACGTTATAACATATAGCTTTTTAAATTTTGGTAGATTGCTCGACTTATCTAACTCAATTTTATATTCTAATTAGTCTCGTTTTTTTCTTAAATTGTAGACAACTGAGTAAGCTCAAGGGTATTTTTTATTTTTTTGAAAAGGACTTGTTTTTCAGAGTGGCAGTGTAAAGAGTGTAAAGAATCTCAGAGTGAAAAACAGACTTTCGGCCATTTTCTGCTTACCAGCAAACTTTTTTAAACTCAGTATGGGGTTAGATCAAGGGGTTTAAAAGTGGGTGATGTAAAAAAGAGGTTTTGTCTAAGATTTCTTCGGCAACTTCTCCGGTTATAATTCGAAATAAATTGAATAGAGTAGAAATAAATTACTTTTCAAGGGCTACAAGCCGCAGCAAACCGCGTTTAAAAAGCTCAATACTGATTTATTTATGGAGGTGTAAAGTTCGAAATCAGGGGCGTGACATTGGGCGAAAAAACACATTTTCTTCCATTTTTTGATTGGTCAATATTCCAAATATTTTAAGGAATAGAAATTTTACAAACACAAACATACTAAAATTTAAAGGCAACAAAGTGATCCAAACCGAATTTCTTCGCACTCAATGCGGAGTAAAATTCCTATTTTTAAAGTTTACAATATGGTGGATGGCCGAAAAATACGTTTTTGTCCCTTATTTTGTTCGCCACTTTCTGCATTTAGAAGTCAGGATAAGTCGAATAGAATAAAAATAAATTACCTTCTAAGGGGTACACGTGACAGCAAATTGCGTTTATTTACATAAATATTTAGCTTTTTCGGAGGGTGTAAAGTCAAAAATTGGGGGTGTTAAACATGTTTTTGTCTTGTTTTTCTCTGCCAACTTCTCCGATTATTAGTCTGGACATGATTTCAAGTCCGAAAATGTACCAGGGTTCAAACGTCATATGTCAGTTGATGACTTTGTTAACACTCAACAAAGGTGTAAAGTGGTTTACATCTAATATCTATTTGTCTTCAGACAATTGTGGATAAATATCAGAATAAAAAATCCGACTAAAATCTTCTTTACACTCGGCGGTTGTGTAAAGTTTATACTGAAGATTAACTGTAGTTCTAGAACCTCGTGAAAGCTTAATTTTTTCAAACTGTTCTACGTAACGTCAGAAGTGCGAATCTGACTGATAGTTTTCTCTACATCCAGTAGCATTATAAAGTTTAAATTATTCATTTATTGTTAATATGCAAACTTTATACTGCAGATTTAATGTACTCCCAGAGCGTTGCAAAAGATGAATTTTTTCAAAATATGTTCCGTTAGGTCAGGATTACGAATTTGACTGTATCTTTTCTTTACACCCGGTAATTGTGTAAAATTTACACTGAAGATTAACTTTACTTTCAGAGCATTGCAGAAGCTTTTCTAATGTACTATGTAACGTCAGGATAACTAATCTGAGTGTTAGTGTTCTTTACACCCAGTAGTTGCATATTTAATCTGAAAACATTTGACCTGTTTAATTGAGGTAAGATTGCCTTGTTTAAAAAAGATACTGCTGATGTTCAGCGCAATATTGTTTCCCGCTCTCTTGGACTGCTGTCATTTTTGCGGTATGTTACCATATGTGTTTTTCTGAGAGCTCCTATTTAACAAAAAGGACGAATTTACTTGGAATAATGGATTATTAAGGATGTAAAAGAACGGGACTAAGAAAAAACTACCTATGTTTATATATGACTAGAGCCCCAAAATTTGTTAAAAATCAGACTTTCTCTAAGCAACACGAAAAAATCGAAGTATATTCTGCGGCCTCTGAAAAAATGTAAATTCTTTAAACAATTTTCAATGCTTCATATAAGAGTGTATAAACAATCTAAAATGTAAACTTTTTGTGGATTGCTTGCAAGTTGCAACACACTGCTTCGTATCGTGATTGATAGAAAACTAACAGCAATTGCATTTGAAGCAATATAGCAAGCAAATCTGGCGTCAATTGGTTAGTGCACACAATCTTTGCGGGCATGCATGTGTACCTATCATAGGTATAAAAGGATATTTTTACTTTTTTATCCAGAGCTTTTTTGTTATTCGTGGTTTAATCGGTACCTATGTTTGCTGTCTATCCAGAGAATATGCGTATTGACATTCACATTTTTAGTTTATCCTCTTTATTTAAGACATTATTTTTTTGCTAACCTACTTATTTAATTTTCTTGAATATTATATATATATATATATATATATATATATATATATATATATATATATATATATATATATATATATATATATATATATATATATATATATGTATAATATTCAATATTTACGATACTGTAGAGAAATATTTACCTTGAAGCACAGCTTTCTTGCTTCAAGATTGCACAGGATATGACTCGATTTTCTGATTTCTGTGAAAGGTCCAAAGAATTCGGCTACAGGTGGTATTATCTGAAGATTTGACTTCGCAGACTGAACGTCTGGTATACCCGCAAATTCGGCCATAAATCTCTCTAAGACATTCAATAAGGGCCTTCTGCTAAATCAATATGAGTAAGGCTGAAAAATGCGAAGTTGAGAAAAATTTCGTCGCAAAGAATTTAAGCAAGTAAATGTGATTTTTTTCATCAGCCGCAATGAGTTAGATAGCGTGAACTGCGTGCGAGATCAATAATACGGACTTAACGACCGCATTTTTACGTAAGCACCACTAGCAGATCCAGGAAAAAATTTTGGAGGAGACGGTCCGAAAATTTGAAGTCATATATCTCGAGAAACATTAGAGGATAAGCGAAAATAAAGGCAGCTTTGAGCGTATCTCGGCAAGCTCTATAAGATAATGAAGAAAAATTTCAAAAAGATTTGAAAAATTTTTCAATCTATTCGATATTGATATACAGCAAATTTATCATTCAAGCTATCTGCACAACCGATTTCTTATCCATCAATTCAAGAGTAATCTCCTGTCTTTGTAATAAATCACTGTGCATCACAGAGAAAGATTATACAAATAATAAATAATTTGGCGCAATGCGCTGAGAAAAATTTGGGAAGCTCAAATTTACGCGGTTTTTAACGGGCCAGAATACAAAAAACAGATGAACTACAAATCTGGCGCGAAGTCGTGCGAAAGTCGATCATGTTCACCATGACATAAACTTAAATTTGAGCTGATTTGAGTTAGCTAGAAGACAAAAACTATAGCTGCACAGTGAATCCGGCGCAAAGTGCCGAAAAATTTTGAGTTAATTAGCTCAAGAACACTCTAGAAACATGTTTTCAAAATTAAATTTTCCCACAAACCCCTAAAATTTCGAGTTTACTAGCTCAAAAACACGCTAAAAACCTTATTTTTCATTTCGGGGATGGGGCGGACAAGTCCAACGGGTCAGGTCACACATCTGTAAATAACCCGATTATTTGATTGCTTTGGATACAAAAAGAATGCAAGAAACATCATCGCTCCCGAGGCAGAGCCCCGAAAAATTTCGTAAAATGAAATGTTGAATTGTTACGTAAAAATTTTTCACAAAATCGACCGAAAAATGGTTGTAGGAATTAACCAGCTCTTTACGTATAACCATTAAAGATCTCGCTGTGAAATGCGTTCTGAACGGAAAAAGGAAGCAGACGAAAAATTGCCGAACCGGCACAAAGTGATTATCACACGCCTTTAACAAGATGTCCGACCAGTTTTTAGAGTTTCAGTCGATAAATAGTTTATTAAATCACTAAATTAGAATGAAGCACTAGAATATTTTAGCTGCTTCAAGATAACACAATGCTGGAACAAAATAATGATAAATGATGATTTTGCGCGAAGCGATGAAAATTTTTGACGTTTTTGTGTTTTTAGCTCAATTTCGGGCGCATTTCAATGTATATCTGCTGCTCAAGAAATATTTAAAAAGGGTTTTGGGGGTGGCCGCCCCCCGCCCCCCCTGGATCGCGCCTGCACAACACATTGACAATTTTTGGACGGACGCTTGGAAAAATCTGGGTCCCATTCCACTACGTCTAGGCTAAAGGCAGACATTAACATCATTTAAGCGTTAAAAGATACATAGGTAATTGACCAGGTTTGAGTCTGGCTTAAGCCGGGCCAATATGCTAGGGATTAAAGCTCGTTTAAATCAGAGAATACTGAAAGCGGAGGACATATTCCAAGAGCTCATCGGAGAATTAATTCATAAAAATAGATTATACAAAGACGAACTCGACAAGGTAATCAGCCTCTATCGACAATGCTAAATTTGATGGAGAGCGTCTGTTCTTTGTCTACCAAGCGCTTACAAAATGTTTGCACACTGTTCTTGACAGCAATTGATGCACTGCTTCACATAGACCAAATGCCTACCGAGCTTGGAATATCAGAGGAACGCAAAAATTTTACGGTGGCTCGATTTAAATTAATAGCAATCGACCTTTCGTCTTTGCGCTTATTTTTACGCTAGATTTAATGTACATAAAGGAATTCGTCACGAAATTCTAACAATTTCATGATCGAAAGGGCCTTCCTTTGGTAAACGTTGACCTTCAAAACCAGGGTTCAATCTCAGATTTCACCTTATTATCATACAAAAACCTGTATTCCTTAAAACAAGACCTGAATCTTCGAAAGACAGGATGTCTAATGATACAAAATTAGGAGATTAGGGCGAATGATCCATTTGGTGGAGCCTGCAATCAACAATAGTCTCTTTTGAAAGCCGTGCTTTGTGAGGTGGTGCATTATCGTGCAAAGTCAGCACCCCCTGAACATCATCCGCTTCCATTTTTCTCGATTAATTTTTGCGCAACTGGAAAATTTTCGCCACTACAAACTATTTAAAGGATGGTCGTTATGTAAAGCAAGACTTTTAAAAAGATGGAGCAGAAATAAAATCTTGTAAAATTTACTTTACATTGCATTACTTAACGACCTCGTCCTTCATTCACTCACATGATACATGTAAGGTATCGAGAGTATCGGAGTTAGTTACCTAATGAAAATTCAGGCCCGTATCCAAGATTTGCCTAAGGGGCTAACCTCGGATACTTTTAGATATCTCAGAAGATATTCCGCGGTAGCCAAAGTAAAGTGCATTTTTCAAAGTTTTTCAAAATCCTCTATTTATTAAAATCATTCATATAAAAGCAAATTTAAACAAATCATGTCACTAACTATGCAGGTATAGTCCATCCATTTCTGAACGGTTTCTTTCCAATTTATCTACATTCTGCAACTCAAAAAACATTCTGCAACTCAAAAGGCACATGACAGTATATTTATATGCATAATAGCATTACTGCGAAATAGGACCTTTTAACGACGCTGCTTTCTTATCTTTCTGCAATAAGCACTAATTTTTAATAAATTATCTGAAATATGTAGGATAACCTTGTGAAACAAAATCTATTTTCGAAATCGTAGGATAACTATGAAACGTTGATATCTATGAAACGTTTCATTTTTATGCAAAAACCTTATTTTGAACGAAACCCACATCGCACTTGTGAACCTAGAAAAACGCCGATAATACCGCCGGTTTTTAGTTTGGAAGCGGGTATTCCATATTTACATACGTGTATTACCTTCTCTTTTAAAAATTTCCCGAAGGCTTAGGGGCAATCGCTTGTCAGGAAACCAATGCTCATTAAGCAAGTTTAAATCTAATGCTCTACAAAAGACAGCTCTATCATAAAATGCGAAGGTATACATACCTATTTATTCTATATACAAAAATGCCAAGTCAATGGCAATAAATACAGCATTCTGATTAGAAGTTAAAAGCAGTTAATACAAATCTTCAGATAATTATGTAGAGCAAACTTCAAGATAATCCAACGGTATTATACTAAGGCACGCCCATAGTCAATATTTCTTGACCGGATGTGCGAGGGACTACTATTCTAACAGAATAGCTGAAATCAGATTTTATTCATAATTAGCTAATGGCAAATTAAATTAGGCATCTTATAGCTCAATAATTATCATAATTTAAAAATTTTTCTTATAAGTTCTGCTTAAAAAAATTCGAAATAATAATCAAAATTTCACGCCTAATTAACGCTCCTTTGCTCCAATTTTTCCATGTTCTTGACGAAATTTTATTTCATTTCATGAAAGATCAGGAAAATATTAACTGATGTCGCAGATGAAGCTTACAAAAATAACCTGTGTACTTCATTCTGCGTTATGGATTGAAAATATTTGAATACTGCAAAGAAGACAAAATAATGTTAGCTGCAGACCAGATTAGTCTTTCCGCATAAAAAAGGAAAATACAATTGGTAGGTATTTAAAATACCAACATAAGTGAAAAGCAACGCAAGCCGCAATGAACGGCAATATGCACTTGAGACAACTAAAACGATTATAAAGCACAAAAGTTATCTAAATTACAAAAATAACTCAATCGCTTTCAGACGAATGCTTTTCACGCGCATTAATACAAATTTTTGGCAATGAATGAAGAACCGATAATTTTACTCGAATAACCGAGAACTGATCACGAAAGAACGATTGCTTCAGGGCTAACATGACATACAACAAACTCGTCACTCAAAAGCATGTTGAAAGAATTAACGAAGACAGTTGAATCGGACGTAAACAATGTATACACTTATGTAGGGCTGTAACCAGGATTTTATTTCGGGGCTCCATATTAAAGAAGTCAAATTTTCTTGAGTACCCTTTCGGAGCAATGCAAAAGAAGGTATAAATAAAGTAAATTAAGTAGTATATTGAGTAAAAAATAAAGCATTATATTGAGTATTCATCAGCCAGCGATTCTATTTAATGATGAAAATGCAGTTCTAAAAAATTGAAAAGAATTTCAGTATCCCAAAATCGAATATAAAAACTTTATCGTCTAAACGGCATAATGAATTTTTAAACATCCGGTGCAAGCTGGATAATTCAGAAATTCATAGTTTTTATACTCAATTTTGGGTTTTGTAAAGAGAAACAATATGGAAATCGATCTAGGCGAAAACGCCAATAATTTTTGAAATATTTATTATTTCTAAATCGCGCCCATACATTTACAGTATGGGAATTCTGGGAAGAGGGGGGTCAGAATCTAAATTCTTTTTAAAAGTCAAGCTAAAAAACGATGGGTACAAGTCGGAAACACTGTTTTTACGTTTCGGACAATGCCCGTTCTTTCTAGAACATAGAAACTTTAGAAAAATTTTAAACGAAATTGAAAAAATCCAGTAACTCGAGCAAAATATAGTCAAAAAATGTTAATTTGGTGCGAAGCGCCGAAAAATTGACTTTTGAGCCAAAAAAGGAGCTAAATACGCTCAAAAACGCACACTTTTCCCAATTTTTACGGAAAATCGACACTTTAGGGGGATCGTGCCATTTTTGCGGGGAGGGGGTCAGCTGCCAGTCTGAAGTCAAACCCTCCCCCAATAACACGTATAGTCACGCCTATACTGCTTTGATAAGAAGAATTGATAAAGAAATAAAATAAATGCGGAATTCTGACTTTATAAGCTTGGAAGCATACGAAAAGCTCTTTTTCCACAGGATCCTAGCGAAAAGTCTAAATTTTCTTCATTTCGAACCCTCTGGTTATGGGCCTGCATTTATGTGTGTCTAGCTGAAAGACCGGATAATATTAAGCCGGTCAAAAATTAATAGAACAGCAGCAACTTGTCGAATTCATGTTATAAATAAGACTATTCAGCCTTCTGCCGCAAATCTTAGGTTGATCCTTTACACTGGAAAAGATACAAATCGCAGGCACCAACGTACGAGTACATTAGATGCAATTCATATTTTGTTAAATCCGAAATTTCCCGTCAGGTGCACTAGCGCTTGTGGGCGGTCAATTTCAGATGAATCGTTATTTCGGCTGCTGCGAAAGATAAAATCGAATCAGTCAACAAAAAGCTTTTTCGTCCAATGTATTTTTTGGCTATTTCGACACATCCATCACACTAAAGGTCAAAGTTCGACGGGCTGAGGCTGATCGAGAGATTGCAACATAGTTTTGTAACACGTGGAGTTTATAAACCGAGGATATGAATCCCTGTGCATTAAGGTATAAATTTGACCTTGAGCTTCATCGAATGTGTGTGCGGTCGGGTGCACCATGTTATTGTTTATGATCTCCCGGACCCTCGAATCTAAGCTAACCTAAATTGCAAAACGGCATGCATTTAAACACAATGCTAATAATTGGTTCCACTGAGTAGCAAAATCACAAAACAGCATCAGAAACGGTCGTATTTACGGGGGCGGAGGGGGGCCCGTCCCCCTGTCCAGAAAAAATTTTTGATGGGTGAAATAATGCACAGAAAGATGAAAAATTCGCATGACTTCGTCGACGAATCTTCAAATTTTCGGCGCTTCGCGTCAGATATGTAGTATTTTCCATAATTTTAAGTAAAGCGCGACCAAAAAACGACACTTTTGAGTATAAATTTTTTTTCAAAAAAGCTCAAATTTTGTGATCCTAATGGATAGAGCATGTCGAAAAACATCGAATGCGGTTTTTGCGAGCTATCCCGACGAAGTTTCCGAGATATAGACAAATTTATATTGGGTCCGCCCCCCTCCCTTGGCCGAATCCTAGATTTGGGCAAGATCAGAAATAAATTAACTTCAAAGGCATTCAAGAGCATAGATTAAACTTACAAGCAGATCTCTTAGCTTTGTGTGAATAATCCAAAAATCTCGGCTTAACCTACATATGCTGATGAAAAATTGAAATGACTTTGCTTCTTCTGAAATGTTTACGCATTTTCATTTCTATACAATTCAATTATTCAATTAATGCTTGACCAGACCACCGTGTTAAAGCTCAGACACAGACAAAGTATTATATGATAAATATATACATAAATGAACCTCCATAAAATGTACGAAAAAATTAATTTATCAAAATTACAGACTACCGAAACTTCAGTCAGGCGCGACGATCTTATTATCACTAACAGAAAGAAAGGAAAAATCTGATGACTTAATGACAATTTTTTCCTCAATTGTCCAATAAAATATGTTAAAAAATCGTCGGGAGAAAATTTAGAGCATACGATTGACAAAAAAATGTTAATTTTTAGATAGAAATACTATTTTGCTGCTTTTTATGCTAATCATTATGAAATAAAAAAGACCTGAGTAAACACGCGTAGTGCAATCAAGCCGATATCCAGGATTTTAGTTAAAAGAAACTCGATTTTTTTAAGGCAGGCATCCTGCAAAGCGTTAAGAGATATGCAAAAATCAAGCCATTTTTTAAGTTTCTTGATACAGTATACAATAAATGTGAAAAATTTTAAAAATAATTTCTTAGTTGATCTCAAGATCGAATAAAAAAGAAAAATCTTTCGCAATATCCAATCTCTACTCCGGAAAACTTGTGGACGGCCTTCGTATTCAATCTGAGGCATTGCAAAGGAAGATGCTACAGAAAATTATTAACTCGGTGCAGAGCGTCGAGAAGTTTTGACACGTTTACAACGCTTTACTGAAGCCAGGCTTTCTAGGCATCAAATATTATAAGAAAATAGGCAATTCGAAACTAATAATTTTAGGTACATTACATACTTGCACACATTCCCATAGGGGGGGTGAGGGGGGTATTACCCCCACCTGAGGGTTCGAGACTTGAATCACTGTCAGACGATTTTGAGCTATCAGACATTTTCTGCAATGATTTTTGGGTACAAAAGCAGCAAAAATGTTAGAAAGTTTTAGGCGCTTCGCGCCGACTAGTATATTTCTGTTTTGTTTACCCATAAAATAACTAGAATGAAGTTAAAATGATCTGAAAAGTCAAAATTTTCGATGAATTCTCATCTTTTTTACTCACAAGAATGGCGAAACTAGTCAAAATGGGACGAAAAGTAGTGAAAAATGCGGTTTTTCTTATTAAATGTGTAGGACGTTTTAGCCATTCTTCATATTTGACATGCAAAAAAGGCTAGGACTCTAAATTTAGTGGTCTCAAATTTTGGGGTTTCACCCTCCCTGAACTTTCGACCTTGGGAAAGTATGCATACTAATTCAAAAGTGCCTCAAAAATCAGTTCTGGCGGTCATTTTAATTTCATTTTAAGCAATGCTAAAAACAATCAGGCAGGATATTGGAGTGCTTATTCTGACATCGGTTCTTCATTTTTGAATACAGTATCAAAATATAGATAAAATGTTAGCAATTTAAGTGTAAATCCGATAGTTACAGCAAATTATTAGCTACAAAAATTCTGGGAAAAACTACATTTTTTAGCTTGATGATGCTCTTTCTTTTCTAATCAATTTAATATGCAAGCTTAGCAATTAAAGCGGCAAACGTTTTAGCTTTTTGTACAGCAAGTTGAAAATCCGACAGAGATCAGTCGCATGTTGCAAAGTCAATACCACAACCAACAAAAGATTTGTATGCATTCAAATATTGTTAAAACAAACTTTCACTCCACTGAGCGCTTGTAGTATGACTCACTTCTTTCGGAGATAATATTGATATGAAGTCTTCATATATAATTCTGGCCTTTTCTTCAATTTTCTCTGGATTCTTTTCCTTTTTTAGCTCTTCACAGGCTTGCCAGAAGAGAATGTTTTCGTCGCTAAACTCACTTTTAAGGAAGTCGGCGAACATTTTTTGGCCCGCTAAAATAAGAGTAAAAAATTCTAGCGGTAAAACGGTAATAGTGTTATTTTGTTGACAACATGAAAATAATAATTCGTGCAAGCGTACAAAGTTTTACGAATAATAAATTCATACTTGTGTTCCGCATTAGCCTATCGAATGAAGTTCCCCATAGTTTTACTTCATCTGCGGTAGGTCTGAAATACAAAAACATAGTTTTTGTAAGTAAAGGTGTACATATGCATGGGCGTACACAGTACACATGGGCGTGGGGAGTTAGGGGATCGTACCCCCCAGAATCCGGTAGACCCCCCTAAAAATCGATAGATCCCCAGAATTAAATTTTTGACATGTTTTTCTGGGATTTTTGCCACTTTTACACCACCCCAGAATTTGGTCGCTGCCCATGTATGGTAAAGAGAATTAGTTAAGGGGCGGTCCGAAAATCGGTGACCCTATATTTCGAGATACATTCGTAATTCTCGATCGTTTATGTGAGTACAATTTTAACGCGTCATCCTCGAAGAGGCAGTCTTGTAATCGCATATTCGTCTTAAAAATTTAATTATTTTTTGCCAGCCGGAAGTGATATTACGAATGTTAAATGGCAAACTTATAGTATCGGGGACCGACCGCACGGTTGTTTTCGGGGGCGGAGCTTCGTTATTGAAGGTAGGCTATGATTGGTCAGACAAATAAATGGTCTACTGTCTATTCTTAGAGTTAAAAGTAAGAGAATCGACTGTTTCGATCTGCACTTAGAACATCTCCAGACATATTCACTCAATTTTGCCGATTCTTTGATCAGACTATAAGTTCCGTTGCATGGAATGCAATCGACACTACTGCGAAGGATTTTTTGGCTTTGAAACTACTGAATAACGCTTAAATTGTCCTTACAAATTACATTAAGCTCAAATAGATTCATTCTGACACTAAGTCGACCGATAGCACAACACAAATTAGATTTTTCCCGTAACTACATTACATATTGTTATTTACCCATATTTATTTATCCATATTAACAGTAGCTATTGTTTTACCGGTCGTGAATTATTAATGCCCTGCGTTTGTTTACTTTGCCGTTGAGAATACGCGGTAGACCACTTATTTGTCTGACCAATCATGGCTTCCCTTTGTAACGAAGCTCCGCCCCAAAAACGGACTGTGCGGCCGTTCCCCGATACTATAAGTTTGCCTGTTAAATTACGGGTTAAATTTTAAAATTCTCCGAAAAAATTACAAATTTTCATTGTCTTCTCTTTATAACCTTTCCAAAAATTTATTGAATTTAAGGGGCGGCCGCCCTCTCTGCGTACGTCCGTGTACGTGCATACTTACAAAAACTATGAAAACATCGAACGAATCGATGCTTGGGCTTCACACTATTCTTCCGAATACAATAAGTTGAAAAAATCTATTAAGACAAACTGATGTTCTGGAGAGAATGAAAAATTTATCGCACGAATACCTCTGTTTTTTACAACTGCGAATTATCGAATAAAACGCGTCTGCTCACTTTTCATTTGTCATTTCCAGAACGGAATCCTGACAAACATATGCGTCGCTATTTCGGACTTGAAGGCTAAATCAAATAAAAGACCGCCCATTATTCATCATACCTCATCACAGGGGTTAATCGTTAAATCAAGAAGTTTACACAATAAGTTATATTCTTGTCAACATTTATTTCAAAATTGTTCCATCTATTCGATTAAATATTTTCTGTAGCGTTCTAACGTGTGAAGCCGGCGAGCTACTGATCGTTACTGTATATTGCCCTATAATGCTTATTCCGTTGTCTTCTGGCTTGAATTACTTAATAATTTTCATATAGTGATACGTAGAAATAAGCAGACTTGTGTGGACACCAGACGCGCAAATAGAGGTGATCTGGACCACACTTGCACACGGAAGAGGGTTTGGATGACTGTAATCTGTTTCACATAACGTATAACTTGGTGCATAAATTTTAAGAATTTCGATCGACAATAAGCCGAGGGTTACGAAAATTATATATCAGATCAATGCTATAATCGCAATCTGTCAGCTAATTGTCGGAGAGTTTTAAAATTTATGACCGAAGTCGAGTGAAACAGACTATAGATCAGAAGGAAAAAGAAGACATTCTCTGAAAAAATAAGGTTTAATCAAAACGAAACGGGGCAAAAAACGAAATTTTACGTTAAAAAGCTTGAATTTATAAGAAAGTGTCAATGATGATAGCTTTCAGTGGCGGATCTAGGATTTTCCTAAGGGGGGCGGTACCCCTAAGGGGGCGGAACCCTGACTTGGGCGGAAAAATTAGCCTTTTTAAGCCGAAAATCGCTCAAAAATGCTTGCGCACTATTTTGGGCTAATGGGGATCCCCTAAATCCGCCCCTGATAGCTTTATGCTTTCTCAATGTTTATACCAACCTTTAAGGCCATTTTAGTTAAAAAGAAGCTCTCTACTTGACCCTCAGACCGGTCTAACCCATAGACCAGCCATGCTGCATCCATGATCTGGCTGGCTCCCAAGGAAAGGAAAAATCATCTGGAAAAAACAATATAAAATTGAGGCCAGAGAACCTGTGACTGTGAATCAATATAGTTTTTGCATTATTTTAACATTCTTGCCGACTTTTATGGTTTTTTAATTCAGCAAACTTTATGACTGATTTCTCAGACATGATATGCGTCTATGACTAAGATTACGAAGCCTATTGAAAATTGAGAGGCTTAAACCAGACGGATTCAGAACTGTCTGGAAAAAATTTTTGTTAGACTTAGTTTTTGTTTTTTTGTTTTGTTTCATTGTTTTTTTTTCATTGACATTGTTTCCAAGTCAACTAATGCGTTGAGGATCTTGAACATGATAAAATACGCTTCCTGTTAGTAAGTAATGCGGCAAAACTAGAAGAATAGCCAAGTTTAATGAGTTATAAAACCCACGTGTAAAAGAATGTCTTTCGATATAGAGATAACGGGCAAGCCCTTAAATCGTAACTTTTTAAAATTACGCAGCAAATCAAATTTAAAAACGATAAAACCCATTACTTGAAGAGAAAAAATATGCATACAATCATATAGAAAAAATATTGAAAAAGTTAGACGCATGAAAATGAAGCCTTCAAAATCTACGAAATAGTTCAGATTTTAATTTAGCTGATTTGACCATGTCCTTCAAACAAAAGAGAGTTCATCGCATTTTAGGGTCAATCATTTATAAGATCAATTTCACTCGAAAATGCATCTGTCGAAGCATGCAGTTGCAGAAATTCCCATTGAAATCGTCAGTAGGTACACAATCGTACGCAAATGTTATAAGAGTATGATGCAGAAAAAGCGATCCTAAGACTTAAGATAAAGTCTACCGGTTTTGAAAGACGACGGCGAATGTTTGCAAAATCGATACATCAATCTCCTGTTCCATGTTTGCATTGCCATTATTGCAACTTTATGTTTAGTTAATTTAGAAGAAACGTAAGACGAAAATCCTTAATTAAGCTTTAATCTGAATAAAAGGGTTTTTTCCAACCGGGAACACATACTTCATGGCACCATAGGTGGTGCGCAGCATGGACGATCTAGGGGTGGTTCAGCCGGTTTGGGGGTCAAAAATTGTGCTTTTTGAGCCGAAATGACCTCAAAAACTGGTGTAGATACTAAAATAGCGTCAAAACTACATTATTTCACAGTTTCTGGTCATTTTTAAACACTTCGGCCTTCATTTTGCCTCATTTTCTCAAGAAAATTTTCGATTTTCTATTCGGGGAGGGTTCGACCATACATGGGCAGCAAGAAAATTCTAGGGGGTAAAACATTTCTCGAACGTCAAAAAATGGTCTTTAAAATGGTGGTATTGCGAAAAAAACACAATTTTTCAACGTTTCTCATCGAGCACTATCCATTGGCATCGAAAATTTGCGAAAAAAATTTCAAGCGAAAAAATTTCAAAACTTAATTCTTGGGGGTTTTGGTATTTGGGGGGTAACCCCTTCACGTCCATGTGTGGTCTAAACCCCGCCCCTAAACCCCCACTTACATGTCTGCTTAGTACTATGAACGCTTAGCGTGCATATCAAGTGAATATTAAGTATTTCATAGAAAGATTCGAACTTCAATTTAAGGAAAATCTACAAGAGCAGAAAATTTATAAATTCAGTTCAGTTGCACATAAGGCATCCGTACCTTTTTGAGTTTCCCATGCCACTATAACAAGACTTTAGCGTATCAAACAACATTGGGCTCGAATGAGAGAAAATCGATATGATTCAAGAATATCACTAACGAAACATTTGCCACAAATCATGGAAATTAAGCCATATCGTGGCAGTACGAAGAATTAAGAAGCTGAGCAATATCATGATGACGTTAAAATCAACAGACGTCAAGTACTACGGCGTCCCTCAAATTTAAAACAACGAGCACTTATATCAATTTCATTTGTTAAAAATCGTAGCAGTGCAGAATTAGCAGCATATATTGCTTTTAGCCTTACATTGTTTCCAGATGTAAAGAAATATTGTAATTTTTACAAAAATGACAGAAAACCGCTTAATACACGCGCTCGACTATTAGCGATCGAATGATTCTATTTTCTCCATAAATTACGTCAATTCCACGACGACGACTATAATTCTCGGCTTCTCAGCAACTTGTCCAATACAAACATCGTGCGTATAGTAATTCGTGCCATCAAAACGTATTGTGCTGTGCGTTAGGAAAACGTCGCTATCGCAAAGCGCAACCCGTGAAGGGTTCGTTTCGATTGTAATGTAAAAATTCATAATTAATTGCTTTCAAGAATGGTGCGTGCCCCGTTGTGTAGTAAGCTGACCTTATTGCTCCCCACCAGCAGCTAATGCGTGCTAATCTAAAGCGCGAGATCTACTCTGCCGAATCGATCGCTTGGAGAAAATTCGCCTCACTTTTGTCTAGAAATGCAAAACACGCGCAGCTAACGCGTTCGTGTTCGAGCCTATACATCGTCAATACAGTCAGACGAGCCTCAAACACCTACTTACTACGCTGTGCGCCCGTATGCAAATTAGCGAAACAGGTAAGTCTGTTTCTGTTGTACTGTTTCAAGGCACGGATGAGGCTGAGGCTAGCGTTACAAAGTCTACTATGCGTACGGCCTATGGGTGCGGAAAATAAAAATCCTTAGAATACAAAGTAAAAAATAAAGCAGTACAGAGAAGAGAAAAACGCACACTTGATTATAATCTAGCTTTGAGTAACGGGAGCTTGGTACGTATTTTATATGACCTACGAATACTAGCATGATGCATCGGATAGTCGTCGTATTGTACGGAAAGCGTGTGTCACGGCTAACTTTTATAAGCAGTTTGAGCGGAAATGTACGCGAGTAGAGCAACTGCGATGAAAGCATAACAAAATTCGCCGATTCGCGTGAAATTAACGGATCGTAGTAACCATGAAGCTGTGCAACTTATTGATCGCTTATATCGCAATGCAAATAAAACATATTAAGGTGCTATAAAAAAGCTTGACAAGCAACTCATATGCTGCAAATATGAATATATTCACGCGTACATAAAAGCTACGTGATTCAGATCAACAAAAGCTGCTTTGAAAACCTCAACCGGCAAGAACCGCACCTGTTACTAATACACAAGAGCGCCACGGCTCATCTACTACGAATTCGCTTCATCTTAGTTTAAAAACGCTAAATTTCAACTTTGAAATAACACGCTAGAATGCAGCATGCTTACATATGTACACGTAGCGTTAGAATTTGTATGTACATGTATTTGATTTTTTGATTTAAACGGGTTTTACTTCTTTTTAGTCTCTAATTTCCGTCTCATGAAAAAATTTGCGAGCAGCGAGCTAATCAAATGGTAAAAAAGATTTTTTATCAATGTCATCAATCCTTAGGAAACGAGACATTGGTTTCTTCTTTGCGCTTTCATGATTCGACGTGAGGGGCCATCGTAAAGCTACGAATGAAAACGTTGCGAATGAGAATCTATGCGGTTCTATGACATGAGCGATATTATAATAGGCAACACTCCGATGGGCGTAGGAAGCAAACAAGTAAGCACATTAAAAAGTTTTAGATCTATAAGATGTGAATTTTCGCCTTATATGACATGTTTAGATCATTCTAGAGTATAGTCAGTAGCAACGGTAATGCCATTGTGCATAGTCAGCATACTGCCCGTCCACTCATTTGCAAAATATCACGGACGTCGTGCAAAGTTATAGCTTATATAGTACATCCTCTTAGGTTCATAATTGATAAAAGCTGTCAGCTTAAGTGGCGGGAATTTTTTAGAGGTTGAAAGAGACTACAGATTTTTGCTTACAGTCTATTATAAATAACCTGACAGCTAACGGTCAATATGATAAAAACTCGAAGTGTACGAAATTTCGTTTAGAAATTTAATTTCGTTAATTTAATTCACAAATTTTGTCAATTGTTTCTGTATTCTGTTGTATACTTCAATCTATTTAGAAAATTTGCTCCGCAGAAATACCCTCCTGTTCAAAAATGAACAGCACAATTTTAAATTAGATTAACCATCAAAATACTCGAATCGCGTCGGCATCAACTAAAATATAAATTTTTTATCTATTCAGCTGTATTTAATACGCGATTTTTACACGTCTAAATAAGCAGTCTAAATCGACATTTTTCATTGCATGCGTATACATTTCCCTATATCACGACAGCCAGGAAATAAGCTTCTTCATAATGACACAGTTCGTATTATAATGGACGTTTTCGACTTGAGAGAAAGGTTTATCCGCGCTTGAAATGACTAGAGTAGGTAAAAAATCGATAGAATTTTGAGAATGTTAGCTGAGGGAAGCTTTGCGTCGCAAGCATGAGCTGATGCTGACGAAAGACACGAGGAATTGATTATAGATCTGCAAGTCATTTCGTCTATCCGAGTCAAGTCTTAGAAGCGAAGCAGACGTTAAAATAGTGAAAAACCTACCAAATTCGCTTTTTGCGGACGATTTTGAGCTCTTTTGCGAAAAATTCCGATTTTTCCCTTTTCGACTACTCTTTCTTTATTTTCACATCCTTGTCCTCCTTCTGGGACTTTAAGACTGCTCGAAATTTCTAAATGTGTCTGACTAAAATGAATATCGCCTCGCACAACTCCAAGAATGCGGAAAAACGTTTCGATTATAGTAAAGCAGACAAAGCCTGAGAGTGCTTGCACCAACCGCATATGAAGCTTTTTAATTGGCGTGAACCAAGTCCTAAACCTATGAACCCTCTGAAAGTTTTACTAACTGCCAAGGAATGAACCTTTCTTAAGTTCATTAGTCTTCAAATCGGCTTGCACCGATTAATATAAAAAGGGTTTTTATAGGTACGAGAACATGGGCGTTTTATAAATTTTCATGAATTCATAAGGTCCTTTCTATTCATAGGTTCATAAGTGCGCCCAAAATTTTCGTAATGTCGTAGTCAGCATAATAAGTTCATTTAAGTTTTCGCTTGAACCAAAAACTTTTAGAAAAATTCAATCATCCTAGGTTCATAAGTCCTCTACAGATTCAGTTTGCCATCTTGCCAGGAGAGCAGATGCTGTTTAATGCGTTCTTGAGTGATCTTTCACCTAAAAATAAATCCTTCGGCGCTTCCAACCACATTGCTCATTTTTTAGCCATTTCAAACATCATGGGGAAGAGTATCGTTAGAAAAAGTGAAAAATGCTAACCGAAACCAATACCAATTGATTTTGGGCCCAAAATAGCCATCCTAAGACACTTTCAGTGACTACCGAAATCCCCATGCTGAAACGTCTATAGTGAGTTATTTCAAGAAACCTATGCATGACTGAAAAGTTTTAGACAGATGTAAATCGACTTTTAAAGTGAATTAAAAAAGCACTAATCTAAGACTCTTAAAAAAATCACTTTTATAGCTATTTTCATGGACGCTTGAGGATGAATTTCATGTACATAGGTACACTACGTAAAAAAGACTTCTATAGTTCTGAATCATAATCTGGTAGACAAACCATAAAATCCGTTATTCCAGAATTTGATTATTTTTTAGAAAAGTTCAGCTGTTCTCAATTTCGCAATTTTTGACGCCCGAGCAACACAAAATCTTTTTGCCCACGTCTTCAATTTTTTTGGAGCTTTCTTATTTTTGAAAACTTAATAGCGCCCAGTATTTCCGTCGACGTGATAGCGATTCGTCTGCAAGAAGTTTTGATTAAAAACAGAAAAAGCCGTCGCCTTTGTCCTTACTTCGTTTTTTAAAAAACCTACTGTAAACAAATTTCTTTCTTCGGCAGATCAAGTCGGATGAACTCGTCCAATTTTTCGACGCTTTATCTCAAGACGTCAAAATTACGGATCAGCTCCATAGATGCTTAGCATAAGAATTTCGGGAGGGGATCAGGCCCAAAAGTTTTTAAAAAGTGCCTTTTTGGGATGAAAAACGATGGGTACAACTTAGAAGCACTGTTTTCTGACGTTTCAGACAATGCTCATTCTTTCTAGAACACAAAAACAAAAAAATACCAACAAAATTTGAAAAAATTAATTAAATTGAACAAAATATAGTCAAAAAAATGTGTAAAAATTGCTTCCGAGTCAAAAATGAGCCAAAAAGGCTTACGAAAGCACACTTAATACAATTTTTACGAAAACTCGACAATTCTGGGGGTCGCCACGCCACTCGCCAGCCATTTTGTGGGAGTCAGTTGTCATTCTAGGGGTCAAACCCCGCCAACCCCCAAGATCACAAGATCAGCGAGTTCTAGAAACGATATTTAACTAGCAAAATTAATTGCGTATTATTTGTACCAGCAAAAACAGCAATTTTTGGCACTCCGTGTCGACGTTGACGGCTGCGCATGATCGTTGTTGCTATTATTGTTGTTGCCATTACCGCGCCGTTTCTTCGATATCGGCGTTGCCGCGCGACCAGATAATCGTCGCGGCGATATTGCCACATCATTCGAATTCGAATTCATCGTCATTATCGTCGACATCGCTCGATACTGTGACGTTTGCGACGACACTCGCAATCGAACTTCGCCGTCTGGCTGCATAATGTCTATAAATGAAAATGTGAAAAATTAAGGCATGTTTCCACACAACATGTACAGCATAGAAATTCTTGGGGTCGACCGCAAAGCGTTTGTCTAAAATCCCTGTTCGGGCCTCGAACCACTGTTTTTTTGTATGAGCCTCTTTGTACATGTACAAAGATCTCTGGAAAAGTCTTTGTACAAGCGAAAATTTTTTTGTACATATAACGTATATATATATGCAATTGAATATACACATTTTTACATACGACTAGATTGTTATCCGTCACCCGCACGCTTCACAAAAGGTGTAAGTTTGTCCTAAATTCAGCTGGTTATATTAGTTCGGCCTGAAACGCCAAAATTTTCATGAGTCTTAGGTTGAAATTACACATAAAATTCGACTCAGCAAGTTAAAATGACTTGTGTTACACAATTGTAAATAATAAGGGGTTGCAATGTGCTGACTGAATCTCATAATAGACACCAATTTGCTTATGAATTTAATGCAACGCAAAGATAAAAGAGTCAATTTTATCTTCAAACGGCAGAAAATAGTGCAAAGTTGTTTAATAGTTCTTTTTTCTGCATAAAATCTTTATAAAACAGTGGAAATAGATGTAAAAGATGCTTCAATCTGTAGAAAGATGCTTACAGATAGATTTTGGAGTGTTAAATGCCCGCGCTTGGAGCTAAATAGAGTGTAATTATGATACTCCGAAAATTTTCAGAAATTTTGCTAAAAAATACTCAAAAAAACGTTAAAATTACTATTACTTCGCCCCAAGAAGTCTTTGTACATTGTACAAAGATGGCTCCGAAAATCTTTGTACGAGCCTCAAAATCTTTGTCTCGTACAAAAAAAACAGTGCCTCGAACCTATATGGGGTTTTTGACAGGAGTTAGTCATGGCCACAGAAGCACAGAATGGCCGATCCGGGGGAAGGGGGTCAGCCGTCCTGGAAGGGGGTCAGCCGGTCTGGAAGGGGTCTAAAATTGAGCTTCTTGGGGGCCAAAATGACCTCAAAAAACGGGTTTGAGAGCTAAAATAGCGTTAAAACTACTTAGGGGTTAAGGAAAATTTGCTCGAGAAAATGAGGCAAAATGAAGGCGAAATACGGATAAACATTTAAAATTTTCTTCATAAGTGCTTCAAATTGACCAGAAACTATGTAATAAGGGTGTTTTATCGCTATTTTAGCGCTTATATTGGTTTTTGAGGTCATTTTGACCCAAAATGCTCAATTTATGACCCCGCCAGACCGGCTGACCCTCCCCAGATGGGCCATGCTGTGCACCTACGGTCTAGACCCCCAACCCCCAAGTGCATGTCTGGTCATGGCTGGTCTGAGGTTAACACAAAAGAAAAATTTTTAAAAAAATTGACGGAAAAAACTAGAAAAAAAAATTAGAAATTAAAGGAAAAATGTGAAGAAATTTCAAAAAAATTAAGAAAGAAAGAAAAAAGTAACACAGAAAGCTTTTCTGGGCTTAAATTTCTTGGTATCATTTATTGAAATAACGTAAAAATTGTCTTTGGTCGATTTCAAGCATTTTTGCAAAAAGTTGCGATTTTTGTTTTTTTCACGTTTATTTCTCCTCATTTTATCTATAAATGTGTTTGTTACGATCTGACAATACCCTTTCTGTCCACAACATTCAAACAAAAAATGCACCGAAAATTGATATTTTTGAGTTAAAATGCCCTAAATGTCGCATTTTCTATCTAAGAGTTCTGAAAATTAAAATTGTCAGCAGCTATTCTATGTGGAGTCAAAAGCTTCTCAGCCCCCAAAACTTGTTGGGATGCTTTAGATACTGGAGAAAGGCTATATCTGTGGTGAGATTGAATCAGCTAACGAACTAAAAAGTCCCTCTTCAATATAAAAAGCGTGCTACCCAGGCCACAACAATGTGAAGAAGGATGGAATGTGTTTTTGATCAATATTCCATTATTTGTTAATTATCAACTATTTCTAACTATCTTCTATTTTCTATCTTTCCAAATAATTTTGGTCATTGCAATAATTTTCTAAATTTTTCCGACGTTTCGCGCTAGCAACGCATATCCATGACATACAGTGGATCCTGGCAGCCAATGAATCTTATTCTTGTGCCAGAAGTATAGATTTCGTATGCAGCGAAGATCCTCGGGTTATTACCGAAAAATTTTGAGCGAAAACGCTTTGATGTTAATTTCATATCGGCTATCGCTTGGCCTTCAATTCGCATTGGATATTACGCGTAAAAATAAAAGTTTTGACAGTACATACATACATACTCGTACATGAACTTCGATTAAATTTTAATGAAATCCCCGATTGCACAAAAAGTCTGGAAAAGTTAATATCGCCTCATCTTACAAAAAACATCCGTATTGATATAATTTACGTGAAAATATCTTTGTCGTTCAGTTTTACATTTCACAAAAATCGGCAGTCGTTTTGGTGGCAATATCCAACATGCACGGGCATCAATAATCCAATAAAAAACAGAAACCGAATGGCACGGTTGAATCACGAAGAATCTATGCACAGTTGTAATTGAAATTAATAATTTACGATTCTGAAAACGGCAGAAAATTTTGAAAAAGTTGAAAACATCTAAAAAAGATTCAAGCCAGAGAAGTTCGCAATTTGTAATGAATTATTATTAAGCACAATCGAAAGTATGTAGATCAACAGTACCTTCTGCTCTTCTTCCCATCTCGTACGTTAATTTTATTACACAATGCACAAAAGCTACGCACTTAGTAGCGTAAGGTGGGATGCAGTCATAAATGCAAGAACATTGAGGCCTATACTCAAGACGGAGAAAAAATTTTATGCGGTAAAGAACGGCAAAATTAGAGCCAAGAAATCAATAAAAACATGACTCTAATATAAAAGTGCCTGAAATCCTCATCAGACTGTGAATTTTAAAGATTCTAACGAGTACACGTGGGCGTGGGGGGTTGGGGTATACACCCTTCAGAAGGAAACCAAAATACCCCCCAGAATTCAATTTTTAAAATTTTTTTTAGTTTTTTTCGCAATTTTTTGATGCCAATGGATAGTGCTCGATGAGAAACGTTGAAAATAGTGTTTGTTCCGTTATACCACCATTTTTAAGACCATTTTTTGCTCTTTGAAAAATCGTGCAACCTCCCCCAGAATTTTGGAGCTGCCCACCTCGAGTATGACATTTATGTGTTTGCAATCATGCTCGATAAAGCTTTTTATTTTTGCTCAACCTTGACTAATAGCCTGGGCTGAGGGCGGCCGTGCTGCGCACCTGTGGTCAAATTTAAGAAACGATTTTTACGTTGAATCAACGTTCCTTTATTTTGTCACATATATTTAAAGAGACGCTCGACCACACATAAGTGTGGAGGGATTGGGGGAAGGGTTTAGGACCAGGAGTGCCCTTTTTAAGCTAAAAAATAATGGACACGTGTTAAAAACATCGTTTCTCGACGTTTCTGTCGATTCTCTACCTTTCTAGAGCACAAAAACAAAGAAATTAAAAAAATGAAAATTCGAAATAATTGAACAAAAGATATTTGATGGGAACCGCCGAAAATTTGACGGCTTTGAGCGAATCCATGGTTAAAAACGCGTAAAAAACATTAAAAAATCACCTTTTCTACGAATTTTTCGGAAACTTTTGAAAAAACGCCAATTCTGGAGGGTGAAGAAATTTCTGAGGGAAAGAGTGAAAACTTTTCTGGGGAAGGGTTGAAACCAAAAACGTCTCAAGATCATGTATGGTTAAGACCCCGATAATTCGAAACCCCCGCCACCAGTACCACCCGCACCATAAGAATTGAATTTTTGGCGCTTTTTTCGGGATTTTGACCCAACCAGCCCCCAGAAGTCGATTGCTACCCATGAAAACTCGCCTCGTTTTAAAAATATTTCTAGACTCCTAACGGACGGAACACTTTATTCACAAGGCACTAGTTTTTGTCTGCGCCCTGAATATAGTTGATAAATGAGCACATTCTATCTAATTCAAGGGTACGTCAAAAGGGCGAAACTATGCAGTAAATATACGATTTTCTAAGAATGTTAGTACCAAAAGCTTAAGTAAAATACACAGATAAAATGAAACTTTTACTTTGAGAATAGATAAGGAGAAAAATCGATACAACTAATATAGAATTGAAGTAGGAGTTACGGCAAATAAAAAGGTGCACTCCAATAAGAAGAAATTTAAAATATAGAGATGAACGAAGAATATGCGATCGATATTCATAGGAACTCACTTTGAGTTTCATTGCGGTTCAGGAGGACCCCATTTAAGCAGAAAGTTTACAATAAACACAATAAATTTTTTAATAAATCGGCTAAGACCTAAAGCACTTCTGCCATACTTTATAATTACGTAGATATACATAGAGAGCATAAGCCAATAATATCCCATGGAAAAAATTGACAGTTTCGGTAATTTTATTATCTGCGCTAAAGTATTAAACATATATCCCGCAGCTGTCTGTCGTTATCGCAATCGATCGAAGCCCAGAGAAAAGAGAATTTCAAAAGGAATTTTATGTTTTCAAGAAAAAGTAACGAGAGCTAAAAAGAGAGAAAAACAGAAAAATAGCAGAAAAGAAGGGAATTCATTATTTTTTCAACTCCAGACCTTGGACAGATCGCAATAATACAATCAAGAAGTCGAATAAACAAATGCTAGGCGCTTTAATACTAAAGAAAATGTTTAATAAGCCTGTTGTAATCCAATTTCAACGTTCATGCTAGAAGAACCGAGAGGAGAGTCGCAAATTTTAATAAATAAACACACAACTACAAGAAAAACGTGATCATTCGTAAGCATTCACTCGAAACGTATATTTGCTTAAAACACATAATATCAAAACAGACGAAGCTGGATTCGTCATTTATCTCCATTTCAGACTCAAACAAGTAGACTGTAAATCAAATTCCATACATTTTGCGCGTTTACAAATCTTATTTTTTCCAATCTGACAACAATTTTTACGAGTAAAAAATTAACGGCGAATTTATCCCACGTTTCGTACCTCTATATTACAAGACTGTCACTCAGGACAACGCTAGTTGCTAAATCAATAGCAGATCAACCATGTAAAATCAGCTCAAGAACGAAATTCCATCTTCTCGGTTAAGATATTATAAAATCCAGATCCAGGTAGTAGGATCAAATAGAGAGGCGCAGAGTAGAAGCACTGCAATCGGCAACAGAAAAATGAAAGTAGATAGAAAAATTAAATTAAGTGTTTTTAACAATATTGAGAGAGTCCTCTAAACACGTGGGCGTGGGGGGTGTTGGAGGTGCACCCCTCAGAAGTTCGAATACCCCCAGAAACCAAAATACACTCCAAAATTCAAATTTTAAAATATTTTGGTTTTTTCGAAATTTTTTGATGTTAATGGATAGTGCTCGATGAGAAACGTTGAAAAATGGTGTTTTTTCGCCATACCACCATTTTTAAGACAATTTTTTGACCTTTGAAAAATATTGCAACCCCCCCCCAGAATTTTGGTGCTGCCCACCTATGTGCTGCCCACCTGCCCACATACCCACATGTGCTGCCCAGTGCCCACCCACCTGCCCACCTATGCCCACGTAGCTCGCCATCTGCGCACTGAAAATTTTTTTAAAATTTAACTTTATTTTAATTTATTAAAAAATATGCCTTATGTGAATGGTGATGTCTCAACAGCCCCACCAGTCCCAACAGCCCCACTGTCCCAACAGCCCCACCGTCCCAGCAGCCCCACCAAAAATGCCAACAGCCCCACGAGTCCCAACAGCCCCACCGTCCTAACAGCCCCACCAATAATCCCAACAGCCCCACCAATCCCAACAGCCCCACCAATCCCAACAACCCCACCGTCCCAACAGCCCCACCATCCCAACAGCCCCACCACTCCCAACAGCCCACCGCCCCAACAGCCCCACAGTCCCAACAGCCCACCGTCCCAACAGCCCCACCAATAATCCCAACAGCCCCACAAATCCCAGAATTCAATTTTTGACATTTTTTGGTTTTTTTAGCAATTTTTTGAATCCAATGGATAGTGCTTAATGAGAAACGTCGAAAAATTGTTTTTTCCTCACCATTCCACCATGTTTAAGGCCATTTTCTGACCTTTGAAAAATATTGCACCCCCAGAATTTCCTTGCTGCCCACGTATGCTGGTAGGGCTGTTGGGACGGTAGGGCTGTTCGGATGGTGGGGCTGTTGGGACGGTGGGACTGTTGGGATTGGTGGGGCTGTTGGGATTGATGTGGCTGTTGGGATTGGTGGGGCTGTTGGGATTAGTGTGGCTGTTGGGATTGGTGGGCCTGTTGGGATTGGTGGGGCTGTTGGGATTGGTGGGGCTGTTGGGATTTGTGGGGCTGTTGGGATTTGTGGGGCTGTTGGGATTATTGGTGGGGCTGTTGGGACGGGTGGGCTGTTGGGATTTTTGGTGGGGCTGTTGGGACGGTGGGGCTGTTGGGATGGTGGGGTTGTTGGGACGGTGGGCTGTTGGGATTGGTGGGGCTGTTGGGATTGGTGGGGCTATTGGGATTGGTGGGGCTGTTGGGATTGGTGGGGCTGTTGGGATTGGTGGGGCTGTTAGGACTGGTGGGGCTGTTGGGACGAGTGGGGCTGTTGGGATTTTTGGTGGGGCTGTTGGGATGGTGGGGCTGTTGGAACGGTGGGGCTGTTGAGACCAGTGGGGCTGTTGAGATACAATCATGTGAATAAATAGGTGCGAGGCAGCCGAACATTTTGGCCTAACGGAACAATCCTAAGTGTAATTTTAGGCTCATTAGTTCAAAAGTTTGCTAAAATATATTCAATCGGTCTTTAGATACATTTAAGAATTTTCCTTTTTTCCCTTCGAGACAAACGAAGTATAGCATTCAATCCTTCTCACAAAACGTAGCGCGCATTATTCGCTTGACGTGTTTTATTTTTGCACATCCCAATAATGCTCATACAAAATTTCAAAAAAAAAACAAGAAGAGCTCTCAATGTTCTTGTGTTTCATGATCTTTATCGCATTGTCATTAAATAAATTTCGAAACTGAGTCGCTCACAGTAAATGCAAAGCATTACAAGGAGAAAAAGAAAACATTAAAGAAGAAAAGTATGAGTACTTACTTATGCACATGAGCCAGCTTATTCGATTTTAGTTTGATTGGTAGAATAGAAAAGTTTTAAGAATAAATGAGTCAAACGTCCAAGGTTTTAAATAAATCGATCTACTCAAAAGTCGAGTAGATCTCGAATCCGTGAAATCGAATCATTTGTGAGCTTAACATTCTATGCTCTGTCAGGATTTTTCTACTAGATTAACAGAAATTCATTGATCAAGACATAGCAACAATTAAAGAAATCATCAAGTTTAACATAACAATTATTTAAGATACATAATGTGTAAAGAGATTTCATTGCTTCACATAATATGATTTTCCTCACCAAGATGTGTCGCGAGCGACCAAACATGCACGTGGGGAGAAGGTTTGCGCAGTCTGGGCCTCCCAGAATGGAAAAGCGTGGAAAAACTTTATGAAAAACGAGGAAAAATGAAGGCTAAAAATAATTGGAAATTAAAATTTCCTCAAAAGAGCCTTAAGTTGACCAGAATCTGTGTAATTATGAAGTTTTAACACTATTTTAGCGCTTATGTCAGTTTTTGAGGTCTATTTGGCCCAAAAAGCTCAATTTTTGATCCCCCAGATCGACTGACCCCCCCAGATCGGCCACGCTGTCCATCTATTTTTTTATAGCGAACACGATAATGCCTTTTGGAAATCATGGCTTCCAAGAGATATTACTAAGGCCAAAATTAGTCAAGGACCAACCATGGGTTAGCAGCAGACCCTAAAATTCAAAAGCTCCATAGACACAAGCATTGAATTTTTGTCGGTTTTTTGATGCCAAACGTTGAAAAGGTTTTTGGCCCTACCATCACCAAATTGTTTCCTTTTTCCCTTTTACAATTTTTGATATTAAAATCCTCTAGAACTCGAGTTCAGCCCATGTTTGCTCATCAGCCAAGATCATCGATTCATGTTCAGGGAACATCGCAGTAGAACCATCACATTTTATGTAGATGAGTCAGCGGATCTCACTATTACAGGAAGTAACAGTTCGTGCACATCCTGCGTAGACACTTCAATATAAGCACGACAAGATGGAAATCTAAAAGGACAGAAGAAGTTCGCTGCCAACTTATCAGTCAGATAGGATGACCAGACCACTGAAAGTGTTGAAGGGGGTTGGGTATCTTGTTCTTAGTTAAAACTGCTTGTTAAATCCTAGCGAAGTCCAATAAAAGATACAGCTTCTCACAAAAATGGTCTTATTTGATGGAATACGTTTTAGCAATTTTCGACAAAAATAGCGTCTTCCGCAACGATTAATCCGTTCCAAAAGCACATGATTTGCTCAATATTTCTTTGAAAAAGTCGTTCATAGGTTACAGAATATGAGCATACTGCCGGAAGTTAAGCAAAATAGGAGAACTCACATACAAGTCAGAACGAATTCGTCAAAAAAGTGTTTTCGAACTTGTCCCCAGACTTGCTGCATGCTGCTAAACGATTTGACTATCACACATAAAAAGCCAGTCCAGCCGTTGCCTTCGTAACGGATGAACATTGAACAACATACATGGACAGCAGCCAAATTCTAGGGGTCAGATAGGACACAATCGCCAAAAATACCACCAAAAATTCACTTCTGGTGGGTTATCGATTTTGAGGAGTTTCAGATTCTGAAGGTGTAAACCCCCAAACCGCCTGCCCATGTGCGATGAACACTATTGAATGACAAGTTAAAAATTTAACTACGCGAAATGAGATATATAAATATCTAAACGAATTAGAGGGACAAATAAAAGTAAGAAGCTTGGGCAAGAAAAAAGCGTCCTTTCATTTCTCATGCGAGTTTGGTGGAGCGCTTTCCGGAAATAAATATTTATTGACTAAAGTTGTTAAAGCGGAAGTTTATTATCGATACTACTTTGATTACCGCTGCTTTTCACACTCACTCTTTTATAAGCTCACTCACAGATATTTACTATGTTAAGCTAATAGGCAAATAGCAATCGGTGTTTTAGATAAGCTTCTTACTGCTTAACGTAAAAGCATTAAAAAACTACGCAGACTGCTCGTAGGTTTAGCTTAAACATTCGTTCAAGGGCATCCCGCGAGCAAGATGGTCGAGGGATGCGCAAGCACTCAACATGCGATGCGCCAGCAATTAGATTCGAGTTGTGTTCTTGTTAGCTTACAATAGTACACCCCACAAGCTTGCAATTTCGAACGCTGGTGTGAACTTCAATGATAAAACACAAAAGAACTTAGAAAGGGAAAGTGTCCTGAAGCGCTTTTTTTAGCGGCGAATGCGCTCGCATACACACAATACATAGATGCCTATAATATGACCGTGCGCACACTGAGAACTTATCAAAATTCATTTTTTCCTGAAAATAAGTAGGTGAATTGATAAAAAGCGCGAAAGCTTACCGCTAACAAATTGCAGAACCTACACGCTGAGCTCCGCGCTATTGCACGTATGAGCGGGAGCATCTCACGCAGATAGCTTACGGCTGGAATGAGGGAACATCGGACGCAGGCTCGTCCAATCGCGATATTGATTAGTTACCCAGCTCACTATACAATGCAACTCCTCAATATACACAGCGTAGCATAACACTAAGAACACTTGTAAGCGCATAGTTACGGAACGCATGCATGGGTGACGCTAAGCTGCTAGCTTTAAGTCTTCCATCTTCGCGCTGCGTTTTTATCAAATGCATAATTGTATGTTTCACAACGTTGCACCGTAAGCAAATGGGTTTAATTTGTATTAGTGAGCGTAGGAGTAATAATGTATCGTTTACCGTGCTTTGCAAACATATTTTACATTATGGCATAAGATGAAATTAAAACGGTGCTAACAGCAAATAATCCGTAGTTATACTCATAGAAGTGTCCGCGTACTCGGCCGCCATTTTTTAAAATTTGTCGTTTTTACTGCACAAACCTCCGCATTTCGAAATTTTCAGTCCGCGGTACGCATGTTGCCTGTGCCGCACATGCAAACTTGTATTTCATCTTTTACCGCGAGACAATGAGCCCGAGTACATAAGGAAAATCCACTGTGTACTCGTACTCACACCTGGGCGTAGGGGTTTGGGGGGTATGCACCCTCCAGAAACCAAAATACCCCCCCAGAAATCAAAATACCCCCCCCCAGAATTCAATTTTTGAAAATTTTTTTCGTTTTTTTTCGCAATTTTTTGATGCCAATGGATAGTGCTTGATGAGAAACGTCGAAAAATGGTGTTTTTATCGCCATACCACCATTTTTAAGGCCATTTTTCGACCTTCAAAAAAATCTTGCACCCTCCCCCCAGAATTTTCTTGCTGCCCACGAATGCTCGTACTCCGCAGGCAAAAGCTAAAAGTAGGGCGGGGCGCGGACAACGAGTTCACAGTGTAAATTCCTTATGTACTTTTGCTCCGCGCTCCGGTCAACTTTGATGCAGTGCGCGGCATGTGAGTACACAGTGAATTTCGCTTATGTACTCGCACTGCGCACACCGCATCAAATGTATCAAAGGTGTAAACAAGTGCGGAGCAAAAGAACATGATGAAAATTCCTTATGTACTTTTGCTCCACGCTTACTCGTCATTTTCTGCGTTGTAATCGAAGCAGTGCGGAGCGCGGACCTAAAGTACATCTCTAAAAAAAACAAAAAAATTCGTGCACAGAAAGAACAGTATTGATTTTATCTGATATTAATCGTGAGATAGAAAACAACGAGTATTGATCTATTATCATTAAAATATGTATCAAAAAGTCTCATTTTGTGACCATACACCACGATCGGTAAGGTTAAGGGGTGGTCGGTCACCATACGGGTATTGTTGTAGTATGTCTCCACCTTTCCAAAAATGCATCCACCTAGGCGTAGCATGTCTCCACCTTACCTAAATTAATTTTTTTATGGATAGGAAGACATCCAGCTTTCTTGGTGTGTCCCCATCTCGATAAATTTTCTTGTTATTTTTTTGTGTTTTTTGTTGTTTTTTTGTATTTTTTCTGTTTTTTTTTGTTTTCTTGTTTTTATCAGTGAAAAAATTATATCGTTAATTATTGCGAGATAAGTTCAAGAAAAAAGAACTAAATAAGGGGAAACTGTCTTGCTATCTCGGCCATGATGTCGTTGAAAGGCATCTGGATATGCTGCTTCTTGTACCAATATTGTGCTAAATGCCCTAGAAGCAAAGTAAGCAACGTGCCTCGCATTTTTCTAACAATTTCGGTTATTAACATGACCCCAGTTAGCTTCAATGCTTTGGGTGTGCGCACCTGTAATGGGATCCATGAAATTTTGCTGGTGGTTCACTGTTTGGTGGTTGTAGTTGTAACCCGGCCAGTTTTGTATATTCCGATAAGCTGCCCATTCATCTGACCAGATCATTGTACCAGGGGCAACATTGCGAATGATAATGGCCCTTAACGTGATTTCCATTTTAGGTGAGGTGGAGACATGCTAAACCTAGGTGGATGCATTTTTGGAAAGATGGAGACATACTACACCATTACCCACCATACGTGGGCAGCACCAAAATTCTGGAGGGTGCAAGATATTTCAAAGGTGAAAAATGGCCTTAAAAATGGTGGTATGGCGAAAAAACACCATTTTTCAATCTTCCTCATTAAGCACTATCCCTTGGCATCAAAAAATTGCGAAAAAAACAAAAAAAATTTCAAAAATTGAATTCTGGGGGGTATTTTGATTTCTGGGGGGATTTTTGGTTTCTTGGGGGGTGCATACCCCCTAAACCCCCACGCCCAGGTGTGGTGGTCACCATGGATATAAAGCATGGCCGATCTGGTGGGGTCAGCCGGTATGAGGGGGAGGGCAAAACTTGAGCTTTTCGGGTCAAAATGGCCTCAAAAACTGGTAAAAGCGCTAGAATAGCAATAAAACAAGGTAATTACACAGTTTCTGATCGAAGCACTTTTAAAGAAATTTTCAATTTTTATTCGCTTTTGGCCTTCATTTTGCCGCACTTTCCCCACAAGATTTTCCATTCTGGGAAAGTGGCGTAAAAGTTGTGCTATTGTAAAACTTTGGATTTTTATTGATGTTTAGCTTTCATTTTACCTCTGTTTCCTCAAAGAATCATCAACTTCGGGTTCTTTTGACCCACCTTCCTCCACACTCTCAAGTGTAGACATGTGTATCCAGTCGCAAGCAGACATGCCCGGGCATAGGATGGTCTAGCACCACAGAATAAAAAATGGGAAATTCATCGAAAAAATGAGGCGAAACGGATGAAAACTAAACATTTTCTTCAAAAATGCTTTATTGCTCTGATAATAATCGTGAGATAGAAAACAACGAGTATTGATCTATTATCATTAAAATTTGTATCAAAAAGTCTCCTTTTGTGACCATACACCACAATCGGTAAGGTTAAGGGGTGGTCACCATACGTGGGCAGCACCAAAATTCTGGGGGTGCAAGATATTTCAAAGGTAAAAAATGGCCTTAAAAGGGGTGGTCACCATACGTGGGCAGCACCAAAATTCTGGGGGTGCAAGATATTTCAAAGGTAAAAAATGGCCTTAAAAATGGTGGTATGGCGAAAAAACACCATTTTTCAATCTTCCTCATTGAGCACTATCCCTTGCCATCAAAAAATTGCGAAACAAACAAAAAAATTTCAAAAATTGAATTCTGGAGGGTATTTTGATTTCTGGGGGGATTTTTGGTTTCTTGGGGGTGCATACCCCCTAAACCCCCACGCCCAGGTGTGGTGGTCACCATGGATATAAAGCATGGCCGATCTAGTGGGGTCAGCCGGTATGAGGAGGAGGGCAAAACTTGAGCTTTTCGAGTCAAAATGGCCTCAAAAAGTGGTAAAAGCGCTAGAATAGCAATAAAACAATGTAATTACACAGTTTCTGATCGAAGCACTTTTAAATAAATTTTCAATTTTTATTTGCTTTTGGCCTTCATTTTGCCGCACTTTCCCCACAAGATTTTCCATTCTGGGAAAGTGGCGTAAAAGTTGTGCTATTGTAAAACTTTGAATTTTTATTGATGTTTAGCTTTCATTTTACCTCAGTTTCCTCAAAGAATCATCCACTTCAGGTTCTTTTGACCCACCTTCCTCCACACTCTCAAGTGTAGACATGTGTATCCAGTCGCAAGCAGACATGTCCGGGCATAGGATGGTCTAGCACCACAGAATAAAAAATGGGAAATTCATCGAAAAAATGAGGCGAAACGGATGAAAACTGAACATTTTCGTCAAAAATGCTCTCATTGCTCTGATAATAATCGTGAGATAGAAAACAACGAGTATTATCATTAAAATATGTGTCAAAAATTCTTCTTTTGTGACCAAACAGCATGATCGGTAAGGTTAAGGAGTGGTCACCATAGATATAAAGCATGGCCGATCTGGAGGGGTCAGCTGGTATGGGGGGCGACAAAAATCGAGGTTTTATGGGTCAAAATGGCCTCAAAAACAGGTAAAAGCACTAGAAAAGCGTTAAAACAAGGTAATTAATTACACAGTTTCTGGTCGAAACACGTTTGGAGGGAATTTTCAATTTTTATCCGTTCTTGGCTTTCATTTCGACTCACTTTCCCCACAAAATTTTTCATTTTTTTATTCTGGGGGATCAAGACATGTCTGGTGGTCACTCGGTCTAGGCATCAAAAAGTGAGTTTCTTGGTTCAAAATGGAGTCATGAAGTAACACATGTAAATGCTAAAGACTAAAGTGGCGTAAAAATTGTGCTAATGTAAAGCTATGGATTTTTATTCGTGTTTAGCTTTTATTTTATCTCTGTTTTCTCAAAGAATTATTCACTTCGGGTCCTTTTGACCCACCTTCTCCAAAACCCTCAAGTGTCGCAAGCAGACATGTCCGAGCATAGATGTGTAAGAGTCTCACAAAACTGGGCAGATCCGAAGGTCCGCCACTGATCAGTGTTCGGCCACTTTCGCTAGCCGAACCAGTGCTCCAACGAATACGAGGATCGGCTGAGCTTTATGCTCACCTGGAGCATAAACTCACGGGTTGAAACTCGACTGTAGCACTGTTGAAAAGGCAGTGTGCAATACCGATCGAGCAACACCAAGAGAGCAACGCTCTATCGATTGGTGAGCAACTCGTATCGATTGGTGCATAATGATGTAACTGAGAGAGCAACAGATGGGCTCTATAGATTAGTGCATAATGGCCTGGTGAGCGTGCTAGGCATACCGCTATAGCCCGTCTTAGCTCGTCATCGGCATGAGCCTGTTGGGGTATTACCTTCCCGTCATAGGCTTTTGAACCGGAGTTCAAAAGGCGTGTAACTACTGACAGCAGTTACAGATGGTCTAGCACCCCAGAATAGAAAAATGGGAAATCTATCGAAAAAAAGAGGTAAAACAGATGAAAACTGAACATTTTCTTCAAAAATGCTCTAAATTACCGAGAAACTGTGTAGGAACGTAATTTTTAATGCTATCGGTTTTTAAGGTCATTTTAGCCCGAAAAATCCCAGTTCTCGAACCCCTCTGAGATCGGCATACCAATATACCTGAGCGTGGGGGTTTGGGAGTATGCATCCCCCAGGAACCAAAATACCCCCAGAATTCAATTTTTGATTTTTTTTGTTTTTTTTTGTAATTTTTTGATGCCAATAGATAGTGTTCGATGAGAAATCCTGAAAAATGATGTTTTTTCATCATACCACCATTTTTAAGGCCATTTTTGACCTTTGGAAGAATCTTACACCCCCAGAACTTTGGTACCGCCCACCTATGCTAACCACCACTCCCCCATATCGGCCATGTTGTGCATCTATGGTCGTTGCACATGTGGGGCTGGTATTAGCATAGTTCGAAGCGATTCGCTAGACATATCTGAAAAAAATCCTGTTGCGGGGGTCACTTGCCATTCTGGGAGGTCAAACCCCCTCCTAAACCCTTTCCCCAGAACACGTCTGGTTACGGGGCCAAATTCTGTAGGGTCAGATCCACACCTGGGCGTGGGGGGTTTGTGGGAGGTATGCGCCCCCCTGAGAAACCAAAATACCCCTCCCCCAATTCAATTTTTGATTTTTGAAAATTTTTTCTGTTTTTTTTCGCAATTTTTTGATGCCAATGGATAGTGCTAGATGAGAAACGTTGAAAAATGGTGTTTTTTCGCCATACCACCATTTTTAAGGCCATTTTTTGACTTTTTAAAAATCTTGCACCCCCCCCCCTCAGAATTTTGGTGCTGCCAACGTATGGACTCAGATCGTGTAAAATTGTCAAAAATAGCACTAACAATTCAATCCTGGGGGTTTATCGACTTGGGGGAGGGATTTCGGAGACTGGGCTTGAGTAAGCCCTCACGCCCACGTGTGTTTGCGGGGTGTCTACAGAACCTCAGAATGGATAAATAAGAAGTTTCTGAGAAAAATCGGGCAAAATAAAAATGAAAAACCAATGAAAACGAGAAAGAAATATTTCAAATGTATTCGAAATTGACTATTAACTGTAGATTTACCAGTTTTTCAGCTATGCCAGTTTTTGCCGTGAGTTTTGCCGAGAAAAACTCAATATTTGACTCCCACAGACCGGCTGTTTCTACCGGATATACATATATGCTCATTCCAGAAAATCAGCAAACAACGCATCAGAAATATATGGGAATGTACCAATCAATTCATGTACGATTCATGACACAATATGCATACAATCTACACATAAAAAATGACAGACTCATTATACTGTAGCAGCACTGTAAAAACGCCGCAAAAATTTGTCATTATGAGTACAATTTTCGCCATAAGTAGGGTTTTTCGTGAAGCTCCTAAGACTTTGAAATACGTAAATGTACATATGTACATATTAGCAATCATAAAACCTCGGCATGAAGATCCAAGGGCCAGTTGTGAAGGGGCGAGCAGCGCGTGGGGTGGGGGGCAAGTTGCGTGGAAGCGAACTCTGTGGGGTCGAGTTGTGGGGGGAAGGGGGGCAAGTTGTGCGGGGGCTACTTGTGGGTGGCGAGATGTGTGGGGGAGAGTTGTTGGCACACGTGGGCGTGGGGGAGGGGGTCGGGGGTATGCACCCCCAGAAGTTGAAATACTCCCCCAGAAATCAAAATACCCCCCAGAATTCAAATTTTGAATTTTTTGCTTTTTAAGCGATTTTTTGATGCCATTGGATAGTGCTCAATGAGAAACGTCGAAAAAGGTGTTTTTTCGCCATACGATCACTTTTAAGACCATTTTTTAACCTTTGAACATTTTTCACCCCCCCCCCAGAAATTTTTTTACCCCTCCCACCCAGAATTTCGGTGCTGCACCTATGGTAGTTGGGGGAGACGAGTTGTGGGGGGGAGTTGTGTGGGTGCGAGTTGTGGTAGGGAGCGCGTTGTGGGCACACCTGGGCGTGGGGACGGGGGTCTGGGGGTATGCACCGCCGAGAAACCAAAATACCCCTTCCAAGAATTCAAGTTTCAAGATTTTTTGTTTTTTTTTCGCAATTTTTTGATGCCAATGGACATACCACCATTTTTGAGACAATTTTTTTACCCTTGAAAAATCTTGCACCCCCTTTCCCAGATTTTTGGTGCCGCCCACCGATGGTTGTTGGGAGCGAATTTGGCAGGGGTAAAATGCATATCTGGGTGTGAGGGAGGTTTTTTTTGGGGGGGGGGTATGCAGCCCCCGAGAAACCAAAATACCCCCTCCCAGAAATCAAAATACCCCCTCCCAGAATTCAATTTTTGAAATTTTTTTGTTGTTTTTTTCGCAATTTTCTGATGCCAATGGATAGTGCTCGATAAGAAACGTTGAAAAATGGTGTTTTTACGCCCTACCACGATTTTCAGGGCCATTTTTTGACCTTTGGAAAAATTTGCACCTCCCAGAACTTTGGAGCCGCCCACCTATGGTAAAATGTCGGGGGTGAGTTATTCACATCCCGATTTTTTGGGCCAAAATGACATGAGAGACTATAGTCTGTTTCATTTATTTGAGAGCTTTTTCAGTGAATTTTTATGAAGGGTACAGTATGCTTGAGTATGTGATTTACTGTAACTCGACAGAAAAGCTGAGTGGGATGAGCGGCCAACACTCTTTCATTTTCAATGCACTAAACCGTCCATATAGAGTTAATTTAAGCATCTAAACAGTGCTGAGACATACTACAGTAAGTGCGATAAATAAAAATCCTGCAGCAGGTATCAAACCCGTGTTGCTTCGACGACCATCAGACGTTCTGCCGCTACGCTAAGCGGAACTTTTTGGCGATGTTTAAAATGCTAGTCTATTGTGTTTAACGGTCGATTTATGACAAACTAAATGTGCGAATTCCATCCGCATGTTCCATGACGTGCTTGAAGACGAGAATAAATTACGCCGTAAGAAAGTTTATTGAAAAACACTTTCTTTCTATGCAGCTACAGTGATTTCTACATGACCTGCAGTAAGTAGGAAAAATAGACTTACTGTAGCTTCGAAAAATACTTTCTGACAAAGCTCTCGGATAAATGAAACAGACCTTAGTAGGCATACATGATCTGACGGTTTTTACCATAAAAGGGCGGCACCTAAATTCTGGGGGATGCAAGAGTTATCAAAGGTCGGAAAATGGCCTTGAAAATGGTGGTATGGCTAAAAAACACTATTTTTTAACACTGCTCATTGAACACTATCTATTGGCATCAAAAAATTGCGAAAAAAAAGCAAAAAAATTCAAAAATTGAATTCTGGGGGTATATTGGTTTCTGGGGGGATGCATGCTCCCAGATCCCCCACGCCCAGGTATAGTGGTATGCCGATCTCAGAGGGGTTCAAGAACTGAGATTTTTAGGGCTAAAATGACCTTAAAAACCGGCAGCAGTGAAAACTACGTTCCTACACAGTTTCTGGGTAATTTAAAGCATTTATGAAGAAAATTATCAATTTTCATCCGTTTTGCCTCATTTTTTCGATAGATTTCCCATTTTTCCATTCCGGGGTGCTAGACCATCTATGCCCGGACACGTCTGGTTGCAACTGGATACACATGTCTACATTTGAGAGATTTGGAGAAGGTGGGTCAAAAGAACCCGAAGTGGATAAATCTTTGAGAAAACAGAGGTAAAATAAAAAGCTAAACACGAATAAAAATCCAAAGTTTTACATTAGCACAATTTTTACGCCACTCTAGTCATTAGCTTTTACATGTGTTACTTCATGACTCCATTTTGACCCAAGAAAGTCACTATTTGATGCCTAGACCGAATGACCACCAGACATGCACATGGAGGGCGGTTCGGGAGGTCTTGGAATAAAAAAATGAAAAATTTTGTGGATAAAGTAAGGCAAAATGAAGGCCAAAAAACGGATAAAAATTGAAAATTTTCTTCAAAAGTGCTTCGACCAGAAACTGTGTAATTACCTTGTTTTAACGGTATTCTAGCGCTTTAACCAGTTTTTGAAGCCATTTTGACGCATAAAACCTCAGTCTTTGTCCTCCCCCATACCGGCTGGGTTGACCCCTCCAGATCGGCCATGCTTTATATCTATGGTGACCACCCCTTAACCTTACCGATCATGCTGTATTGTCACAAAAGGAGAATTTTTGACACAAATTTTAATGATAATCTTAGGTAGCGCGTTAGCGCGTACCTATAATATACTTGGGTACCCCCAACACCTGTGCACCCCCTACAGTTATAACGGGACACTTCTGGAAGGTGCGGTTTTTTTTAAAAGAAAGATAATAAAAAAATTCGTTGCCCGTGATTTTTTGTTTTTCTTGAAACTCAAAACTGACTGTGTAAAGAAGGTGTAAAGTTTTTGTGTAACGTTATAACATAGGACAAATTTTGGGACCTTTTTACTGCGGCATGTGGACAACTGAGTATTGATGACTCGAAGAATTGAACGGGATAGGATGATAGAGGGATAAATTCTACAGATGATATTTTTTTTGTTTTTGAAATTCGCACTAGTTATCGAATGGCAGTGTAAAGAGTGCGAAAATCTGGGGTGAAAAAGCACTTTTTGGTCGAGTTTTCAACCTGCTTATGTCCGATACTAACTCCGGTTATGAGTTTTTTAAAATGTTTTCTGACAGAAATGTAGAGCGGATCAAGGGCTACATTGTGCATATAAGCAAAGTCTTCTATGCTCTATGGTGAGTTAGATCCTGGGGTTTAAAGTTTACACTCTAGTGGATGGTGTAAAAAACGGATCTTAAGTAAGATTTCTCTGCCAAATTTTCCCGCTTATGAGTCAGGGTGAATTGAATAAGCAGTAATAAAGTGCCTCTCAGGGGCTACACATCGCAGCAAACCGCATTTAAAAAAACGCAATATTGAGTTATTTATGGGGGTGTAAAGTTCGAAATCAGAGGTAAAAAATTGGCGAAAAAACACGTTTTTTTCCGAATTTTGATTAATAAATCATACCAAATAATTTTTGCAAGAGAACTTTTGCACACAGGAATGTACTACGATTTAAAAGCTACAAATTGTACCAAAACGAATTTCTTTAAACTCAATGGGGAGTTCGGTACGGAATTTTAAAGTTTACAGTGTTCTAAATGATGGAAAATACGTTTTTGTTGCGATTTTTGTTCACCACTTTCTCCGTCCAGAAGTCGGGATAAGTTTAATAGAATAAAAATAAAGTGCTTTATATCGGGTGCATGTCAAAGCAAATTGTCTATACATTAATATTAAGCGAGTGTAAAGTCAAAAATTTGGTGTTTAAAATGCGTTTCTGTCTTGTTTTTTCTGCCTGCTTCTCCGGTTATGAGTCAGGGACACGATTATCAAGTCTAGAAATGGACCAGAAACCAAATTTGATATGCTAGTCTGGCGCATATGTTTACACTCTACAGTGTTGTAAAGTGGTTTACACCAATTGTTAGTTTGCCTATTAGAACATTATGGAGACTTAATGTTTTTCATAAATATTAATCGTAATATCGGAACAATATCAAAATTACGAATCTGACTAAAATCTTCTTTACACTAGGTGTTTACATGAAGTTTACACTACATATGTATTTATCTTCGTTTTTGAGCATTCCAGAAACCTAATTTTTTCCTGGAGTTTAAAAATTTTCAAAGGATCAAATGTGAGACGTCACGTAGGCGCGTTTGTTTACATCCAACAGTGATGTAAAGTAGTTTACACTCATTGTTTATTTGTCATCAGACCATTGTTGAGACATAATTTTTTCATGAATGTTGATCATAATATCCGAGTAATTTTTTACACTGCATGTTAGCCTTTGTTCTAGAGCATTGCAAAAACCGAAATTTTTTCCTGAGATCTAAAAATTTACAGGGAATGAAATATATACGTCAGTTGGGCGCGCTTGCTTACACTCAGCAGTATTGCAAAGTGATTTAAACCTAATGTTTATGTGTCTTTAAAACATTATGGAGACTCATTTTTCCATAAATGTTGAAAGTAATATCGGAGCAATATCAGAATTACGAATCCGACTAAAATATTCTTTACGCTATGTGTTTGTGTAAAGTTTACATTACGTGTTAACCTTAATTGGATAGACTTGCAGAGACTTTGTAACCGAAGTCAAGAAATTTTCAAGAATTCATATCTGAGACATCAATTAAGTGAGTTTGTTTACCCTCAAAAGTAATCTAAAGTGATTTAAAAATTATGTTCAAGTGTCCTTAGATCATTGAAGAGATGTAATTTTGTCTTAGATGGGTTGCATTAAAATTAAATCCTTCTTAGCCGTGTTTATATTATGTTTCACAAAATCTTGCACATGGAGAGCAATCGTTTAATTGATGTAAATTTCCTGCAAAAGTGGTTTAAAATGAACCAGCAATCACACTACTGTGCACAGAAGTCGACAAAGATATGCAGCTTTATTATAATCATGTACATTAATAAGCCGTAAATCGGAAATACACCATTTGGAATGGAAAAGACTGCAGTTAATGAATACATATGTTAAACTTATTATCATATTTAGCGCGATAGCGCTACCTATAATATACTTGGCCATCCTTTTTCTTATATGTTTATCACAGCGAGTGCGAAATTTGTGTCCCCCCTCACAGCAACAACGGCACACACCTGGGAGGTGCGGTTTTTTTAATCAATGGATAATTAAAAAATTCGATGCCCGTGTTTTTTTCTTTTGTTTACAATTAATACTGAGTTAGCAATGAGCGTGTAAAGTGTAAAGCAAAAAATCAAATAATTTGCGGAGGGCCAATGTTTTTTTAAAAATGTTGCCCCCAGCTGTAGATTACGAATATGACCTTAAAATTACTTTACACTCAATGGTTGTTGTACAAAAGTGTAAAGTATACGTGTTTTTTACTCTTTGCGTGTCCTTCAGCTTATCTAACTCAATTTTGGTTTCTGTGCAGTCCAATCGGTTCTATAATGTAGAGGGTTGCGAAATCTCAAATCGATTCTTTTTTCTTTCTTATAACGCAATATTTCTTGATCTTTGATCATTTTAGTGTAAAGGGATCGAGACGAAAAACGATATCTCTTCAACTACTCCGCTAAGTAGGCGGAACACGCTAATTATGCTTAAAAGGTGCCCTGACCTTAGCGTTACAGATCCCAGTTTATTTTGTTTTATGCACCCAATATTGCGGTATCAGCACAAGTGTAAAGTTTACACCGAGAAGCATTTTTGCGCCCAGAGCGTCGTGGATGATGATTTTTTCTTAAAATGTTCTCCGTAAGGTCAGAATAACGAATCTGACCTTTAAACTTTTCTACAGCCAGTGTTTGTTGAGGTATAAAGAGGTGAACTTTGAATTATACCTTCATCTATTTTCTAATGCCGATAGATAACTCCGTATTGCATATTTTTGATCAGATTTTTCGTATTTCAGAGGTTTTTGACTAGTCTTTAATAAATAATTATTTTTATCATCATAAATGCACTATTCTTAAACTTCAGTAGAATGATGAATATCTTTCAAAATAGGATAATCAAGCTGAAATCTGCTGATATGTCGAGTTGGCGCAGTGGTTGACAACTCCGTTCTCGGATGCGGTATTAAACAAAGAATGATGGGTTCGAATCTTCTGAATGCTGACTTTTTCATTTTTTTAATTCTTTTGGCAAAACCATGTACTTCATTTGACTCATATATCTATTTAGGTTCTGCAGATAACACTTTTTTGTTTTTTGAAATTCGCCTCAGTTCTCGAATGGGAGTGTATACAGTGCGAAAATCTGGGGGCGAAAAGACATATTTTGGCCGAGTATTCGACATGTTTATGTCTGCCAACAACTCCAGTTATAGTTTCGGGAAATTTTTTCTGACAGAAATGTACTTCGGATCCAGGGCTATCTTGTGCTTACCAGCAAACTTTTCTACAATCAATACGCAGTTAGTACCAGGGTTTTAAATTTTACTCTCTAGTGGATAAGTAGAAAAACAGATTTTGTCCAAGATTTCTCTGCCAAAAGTTGGGGTTAATAAAATAAAATAGAAATAAAGTAACTTCTAATGGCTACACGTCGAAGCGGGCCGCATTCAAAAAAACGTTATATTGAGTTGTTTATGGGGTGCAAAGTTCGAGATCTGAGGTGTAAAGTGGGCGAAAAAAACAGGTTTTTTCGTATTTTGATTGATAAATCATATCAAATATTTTGCGGAACATAAGTTTGGCACATACAAACCTACTACAATCAAAGGGCAACCAACTGGCCCGAACCGAATTTATTTACATTCAATGGGCGTTAGGTTCAGATTTTTAAAGTTTACAATGTGGTGGACAGCGGAAAATACGTGTTTGTACATTTTTTGTTCGCCACTTTCTCTGTTCAGAAGTCGGGCGAGGTCGAATAGGAAAAAATAAAGTAAAATTCTAGTTTTTTTCTACGTAAAATCAGAATTGGGAATCTGACTGTTAGTATTCTCTACACTTAGTAGTTTTGTAAAGTTTGCACAATTCATTTTGTTGTTAATATGTAGTTTATACTACAAATTTATTTTACTACCAAATCTGAGCGTTAGTGTTCCTTACACTTGATATTCGCGTGAAATTTTGGAATTTTTGCCGAAAAACTTTGTTTTTAAATTTGCCAACATCCCACCTTTTCAATTTTCATAAAGTTTAAAATCTTTCACAATTCTTCTTCATCATTTAATGGTAGGTTTAAACTTCAAGTTTCTCTTGGTTTACAACTCTCGCTTAGCAAGCTCATTTTTCAAAACTTTTTCATAGTGATCAATCGCGTTTAGTTCGGAATTGGTGGACGGCCCTTATTTTATTACTCGGCTTAAATAATCCAAGTGACTGTTTTTTGATTATTTTCTTTATCGCAAATTCAAACACCCAAATTTCAATTTAAAAATCATAAACATTATTTCATAATTTTTATGTAAGATGACTGGCTGGTTGAGAGCTCTTTTTTGTTGTTTTCATTGTTCATTGTGCTCGTAGGAACCAGAAAAGAAATAGTTTTTCGCCATAGGTATTCTCTGGCGAAAACAAGTTAACAAAGCTTTTTGCGTTAATTATTATTTTGGTCCAAAATAGGTCAACTGACCTAGGGCAAAATTCCGGGGCTACTTAATTACTACTGCCTTAGGTTTTTAGGGCATAGCTGCCAATAGCTCCGTAGGTACGGACGAATTTTGGTCCGAGGAGTTTGAGACCGTAGTTATTGAGGGTTGTGGGGGTTGAGTCCGGCGTTTCGCCCTAGCAACCTGACCTGCGCTAAGTGTAGCCAGGTACTTAAGTAAGTCCCGTAGGTACGTTATATGTCGTTTCCAAGTTAATTTAAATGTGGAACGACCTCTATAACTTACAGGACTGTTTAGAATGTAACATATATTTACTATAGCTAATAAAAATAGTAAACTTTTACTTTCGACAGTCAAGAGCATATCTAACTCAGTTTTAAATTCTATGCAGTCTGATTGATTTCAAAAGGTAGACGGTTATAAAATCTAGGGAGTCTTTTTTAAAACAATATTTTTATATTTACAGGCAATTAATTTATGTTAAGAACAATATTGTTTTCCGCGTTCTTGGACTGCTGTCATTATTGTGGTATGTAACTGTATGTGTTTGCTGACTGATGCACTGAAATCATGCTAATTAAAAGTAGGGTACTAGCAAAGAAAAATGCTCCGATGGAACAAAAAAGATGAATATACTTGGAATTGTGGATTATTAAGGATGTAAAAGGAGGGGACTGGGAAAAATCTACTTAAAGTCGCAAAATCTGCTGAAAATCACACTTTCTCTAAGCAACGCTAAAAATCGAAGTATATTCTGCGGCCTCTAAAAAAGTGTCTTTTTTAAATAATGTTCAAAGTTTCAGATAAGAGTGTATAAACGGAATCTGTAATGTTTATTTTGTAAAATTGCTGGCAAGTAGCAACGCTGACCAGCTTCGTATCCTGATTGATAGAAAACTAAGTGGTATTGTATTTAAAGTTGTTTTATTTTGTTTTGAGCATTAAAGCAAGCAAAGCAGGGGCCGATTGATTAGTGCACACAATCGTTAAGGGAGTGCTAGTGTACTTACATTTAGTCTGTTTGAAGTCATCAAGTCAACTTACGCGTTTCTTACTGTTCTAAAACATTCATTCAATTGGCTTAGAAAGACTGTCACTTTACTCAACATCATTTCCCATAGCTACTGCGTAGCTAATGTGCTGCTTTTTCAATCATTTTTTGTTAAATATTTATTTTAATCTTTTGGCCGGAGAATATACTTCGATATTTTGCGTTGCTTAGAGAAAGTGTGATTTTTAGCAGATTTTGCGACTTTAAGTAGATTTTTCCTATTCCCTTCCTTTTACATCCTTAATAATCCACAATTCCAAGTATATTCATCTTTTTTGTTCCATCGGAGCATTTTTCTTTGCTAGTAGATCAATGCTTGTTGTTTTCTATCTCACGATTATTATCAGATAAAATCAATACTGTTCTTGCAGTGCACGAATTTTTTGTTATTTTTTTAAAATATGTACTTTAGGTCCGCGCTCCGCACTGCTTTGATTACAACGCAAAAAATGAGGAACAAGTGCGGAGCAAAAGTACATAAGGATTTTTCTCGTGTACTTTTGCTCCGCACTTGTTTGTTTAAAGCCTTGATGCATTTGATGCGGTGCGCGCAGTGCGAGTACATAAGCGAAATTCACTGTGCACTCGCATTCCGCGGTAAAATCGCTAAAAATGTTACTAAAAATAGAAATCTGCGGGGTCTAAGTAATCTGGGGGTTTCAACCTCTTGTTGTGAGGGGGGTACAACCATACGTGGGCAGCAAGAAATTTCTGGGGGGGTGCAAGATTTTTTGAAAGGTCAAAAAATGGCCTTAAAAATGATGGTATGGTGATAAAAACACCATTTTTCGACGTTTCTCATCAATCACTATCCATTGGCATCAAAAAATTGCGAAAAAAGCGAAAAAAATTTTCAAAAATTGAATTCTGGGGGGGGGTATTTTGATTTCTGGGGGGGGGTATTTTGGTTTCTGGGGGGGGTGCATACCCCCAAACCCCCCCCACGCCCAGGTGTGGGTACAACCCCCACGCCCATGTGTGAGTCCCACCACCTCAACAGTACCATTAGTCCCTCCCAACCACACCTGGGCGTGGGGGTTTGGGGGTATGCACCCCCAGAAACCAAAATACCCCCTCCCAGAAATCAAAATACCCCCCCCAGAATTCAATTTTTGAAAATTTTTTTCCGTTTTTTTCGCAATTTTTTGATGCCAATGGATAGTGCTTGATGAGAAACGTCGAAAAATGGTGTTTTTATCGCCATACCACCATTTTTAAGGCCATTTTTTGACCTTCAAAAAAATCTTGCACCCCCCCCAGAATTTTCTTGCTGCCCACGTATGCTCCCAACCATAGATGTGCAGCAAGGCCAGGCCTAGTCTTAGGCATGTGCTAAGTGTGCAACCGCACAGGGCCCGGAGCCCCAAGGGGCCCCCGATGGCCCCTTAAACACCAAGCAAGGAAAAATTTGGAGGATAATCGGCGGTCGCCATAATCGTCCGAGCTTGTATGTCTTAACGCTCCCATTCAGCAAATAGATACTAATTGACCTTTCTGTTTATGAAAATTTAAAAAGTTTCCGGCGCTGCTCACTAATTTCTCGTACCACCTATAGTCTGTTTCACATGTAACTACAGTTTTTCTTAGTTCTTGTTTTTACAATATGTTCTTATGATAATTGAAATTTTGTCGTAGTTGTGCTATAGAAAAGTTATTATCAGCAAACTGTTAGTTTGTAAGTCGAAATTTTGTATATGTGCGAGAAGTGGCGGATCTAGGATTCTCCTAAGGAGGGCGGTACCCCAACTTTTCCAAAAACAGTCAAAATTGTTTTTATCTAAAATCACTTTGACGCAACATTTTTCGAACAATCAACCTAACTTACTTGATGAGAGATGAAGAATATAGATCTTATAATGATTTTTATTTCCTATCGGTCATCGTAATAAGGTTTCCACCTTAATTATATTCATTTAGATTTTTATCGGTCTGGATGGAAGCTATGTATATTTTTACCTCAAGAATTATTTTTTGACAGTTAAGTTTATCATTCCTATGTTCCAGCAGGCATGTATCAAATGGGGAACTGGGGGACCAGTCCCCCAAGATTTTGTATGTAGATTATTTACTGTAAGAGTCACTCGGAGGAGTAAAACCGCATGTGCGAATTCTTAAATGCATTTGAAAGACCTTCAGAATAGAGTTGGCACACGTTTGAGCCAACAAGCCCAACATTTTTAGGAGCTCCGCGCCAGATTAATCGTTTTTGTATAATTTCTGTCATCTGAACGCCCAATTTTTAATAAGGCATCTTGAATATGACAAAATTTCATGGCGCCTAGCGCAAGAATATTTATTTTCTGGATTGATATGCAATGACCAGAATTGAGTATAGAGGAAATTAAAAATAATTCAGTAGAGTCGAACTTGAATGAATGTCGAAGCGTGGCTATCTTGAACGACATATTTTTTGCGATTAAAATGATGTAAATATTTATTTTTATTTTTAAGAAACTCTAAATCAACATTTTTGCCAAACTTACTTGTCAAGATAACTTGACTCTAAAATTCTCGTCCCCTAAATCTAGAAGGTCCATCTGGCTTTTGACTTTTTAGAGCATAAAATTCTAGAAAATTTCCGGTGCTTTGAGCCGAACGTTTCAGTGGGAGTGTATATATTGCTCAGTGCACAAATAAAGGTAATGAAAACATCCTTCCGCCTTAGAAATTTTCCGACTCGGAATTTTTGCCAAAGTTGTTTAAAATTCTAGCAGTTTTCGAATCTTGCACAAGAAATAATTTTGAACAAAAAAATTTAAAACGGCGAAAACCGCTTTTTTACATGAATACCGAAGTTGTACCAATTTTTGACTCGTTGAGGAAAACATTGGGATGCTGTGTCCCCACAAAAACTCTGGATTCACCGTCGAGGATGAATTAGACTAATAACTTGTGATGAAACAGATTAATAACTTGTAGCACAATGAAAGCAGATACTTTTTAAAGTCATGAACCATGGTTTAGCCTCATGCTCATATTCGTACTTTTCCGCCCCCGACCAAGGGGCACCCAAATTTTTTGTTCGCAGAGGGCCCTTAAAAGCCTAAGACCGGGTCTGAGCAAGGCTGATAAGGCTGATCTGGGGAGTCAGCCGATAGATGAGGAATCAAAAATGGAGTATTTTTGGTCAAAATGGTCTCAAAAACTAATAAAAAGCTAAAATAGCATTAAAACTACGTTATTCCACAGTTTCTGCTCAATTACGAGCATTTTCAAGATTTCAAATTTCTTCCATTCCGACCTTTATTTTGCCTCATTTTCCCCTGGAATTTCCTATTTTTCTATTCTGGAGGAGTCCAAACCCTCAGCCCACGTGCTTCTCTCCCCACCCCACTTGCTTCTCTGGTCATAACTGTCCCACCATCCCAACAGTCCCATCATCTGAACAATCCCACCACTCGATCAGTCCCATTGTCCCAACAGTCCCAACATTTGCACTGTTTTGACATTCACTTAAAATCCTTAGGGCCAGTTTAGCGCAATAAAGCTATATGATTAATAGGTATCAACCAGCCAGAGATTTACTGAACTGACCACCGCTGCACAGCCTGACCATTCGTTCTAGCGTGACTCATACAGTTCAACCCGGTATATGTAGTGTGAGCTGGGAATAAGAAACAAGAAAAATTAGTAAAAGTTTGTTTTTCGTACAATATTTACGAGCAGTAATCTTTACGAGTCACAAAGTATTTATTGGAAATGTTGATTGCAGCTGAAAATTTTTGAGTAGAAGGCGCAGGCTTGTGTGAAAGAGACTACTACTCCAATTTGTAAATGACTTATTTCACACTTGTAAAAATATTTCAATTTTTATATTTTTTTGCCCTATTTTTGTAATTCTCCATAAAATGTTCCCTTTCCTCAACGCCTGGTGGTCAGCTAACATTGACAAGTCTATTCCAAAACAGTTATCAATTCATGAGTTCATTATCGTCTCATAATTATAATAAGCCGTTCGGCCGACATCAAATTCCCATTTAGATTGCCATTGCCATACCTATAGTCCGTTTCATTTAACTTTGAGGTTTTTGAAAAAAAATTAGAGCGCCTACAGAAATGGTTTAAAACAAGAGTATAGCTGTGATATTCTAAACGAGTTATGGTGAGACACTTTTTATTGCCAAACCACATTATTTGCATCAAACGTTTAAACCACTTCTGAAGCCTGATTCACGTGGATTAAATTCAAAAGAAAACCGCAGAGTTAAATGAAATAGACTATACCTACATCATTAGAATTCAATAAAATCATATTAAAACATAGTTGCTCATAATTTTTAATTTTCCATTTGCTTTATTTCTTCGTTACAGAGTAATTCAGTACCTATGTTAAATTGCTTTTGTACCTGTACTTTGATATACAACCCCACGCCCACGTGTGCTCCTAATGCTACGCATATACGGTTAAGAGTGGGACCAATGCATGTATAGGGGTTCGTACTTAGACCAACCAATGGAAAAATGGTAAGTTATGCGGAAAAAATGAAACAAAGTTAAAACCAAAATGGATGCGAATCGAAAATTTTTTTAAACCGGCAATGCTGTGCATCGGTATGATAATTTTGAGACGAATGATATACATTAGATTTTACAATCACCATTCTGAAGGACGTCGACAAGATTTGCTAATAGACAATGTTTCCAAATCTAAAGGTATATATCTACATGCATAAATACTTTTGAACCGTTATGCTTCAAACCTGCCCTCGCATAAGCACAGATGTAAAGATTAAGCCAAGCTCAAGCCCTGATTATACTGGACCCGGCTGTAAACTTGGCTTTACTACCATAGGTGGGCAGCACCAAAATTCTGCGGGGGGGGGTGGGTGTGCAAGATTTTCTAAAGGTCAAAAAATGGTCTTTAATAGGTGGTATAGCGGAAAAACACTATTTTTCAACGTTTCTCATCGAGCACTTTCTTTGGCATCAAAACATTGCGAAAAAATTTTTCAAAAATTGATTGGGGGGTATTTTGGTTTCTTGGGGGTATTCGGTCTTCTAGGTTGTGCATACCCTCAACCCCTCACGCCAACGTGTGTTTACTACTCTCGAGGGTGCAGCTAAATATGATTTGGATAGCTTAGCTAAAAAGTACATGTGTTAAGAAGAACAAATGTCGATTGGTTAGAACCGGATAGAATATAATAAACAATCAGAACCGGTTAGCGACATTTTCTGTGATCACATAATGTCTAGTCTTGCACTTTCAGCACTAGTTAGCGCGTTATAGGTAACCAACCTAAAAGTTCTTACCTGTCTACCATCTCTGACTATAAAACACATCATATTTGCAGTCTATATAATATTGAAAATCGCGTTCTACTTGGCCAATGTTTATCCAAGGTAGTTCGTTCTTGCGAAAATCGGCATCTCCTTTTTACGCAGTCGATTCACGCTTGTTGCATCTGACTTAGAACGCATATGCCTGGATAATTTTCATTGCTATTACAGAAAATCGTTGAAGCTGCATTAGCCATTATCTCGGATTGCATTGCAGAAATTGACGCGTGGAATTGACATTCTTAATTTATTTGTCCTCACAAAAAATATGTTAAGCAGGAAGGAACAAACGAAAGCTTTCGTAATATCGGCTGTGCTTTACGGCATTTGGCACGCGACGGGCGAGTGGACCAAACTTCTATCTCCATTTTTGCAATGGGATTCCCAAATTACAATGTTTCAAATATCTATTATTTACGCCTTGGGTAATTTGTGCACACTAGTAGGCACGTTTATTATCGGTCATCTCATGGACACTAGCGGGCCCAGGTTAGCGGGATTTTTAGCCACAATTTTCTCCTTCTCGTACCATATCGCCTCAACGCAGGCTGGCGGCTTTGTTGGATTTTTGCTCATACAGCCGCTTAGATTAGGATTTTGCTTGAATCAAGTCATCGAATCGTATTTGGCATCCGTCACAGAAGCTAATCATCGCACTAAGGTTAGGTACTACAAATTAATTATACAATCGCTAAAAATTTGTAAAGGCTTCGAAATGCGGTACTATGGTACTTGATGAACGCTTTCGAACTTTTTTGAAGCTAAAAACCGTGTTTTGGCACTTAGCTATTTTGTTATTAATTCATTATTTTTTATGTCTGAATTCCTTATAAAGCGAAAATTTGAAACGCTGGTAATGAAATATAGATAGTCTTTCAGAAAAAATGGAATTATAGCACAAGATAAAATTTTTCCCGTTTATTTGAATTTTTTAATTGCATTTTCGCACGGGGTGTAAAAAACGTCTAAATTATACGCGAAGAAAGCAGTCCATATTGGAGAGTTGTTACGGAGTAAAATTGTTTCTGCGCCGGAAACTCGATTTATACTCCTGGATTCAAATTTAGGCGTTTCTTTCATATAGAATAAAATGTTAAGGCTGATCAGGTCGACACATTCAACTTCATTCGATATTCCTGCGATATCAAGTTTGATAAAAATATTGAATTTTAATCATTTATAAGTTCTAGCACTTTTTAATGGTTTCTCTGAACCATTGCTAATATATACGAGTGTGCATGTCATTATGATACTCCATCGATTTCTTTTGCAGAGAAACGCCTGATTTCTGTAGTACATGATGTTTGTTGCATGCAATTACGATTCAAAATAGAAAATGGTCATGTTTCAACGTCCCACCAGTTTCAAAAGCTCTCCACACGGTTTTTTGCATTCGGCAAACATTTTGGTAGCACGCTTGGCCGGTAACCAGGAAGCCCAGATTCCAGTCCTGGCTAGCCAAATTTTTTAACGCTATTCATTATGCATTTACAAAGATTTTTCGGAGGGGAAAATTTTAAAAACGTCCGAAATTCCTGAAAATTTTCGTCGCTTCGTGTCGGAATCATTGATTGTATGCTCCCAGTGTCTTTATAATCAGAAAATTTCATTAAAAAGGCAAATCGTTGCACATCTAGTCCTCAAAATGTCGTTAGACAATCCTAGACTCTTGCTCTTGCCTGTCGAATTTCAAGTTCATTTCGTTCTTGATACAGATCATAATGCGATTGGGTATACCTATTGGAATAGCAGCTATCGTAGGTCCATGGTTTGCTTCAAAAACGGCTGTGTCTTTCGATATACGCGGTTCAGTTATTTGTGCCGCTTTGGTCCTTATTGCTTGCTGCTTGCCATTACTGCTGTTTGTGTTGCCTATGCCAGCTCATTTACCGGACAGTAAAAAACCCAGGATGTTGCGTTTTAGTGATTATCAGGTATAAATAAAGTTGCAAACGTCGCAAAGCAGTAAAAACTGATTAAAAACCGTCATATTGATAGCCCCCAAGAACTATTTTATCAAAAATAAGCTTCATTAGAACCATACATTGCACGTGGGGGTTTTGGGTATCTAGACCCCCAGAAGAATTGAGGTAAAATGAAAGCAAAAAACGGATGAAAATTAAAAATTTTCTTAAAAAGTGCCTTAAATTGACCAGAAACTGTTTAATAACCAGAACAGTCAAAATTTGATGCAAAAACATAGCCGATTTGGTGCAAAATTTGGTACAAAAATTTACAAGATTTGTTGTAAAATTTTACACGATTAGTTGCAAAATGTGGTGCAAAAAATTCCGTAATTCGGTAATAATTTGTTAGTTATACTCAAACGAAGACTTGTCAGACGTGATTACACTGCATATCTCGATATTTTCGGACGAAAGATCTGTTTAGAGCAATTCATAATGCGGAAAGAATGTTCCACGTTGACTAAAACTAAATGAGCATATAAAGTCTTAAGTCGAATTTCCGGATTTATTTCTCCAACAAAAAGTTCAACAGGGGTTTTTTGGCCTAAGCAGGTTAGCTCTTCACGAATGAATCCATCCAAGCACTTCGACACTTTGCTTGCTCTATTGTCGCTGGTAAAAAAGGCCTTCTTGTTCAGAACGTTGGCTTTTATCAAAAGTGCCGCTTTCTGGACTGCAGCCGTGTTGTCATTTGCTAAAGCATTCAAAAACGATTCAATCTCCGTAAAATTTTCACAGTAGCAAATAGACACTTGATTCGTTTTCCGCATCTGGTAATAATGGCGTCTTTTCTTAATCATTCGCGAGAGTTTGAATCTGATTTTCCTTCAATTTGGTGCAAAATTTGACAAATGTGTGAATTTGGTGCACTCGGTGCAAAACAGTCAAATTTGGTGCAGAAAATGCTAGTTGAGTCCTTAAAATGTGTTTTTTCGACATTTCTCGACATTCTGTATCTCATAGAAGGTTAAAAAATTTGGTGCTGCACCAAAGTTTGATCTCTCTAGTAATAACTTAGTTTTAACGCTACTTCAGCACTTATACCTGTTTTTGAGATTATTTTGACCCAAGAAAGCTCAGTTATTGACCCTCTCAGACCGGTTGACCCCCCAGATCGGCCATGCTGTGCATCCATGATTGAGACTAAGAGTAGATGATATGTAGTAGAATAAATTTTATTCTGAGTGTCTTTTAGTTTCTTGTGGGAGGGGGTAGTACAGTCTAGACCCCACACATATGTGTGTTGTTCACCCCACGGAAGAAAGTGTATCATCCCCGCAAAAAAATTTTATCTCCCGCAGAATCGTCAAATTTTTAAGAATTGACTACGAATTGTGCATTTTACTAATTTTTCCCACAATTCTGACATATTTTTCGAATTTTCCGAACTTTCATCTTCAAACCGGTGCCTGTGCTCTGGCTCGTACGTTGAAGTGGGGTAATTTTGTTTTACTCTATTTTTATCATACATTTTTATTTGATTTTACAGCCCTGGTGCAATAATACGATTTAATTTGAAGTTTTTTGATAAATATCAAATGAATATTGCCCAAATGTGCAAGTACATTGGTCTGATTCTTATACATGTGATTATAAAGATTTTACAAAAGAACTTGAATTGCCCAAATGTTCCAGCACATTGGTCTTATGCTCTTGCATGTGTTTATAAGGATTTTACAAAAGAAACATGTTTGTTTCCTTTGATGTATTTGACATTTATCAGTGAAAGAACGTGAAGTGTATCGAATTAGTCACCGTAAATAAATGAAAAGTATTGGATCCTAGGCACTGTTTTTTTTTGTACGAGCCTCTTTGTACATGTACAAAGATCTCCGGAAAAGTCTCTGTACGAGCGAAAATTTTTTTGTACATATAACGTATAGATATGCTATTGAATGTACACATTTTTACATACTACTAGATTGTTATCTGTGACCCGCACGCTTCGCAAAAGGTGTAACTTTGTCCTAAATTCAGCTGGTTATATTAGTTCGGCCCGAAACGCCAAAATTTTCATGAGTCTTAGGTTGAAATTACACATAAAATTCGACTCAGTAAGTTAAAATAACTTGTGTTACACAATTATAAATAATAAAGCGATTGCAATGTGCTGAGTGAATCTCATAATAGACACCAATTTGCTTATGAATTTAATGCAACGCAAAGATAAAAGAGTCAATTTTATCTTCAAACGGCAGAAAACAGTGCAAAGTTGTTTAATAGTCCTTTTTTCTGCATAAAATCTTTATAAAACAGTAGAAATAGATGTAAAAGATGCTTAAATCTGTACAAAGATGCTTAAAGATAGATTTTGGAGTGTTTAATGCCAGCGCTTGGAGCTAAATACAATGTAATTATGATATTCGGCGCGAAGCGCCTAAAATTTTTGAAATTTTGCTAACAAATACTCAAAAAAGTGTTAAAATTACTATTACTTTGCCCCAAAAAGTCTTTGTACGTTGTACAAAGATGGCTCTGAAAATCTTTGTACGAGCCTCAAAATCTTTGTCTCGTACAAAAAAAACAGTGATCCTAGGAATAGATTCTTTGTATTTTTTGCGATAGCTCAACTTATACTAAGACTTGCTATGATCGTATTTAAAAATACAACAATTTGTGGAGTGTGAAACACGTTCCTTTATCTTGACTATGTGATTGGTTTAGTAATTCAAAGTACCTATTTTAGTCTTTTTACAAATGAGTTATATCACAAGAGCTTATATAAATATATGTAGTCTCTTCCATCTAAGTTTGCACTTTCCACTTAAAAATTTTCAAGCTACGTAAACCAGCGATTTTCTCCAATTACGTAGTATTAATCAGATAGTCGGTAATTATAAGTTTGCTGTATATGGTAATTAATTGTTATAAATCACAATTTAAGTGGAAAATACTAGAGTTTTGACTTATCAAGCTTTGCATGCGACTTTTGCTAAAATTTTGAGTTTTTGTTTCAATTTATTGCTACTTTTTATTTTATTTTTTTCGAATTTTAATTTTTTAAACTTATTTTATTTTTATACTTTTATTAAGGATTTGGCTAGCAATCAAGCGTTGAGAAACACATTATTGATCAGATGCCTGCTGGATGGGCCTTATATGACTTACGATAATTTAAGCCGGCAGTTTATTATTTCGCGTTTTATGACCAGCTACTCCGAAATGTCTTATTTGTTCGTCGTTTTGGGTTTTACTACGGTCTTTGCTAATACGGTTTTAATCAAAATTCTACAAATACGCTTTGACAAGCCACAGCGTTTACTGCAATTCGCACTTGTGCTATCTGCTGTTTCGTACTTCATTATCAGCTTTGCACAAGAATTCTACCAGTTTTTAATTATTATGCCTCTACAGGTAATTTTTATGACAAATTCGATGGAAATAAAGTCGAACTTTTATATTCTAATGTGATTTTAATACAGCAATTAGAACCAGGCATGCACGTGGTGGGTTTATTTTCTGGGGAAATGATGCAATGTGAAAGCCAAAATAGATGATAATTGAAAATTTTTTAAAAAGTGCTTTAAATTGACCAGAAACCGCGTAATAACGTAGTTTTAACGCTATTCTAGCGCCTATATCAGTTTTTGAGGTCATTTTGGCCCAAAGAGCTCTTTCTTTACTCCCCCAGACCGATTGACTACATTAGCTAATTGGGCAATTTTGAGGTTAGGTACACACGTGAGCTTGGGTAGGAGGGTATTAGACCGAAATACCCCGCAGATAATGGTAGATCCCATAGGAAATTTTAGACTTGTTTTTTCATTGTTCTGCCCCCCTCCCCGAAACCTCCCCCTAGAATTCTGTCGCTGCCCATGTTTGGTTAAGTACCTATGTCATTAGTCGGGAAAGCAGCACTGTGTCGATTTGTTACTTGCTTCAGGTAATAGGCATGTCAATCGTGTATGCTGAATTGGCTGCCCAAACCAGCAATAGCGTCGATCGGCATCAAATAGGTAAAGCTGTTGGCCTGGGCCATGCGGCCACTTTACTAGCTGCAACGATTTTTTCACTGACTGCTGGTTTTTTCGTCTCTGAATTTGATTTCAACGTGTGGTGTTATTTTGCCGCCCTTGTCTCGTTGGTTGCCCTTACTTTCGTGCAATACTATGGATCGTACATGAATTCACATCTCAAGCAACTTCCCAATAGACTGTCCTCCAGTTATTTGTCCGGTTAACATTGCCTAATTGCGGTTGTGGTTCAACGAAGAACTTTGATTTTCGCAAATTTTTACTATTTCTATTACGCACATAAATGTTTGACATTATTTTGTTTTTTGTTTTGGCTTCAAAGTTTTAGTCCCCCCAAATTGGGAAGGCCAGCTACACTACTGCACGTGCATGTCTGGCTTGGACCCCCTTGAGAATCTGACAGACCCTCAAAAAATCGATAGACTCCCAGAATCGAATTTTCGGTACCTTCTTTGGTCATTTTTGGTCATTGGTCCTATCGGACCCCCATCTAAATTCTTTCGCTGCCCATGTATGATAAAAAAATCCGGTTCGTAGTTGCAGTGATAAAAGAATGAATGGATGCTGCGAGGCCATTAAATAACTTCTTCGTAACAGAGCCCCAGAATATTTTGGAAAATGGGCACTTTAATGTAAAATTTTACAGAATCGTCGTTTTAATTTGGTTTCTTCCCGCAATTTCAATCAAAATCGTAACAGAATTAATTCGTCTAAATCTTGCTCCATCTTGAAAAAAACCAATTTTTAAACAAAATCGAGTTTAAAGCATGCTGTATATACACATGTACCCACCATTGGGCCGCACCAAAGTACTGGATGGGGGGAATGCGAGAGTTTTTTCAAAAGTCAAAAAATGGCCTTAAAATGGTGGTACGGCGAAGAAACACCATTTTTCAACGTTTTTCATCGAGCTCTATCCATTGGCATCAAAAAATTGCGAAGAAACAAAAAAATCAAAAATTAAATTCTAAGGGGGTATTTTGGTTTCTGTGGGTGCATACCATACGTGGGCAGCATGAAACTTATGGGGGGTGCAAGATTTTTAGAGGTCCAAAAATGGCCTTAAAAATTGTGGTATGGCGATAAAAACACCATTTTTCGACGTTTCTTATCAAGCACTATCCATTGGCATCAAAAATTGCGAAAAAAACGAAAAAAATTTTCAAAAATTGAATTCTGGGGGTATTTTGATTTCTGGAGGGGTATTTTGGTTTCTGGGGGTGCATACCCCTCCAAACCCTCCACGCCCATGTATGGTATCCACTAATTACAATACAAGCAACACAACAGTAAAAAATGCGGCTGGACAGAGTGACAATATAAAAATCAATGTTTGTGGCAATCCATGCATCGATTTTCAGCAGGATGAAGCCGGATGATGTATAAATGGAAGTTAGAACGACGGTCCGACACAGCACGGCACGGCATGCCGTATCCTGCTGGACTCGTACAAGACACTGCCGTATCCGACATGAGTCCGGCACGATCCGGCGATCGTGTCCCAACACTGCCACTGCGAGTTCCAACATTCATACAGCGAGTCATACATGGACGTTGTCGGGAAAGGGATTTAAACCCCTTTAAAATTCAAATCCCCAGAATCCGGCAGACCAGGCACATAGCTATCATGGGGAATTGGGAGGACAAGTCCCTAGAAATTTTGGAGATACAAATAATTTTTACGAGGGTCTCCCAAAAAGAAAAAGTTGAAAATTCTTGAAACGCATTTGAAAGACTGCCAGAATAAATTCTAACACACTTTAATCTAATAAGCCAAAACTTTTCTGGCGATTCGCGCCAAATTTATCATTTTTGTATAGCTTTTGTCTTCTGGACAGCGCAAATTTGAGTAATAAACAGGGTCCACCTAAGTATCACTGATTTAGCTTTCCTGCCATTAAGTCAATACTGATCGATAAATAATGAAACTTTGCAGGAATAATTCCTAGGCATTAGAATTTATTCTTACCAATTGTCATCACATTATATAAACCAGGCCAATAATTATAAACTACAACGTGATCACCACCATTTTCAATCATTTTGTGTAGGCGTTGACGATATTCCAAAAAACCTTTTCCCGCATTTCTACTGTAACTTCATCGAATTCTTGAATTATTCGATTCTTCAACTAAGGAATGTTTGTTGGACGTGTGGTATAGACCTTTGATTTAATAAAGCCCCAAAGGAAAAAGTCACACTGTGACAAATCAGGTGATCATAGTGGCGATTTTTAGAATATCATCAACGCCTACACAAAATGATTGAAAATGGTGATGATCACGTTGAAGTTTATAATTATTGACCTGGTTTATATTATGTGATGAAAATTGGTAAGAATAAATTCTAATGCCTAGGAATGATTCCTGTGAAGTTTCATCATTTATCGATCAGTATTGACTCAATGGCAGGGAAACTAAATCAGTGATACTTAGATGGAACAGGATGAATGCATCAATCTTCTGATGCATTGTGCAGAATTATTTATTTTTCATACTCAAAACAACGTGGCAGTACCTGTACTTGAAAAACCTTAGTTGGAGTAATATCTTCTATCACCCCCTATGCCCAAGTGTGGATGCAAATATGACTAACAATTTTTATAGAAATTCGGAATAACTAATTTGAAATAAATCACCAAAATCGTATAAATTTCTTAATTTTTGTCAAAAGTAATAAGAATTATTGTAATTATCATTTATTATTATTATTATTATTATCATTATTATTATTATTGCTATTATTATTATCATTATTATAATTATTATTACTATTATTGTAACGGGGCGCCGCCTCCCACCGTTACGTGAGCAAAATTTTACCCGCACCGGTTTCCCGGATCTTCCGCCCTGATTCGCGTGTGTAGTACTTTACTCGGGCTCTTGCTCACAACTGCGCAAAGTATTGAATAATATTGAGAAACAATGAAACATCAACCTCACGGGTTAAACTTCAAAGTAGGCATTTCTAGCCGTGTAGTAGCACTCCTGCTACACTCCTCCCCCTTTAGGAGAAAGCGTAAGCGCAGACAACCCCACAGAACGAACTCTGGGACCTCCAATTGTAACGGGGCGCCGCCTCCCACCGTTACGTGAGCAAAATTTTACCCGCACCGGTTTCCCGGATCTTCCGCTCTGATTCGCGTGTGTAGTACTAATCGACTACTCGGGCTCTTGCTCACAACTGCGCAAAGTATTGAATAATATTGAGAAACAATGAAACATCAACCTCACGGGTTAAACTTAAAAGTAGGCATTTCTAGCTGTGTAGTAGCACTCCTACATTATTAATATTGTTATTATTTATCATTATTATTATTATTATTATTATTATTATTATTATTATTATCATTATTATTATTATTATTATTCTGGGAGGCCTGCCGGATTCTGAATAATTCAATTTCGACGGCGTTTAACCCCCTTTCCCCGACAATGTTGATGTACGACTTGCCGTGTGAATGTTAAAACTCGCGGTGGCAATGTTGGGACGATGGCAATGTTGGAACTCGTGGTCATACATGAGCGTGGGGAGGAGGGTTTGGGGTATGCAACCCCCTGAAGACCGAATACCTCCCCCAGAAACTAAAATACCCCAGAATTCAATTTTTAAATTGCATGTTTTTTTCGCAATTTTTTGATGTCATTGGAAAGGCTCGATGAGAAACGTTAGAATATGGTGTTTTTCGCCATACCACCATTTTAGGACCCTTTTTTTACCTTTGCACAACCCCCCTGAATTTTTGTGCTACCCAGCTTTGCTCGTGGTGGCAATGTCGGGACTCGCGGTGGCAGTGTTGGGACGGTGGTAATGTTGGGACTCGCGGTGGCAATGTTGGGAATGGTGACAGTGCTGGGACTACACCGATCCGGCATGCCGTGTCGGACGAAGTATGAATGGGCCTTAAGTGAGGCGGCACTTACACGCTCATCGAGCTCATGCGCTGGTATTTATGCTGCTATTCTAGCTTTTGCGCCTTTTTTTGCGCTTTATGCTCACCTACTGAAAACTCTACCATGCTTAAGAAACGGTTAATCATTTAAACCAATTTAACCCGTCGAGATGACGTTTCATCTCCAATTTTCAATAATGCGGTTATTCATGGTAATTTAGCACTGGTTTGGCTTGCAAAGGCAACCCAACGCTGGCCAGTGGCGGTCATACGTGGGCAGCAAGAAATTTCTGGGGGCGGGTGCAAGATTTTTTGAAGGTCAAAAAATGGCCTTTAAAATGGTGATATGGTGATAAAAACACCATTTTTCGACGTTTCTCGTCAAGCACTATCCATTGGCATCAAAAAATTGCAAAAAAAAACGAAAAAAATTTTCAAAAATTGAATTCTGGGGGGGTATTTTGATTTCTGGGGGGGTATTTTGGTTTCTGGGGGGTGCATACCCCAAACCCCCACGCCCAGGTGTGGTGGCGGGTCTTCTAACCTTCCCAGTTTTTGGGCTTCCCGAATTACATTAGTATTCATTAATGACACTTGCTGACTTTCTTGACGCTCTAAAAACAATATTTTCTGCTTCAAAAGAGTAGTTTTGAACAAAAAAATTTTTGTAGTTCCTACAATGATTTCTCGAGCACTTTTCGGCGCTTTGTGTCGATTTTTGCATTAATTTTGCGAGTTTTTCATGTATAATTTTCGAAAATTCAAAACTTTTTTCCACACCAGATATGATTTGCGTTCTAAAAAACGGTAAAAAAACCGCCATTTTGAGTATAATGGACGAAGTTTCAGAACAATTTTTGATTTATTTGGGAAATTTGAGGTCCGCCCCTGTCAGAAAATCCTGGATCCGCTACTGCGACTAACGAAACATACTTATTGAGGTAGGTACGTTCAAAGAAGTACAGCATGGACGGTGGGGGTTAGTCGATCTGGGGTGTCGAACCGTGAGTTTTTTGGCCCGAAATGACCTCAAAGACTAGTAGCCTCAAAATTACGCCATTTCACAGTTTCTGGTCAATTTTAAGCACTTTTGAAGGAAATCCTCGATTTTCATCAATTTTTGGCCTATATGCCAAGTTTTTTTATTGAAAATTTCTTATATTTCCATGCTGGAGGTAAACCCCTCAATTACCCACGTGCAAGTCTAGTCCAGGCCACACATGGGCTGCATCAAAATTCTGGAGGGGGATCAGGATAGGTCAAATCGTCAAAACTGCTACTAAAAATAGGATTCTGGGGTCTACAGCTAATCTGCGAGGGTTTTCCATTTCCATGAGATACAAACCCTCCAACCCCCCACGTCCATGTGTGGTCTGGCTAGCCAATTAGTTTTCAACTGTTCTGACTCCTCAGCAACGGCTTCCTCTCACATTTTTATATGTACTGCACATATTCTTATATGTATATCTGCACATGCTGTAATTTTGCCCAGATTTCCTTTTAGATAGGTACCTAACTGACGGAATAAGTTAAGTCGACTAGAGTTTATTTTAGTTCAAATACACACGAGTGTATGAGAAAAATAAATGTTAAAGCACTGCAATATGCGGTCAGGCGAAACATTCGAAATAAATGTAAATTTGTACCAATTTCTCAGTGAGTCTTGCGTCTTTTTTCTTCTGATCGGCGAAATTTTTTCATTCAGTTCTAGGTAATTAATTAGAGTACGTTCGGCTAATTGCAACCTTTGCTCGTCCAACCATATTTGGACCGAAGATTTGTTATTGAATCGGCCTTTCGCCTTGCCCTTCAACATTTTCGAAAAATACACAAGATTAAATATATCGCTGACATCTTGTAGTACACTGATGTTCTCCGACTCGAGTAATTTTGAAGTAGTCCTGATCACAGAACGAAAAATCGATAGGCGAGATGTTCTAGTAACCTTTCGTCGGTGAGGCAAAATCAATCTTGAGCTTAAGTCCGGCTTAAATAAAGCATCCGATATCATCCTGAAGACGTGTGTCAGAGAAAGAAATTGAGATGGTACTGCTGCTCCTGCGGTGGTTCGTGAATTTTTCCTGTACGAATCTATTATATTCGGCTCCAAGAATAGATGGGGTACTACTTTTTTAGATCTAATGCTTATGACAAAACCATCAAGATTCTTCGGTAGCCAGTCAATCATCTTCGATTCTAAATGTATCAAGACTTGCGCTAATTGTATGAGAAGAAAGAGCACAGTATTTTCGTAAAGCTGTCTATCATAATTGGAAATGATACTATTACTCGCAAAATCTTCCACGTACTGTGTGAGTGTTACTAAGAAGTAGTTGGGCATGACCAATATTCGACACAACTGAACTTGCATTTGATCGACGCTGCCCTTATTACCGAAGCTGCAACTGGGATTCGCTGAGTGTGCCAAGCGCTCCGCTTGACTTTCTGACAAAAGTCGCGTTGGAAACAGCTCGATATAGTCCCTTAGCCTTGGAGGAAAGAAAGGCAGATCTTGATCCGTACCTAGAGCCGATTTCGATGCAGCAATCTTAAGTAAGATTGAGCGAAACAGAGATGCGTCTCTTATCATGTACCTGTACCTAAACATTTCAATACTAGCAAAGAAAAATGCTCCGATGGAACAAAAAAGATGAATATACTTGGAATTGTGGATTATTAAGGATGTAAAAGGAGGGGAATAGGAAAATTCTACTTAAAGTCGCAAAATCTGCTAAAAATCACACTTTCTCTAAGCAACGCTAAAAATCGAAGTATATTCTGCGGCCAACAGATTAAAATAAATATTTAACCATAAAATGATTGAAAAAGCAGCACATTAGCTACGCAGTAACTATGGGAAATGATGTTGAGTAAACTGACAGTCTTTATAAGCCAATTGAATGAATGGTTTAAAACAGTAGGAAACGCGTAAGTTGACTTGATGACTTGAAACAGACTAAATGTAGGTACACTAGCACGCCCTTAACGATTGTGTGCACTAATCAATCGGCCCCTGCTTTGCTTGCTTTAATGCTCAAAACAAAATAAAACAACTTTAAATACAATACCACTTAGTTTTCTATCAATCAGGATACGAAGCTAGTCAGCGTTGCTACTTGCCAGCAATTTAAAAAAATAAACATTACAGATTCCATTTATACACTCTTATCTGAAACTTTGAACGTTATTTAAAAAAGACACTTTTTTAGAGGCCGCAGAATATACTTCGATTTTTAGCGTTGCTTAGAGAAAGTGTGATTTTTAGCAGATTTTGCGACTTTAAGTAGAATTTTCCTAGTCCCCTCCTTTTACATCCTTAATAATCCACAATTCCAAGTATATTCATCTTTTTTGTTCCATCGGACCATTTTTCTTTGCTAGTACACTACTTTTAATTAGCGTGATTTCAGTACATCAAAAAAATAAATATCACATGTCAACCACTTTACACCACTGTTTTGTGCAAACAAACTGGCGTATCACATTTGGTTTATGGTTCATTTTTAGACTTGAGATTATGTCCAGACTCATAACCCAGAACTTGACAGAAAAAAACAAGACAGAAACACGTTTAACTCCCCCATTTTTTTGACTTTACACCTCCCGAAAAAGCTAAATACTGATGTACAAACGCAATTCGCTGTGACGCGTACCCCTTAGAAAGTACTTTATTTTTATCCTATTCGACCTCGCCCGACTTCTGAATAGAGAAAGTGGCGAACAAAAAATGTACAAACACGTATTTTCCACTGTCCACCACATTTTAAACTTTAAAAATCTGAACCTAACGCCCCATTGAATGTAAATAAATTCGGTTCGGGCCAGTTTGTTGCCCTTTGATTGTAGTACGTTTGTATGTGCCAAACTTATGTTCCGCAAAATATTTGATATGATTGACCAATGAAAATACGAAAAAAACCCTGTTTTTTCGCCCACTTTACACCTCAGATTTCGAACTTTACACCCCATAAACAACTCAATATTACGTTTTTTCGAACGCGGCTTGCTTCGACGTGTAGCCATTAGAAGTTACTTTATTTCTATTTTATTCAATTCATCCCAACTCATAACCGAAAAAGTTTGCAGAGAAATCTTGGACAAAATCTGTTTTTTTACTCATCCACTAGAGTGTAAAGTTTAAAACCCTGGTATTAACTGCGTATTGATTGTAGAAAAGTTTGCTGGTAAGCACAAGATAGCCCTTGATCCGTAGTACATATCTGTCAGAAAAAATTTCCTAAATCTCATAACCGGAGTTGTTGGCAGACATAAACAAGTCGAAAACTCGGCCAAAATGTGTCTTTTCACCCCCAGATTTTCGCACTCTTCATACTCCAATTCGAGAAATGAGGCGAAATTTAAAAAACAAAAAAGTGCTATCTGCAGAACCTAAATAGACGAATAAGTTAAATGAAGTGCATGGTTTTGCCAAGAGAATTAAAAAAATGAAAAAAGTCAGCATTCAGAAGATTCGAACCATCATTCTTTTCTTAAGACCGCATCCGAGAACGGAGTTGTCATCCACTGCGCTAACTCGACATATCGGAAGATTTCAGCTTCATTATACTATTTTGAAAAATGTTCATTATTCTACTGAAGTTTAAGAATAGTGCATTTATGATGATAAAAATAATTATTTATTAAAGAGAGCCAAAAACCTCTGAAATAAGGAAAATCTGTTCAAACAATATGCAATACGGAGTTATCTATCGGCATTAGAAAATAGGTGTAGGTATAATTCAACGTTCACCTCTTCCTACCTCAACAAACACTGGCTGTAGAAAAGTTTAAAGTTCAGATTCGTTATTCTGACCTTACGGAGAACATTAAAAAAATTCATCATCTACGACGCTCTGGGCGCAAAAATGCTTCTCGGTGTAAACTTTACACTCGTGCTTATACCGCAATATTGGGTGTATAGAAACAAAATAAGCTGGGATCTGTAACGCTAAGGTCAGGGCACCTTTTAAGCATAATTAGCATGTTCCGCCTACTTAGCGGAGTAGTTGAAGAAATATCGTTTTTCGTCTCGAACCCTTTACACTAAAACGATCACAAATGAAGAAATATTGCATTATAAGAAAAACAAAAAAATTGGTTTTGAGATTTTGCAACCCTCTACATTATAAAACTGATTGGACTGCACAGAAACCAGAACTGACTTAGATAAGCTGAAGGACACGCAAAGAGTAAAAAACACGTATACTTTACACTTTTGCGCAACAACCATCGGGTGTAAAGAAATTTTAAGGTCAGATTCGTAATCTACAGCTCGGGGCAACATTTTGAAAAAAATTGGCCCTCGGTAAATTATTTGATTTTTCGGTTTACACTTTACACGCTCATTGCTAACTCGGTATTGAGTGTAAACAAACAAAAAAAGACCGACATCGAATTTTTAATTATCCATCAATTAAAAAAAACCGCACCTCCCAGATGTATGCCGTTATAGCTGTGAGGGGGGAACAAATTTCGCACTCGCTGTAATAAACATATAAGAAAAAAGGAGGCCAACTATATTATAGGTAGCGCTATCGCGCTACCTACGATAAAAACGTAGTACATCCTACGTATATTCATATGTGTATAGATCAAGAGCTTCTAGGTTCTTCCATACACAGGACTTGCAGTAAGATAATTTACTTATGCATTCACTTTGAAGAAGGTTTTGGGCTCTCTAGAGCCCTACTACAAAAGCGATAATTTTTAAAGGAAGGTCAAAAACGGTGGAAAAAATCACTAGTTTTTCAACAAGTGCTAGAAATCGACCAAAAACTGTCAATCAGGTCTGTTTTTACGCTGTGATAACGTTAACACGGACTAAAGAGCTTTTTCTGACTGACTCACCCTCAGGTTGGCCTGAAAATCTACCCAGGTGCACATGCGCTTGTACACACCTTGAATCCAAACGAGACTTTAAGGGGTTTGAATGCTAAGGAGAACAGAAAGTTTTCTGAGTAAAATACGGCAAAATTAATACTTCAAACAGGACTTAATGCGAATTTAGAAGCTTTCGCACGATTTTAATAATGACTCCAATTGTTAACGACATTGAACCTAATAAAATAACACATTTACTCGTAACAGGGGTATTAGTGATTCCCCACCACACAGAGTTAGTCGCCTCCCATTCCCTAAAATCAGAATAAAAATTTGATATCCCCTTTCACGATTTTTGAATAAAATTAAATTTTTGACCGTTTTTAGGTGTTTTTTGGCCGTCTTTGGCACAAACCCCTCTCCCCTCAAATAGTCGGGAACCCCCATTCGAAATTTCGAGCTGTTGCATTGCTTGTATGAATATACTCGTACGTTTGCTTTTATCACAAGCTGTTCGTTTTGACGATAGCATTAACAGATTTCGAAAGCCTTCGATCAATTACTCCTAATATTTAAACTAGAAGAATCAGCGGCATAAGAAAAAATTCCATTAATAAAATGCATAAATTCAGCGTCTTTCTGATGTAGAACTGATGCCACAATAATGACAGCAGTCCAAGAATGCGGAAAACAATATTGTCCTGAACATCAGCATTATCTTTTTTAAGCAAGACAACCTTACCTTATTTAAACATATCAAAGGTGTTCAGCATAAAATTTACGCAAATATTGGGTGCAAAGAACACTTACGCTCAGATTCGTAATCCTGACGTTACATGAAACATTTTGAAGAAATTAAGCTTCAGCAATGCTTTGAAACTGAATTTAATTTTCAGTGTAAACTTTACATAACGAATGGGCGTAAAGAAAACATACAGTCAGATTCGTAATCCTGACCTTACGGAACATATTTAAAGAAAAATTAAGGTTTTGCAACGCTTTGGAAATAAAATGAATGTGTAGTGTAAAGTACACATTAACAATAAATAAATAGTGCAAACTTTACACAACTACTATAGTCTGTTTTACATAAATTCGAGCATAAATTCTGAGAATTTTCAAAGACAATTAACCGAGGGTTACGATTATTATATATCAGATCAGTGCTAGAATCTCAATTGTCAGCTTATTGTTGGAGACAGTTTTATAATTTATGAACAAAGTTGTGTGAAACAGACTATAGGTGTACAAAAACCTGACAGTCAGATTCGTAATTCTGATGTTACGTAGAACATATTGAAAAAATAAAGCTTCCGTAAGGCTCTAGAACTAAAATTAATTTGCAGTGTAAACTTTACACAACCAAAAATGTAAAGAATATTTTAGTCGGATTTGTAATTCTGATATTACGATCAACATTTATGAAAAAATTAACTCTACAATGGACAGAAGACAAGTATTATACGTAAACCACCTTGCACCGCTCTTGAGTGTAAACAAACGCGCCTAACTGGCTCATCACGTTTGATTCCTGATACATTTTTAGACTTGAGATCATGTTTAGACTCATAATCAGAGAATTTATTCGACCTATCCTGACTTCTAAACAAAGGAAGTGGCGCAAAAACGGATTTTAAAAATCTGAACCCAACTCCCCTTTGAATGCTAAGAAATTCGGTTAAGGTCAGTTTGTAGCCTTTTAATGGTAGTACGTTTGTATGTGGAAAACTTCTGTTCTGCAAAATCATAGGTAGCGCGATAGCGCCACCTATAATATACTTGGCCATCCTTTTTTCTTATATGTTCATCACAGCGAGTGCGAAATTTGTGCCCCCCTCACAGCAATAAAGGCACATACCTGGAAGGTGCGATTTTTTTTAATCGATGGATAATTAAAAAATTCGATGACCGCCCGTCTTTTTTTGTTTACACTCAATATCATGTTAGCAATGAGTGTGTAAAGTGTAAACCGAAAAATCAAATAATTTGCGGAGGGCTAATTTTTTTTAAAATGTTGCCCCCGAGTTGTAAATTACGAATCTGAACTTAAAATTTCTTTACACTCAATAGTTGTTGCACAAAAATGTAAAGTATACGGGTTTTTTACTCTTTGCGTATAATGTAGAGGTTACAATATCTCAAGGACCTTTTTTCTCTTTTAACGCAATATTTCTTGATCTGCGATCGTTTTAGTGTAAAGGCTTCGAGACGAAAAACAAAATTTATTCAGCTACTCTGCTAAGTAGGCGGAACATGCTAATTATGCTAAAAAAGTGCCCTGATCTTAGCGTTACAGATCCTAGTTTATTTTGTTTCTATACACCCAATATCGCGTTATTAGCACAAGTGTAAAGTTTACACCAAAAATTCAAATGATCGGCGGAGGGCCAATTTTCTTTTTGAAAATGTTTTCCCTGATTAGTCGGTTACGAATCTGGTCTTATAATTTCTTTACACTCATTACTTGTTGCACAGGAGTGTAAAGTAGACGGTTTTTTACTGTTTTCATGTGCACAAGCATATCTAACTCAGTTTTACATTCTATGCAGTCTGATTGGTTTCAAAAGGTAGACAGTTATAAAATCTAGGGGAGATTTTTTTAAATTTTTTCGAAAAAGTAATATTTTCAAATTTAGAGGCGGTTTATTGTAAAGAGTATCGGACGAAAAAATATTTCTTCCTGCCATATTCTCCACTTAGTAGACAGAACGTGGTAATTATCTTTAAAATGTGTCTCGTCCTAAGCGCTACACGTCAAATTTATTTTCTTTCTTTACAATCGATATTGCGTTATTAGTGCAGGTTTAAACTTTACACTGAAAAATTTTTTTCCGCCCATTGCGTCGTGGATGAAGAATTTAAAAAAAATGTTCCCCGTAAGGTCAGAATAACGAATCTGACCTTTAAACTTTTCTACAGCCAGTTTTTGTTGAGGTATGAAGAGGTGAACTTTGAATTATACATCTATTTTCTAATGCCGATAGATAACTCCGTATTCCATATTGTTTCATCAGATTTTTCTTATTTCAGAGGTTTGTGACTCGTCTTTAATAAATAATTATTTTTATTATCATTAATGCACTATTCTTAAACTTCAGTAGAATGATGAATCTTTTTCAAAATAGTATAATCAAGCTAAAATCTTTGCTGCGAGACTCAATTAACGTGCATTGTGTTGATAGACAGGCACCTAATCATATGTTCCTATATGTCCCCATGTTAAAAAACCTGCAGCGTAATAAGTATAGGATGTTGTTTGAAAGTAGGAAAATGATTTTAGATTTTTATCTTTTGTCCACAATACAGCGAAATCATAAGTGATTAAGTAATAAAATCCGCCGATATGTTGAGTTCGTGCAAGTGGCTGACGTATCCGTTCTCGCATGTGGATTTAAAAAAGAATAATGGGTTCAAATCTTCTGAATACTGACTTTTTCATTTTTTAAATTCTTTTGGCAAAACCATGCACTTCATTTGACTTATTCATCTATTTAGGTTAAGTAATCCGCTGGCTTCTTCATTTATCGTTTTGTAAAACTCCAAATTTATGTTTACTATTTTACTTTAGGGTAAGTATTTGATCATAGGTACCGCGTTAGCGCGTACCTATAATATACTTGGGTACCCCCAAATCTGTGCACCCCCTACAACTATAAAAGGACACATCTGGGAGATGCGGTTTTTTTAAAAGAAAGATAATAAAAAATTCGCTGTCTGTTCTTTTTGTTTTTCTTTACACTCAAAACTGACTGTGTAAAGGAGGTGTAAAGTTTTGGCGTAACGTTATAACATACAGCGAATTTTAGGGTTTTTTTACCGGGCTAGTGGACAACCAAGTATTGACTCTTCAAACAATTTAATAGCATAGATTTGTAGATGAAGGAATTCTGCAGATGAAGCTTTTTATGTTTTTTTGAATTTCGCCTTAGTTCTCGAATGGGAGTGTAAAGAGTGCGAAAATCTGGGGGTAAAAAGACACATTTCGGTCGAGTTTTCGACTTGTTTATGTCTGCCAACAACTCCAGTTATGAGTTTTAAGTAGAGATGTGCCAGGCCCCGGCCCCGGCCCCGGGCTGGGGCCAGGGCGGCCCGGCGCCGGGGCCGGGGTGCTGCAAAAAATAATTAAAATGCATGCAATGACTGCGAAAAGAGACGTTTTATGAGTCAGAAAGCATAAAAATCGTTACTCGTTTCAAAGCATTAGCAATTTCCTTTAATAATCAAAGTCTACGCATTTTAAATTAGCACTGAATGTGTCATTTTTAAGGTATTGCATACTCGTTTAAGAAATCCAGTGACAAATAAGTACGTCAGACAGATCGAATTCGAATCGAGGTAATAAATTAGGAACAAATTGTGACAAACAAAAAGTATTCGAATTTTTTGTTGAAAACTTCTGGCTAATAATTTTTTTAAAAATATCTCAAATATGTATGATCTGATTTTGAAATCAATTTCAGTAATATATCCTCTCTGATTAAAAGCTGACTGGTGGAGGAGAAATAAAGGGAATCAAAATCGGCGAGTAAACAGATAAGTGTTGTGAAAAAAGAGGAAATGGACCTAAAAGATAGTTTTTATAGTTTAACGAAACGACTTATTAGTTGCTATTTTGTAGCTTGTAGAACCTGCTTTCTGAATATATAATTTATTTTAAAATTGCTTCAAAATCAGGCACGTAGCTGGCCCTCATATTTGGGGAGACCAACACCAATTTTGGGGGTCTAAGCCTAAAAAAGGCCAAAAATAGCACAAAATAACGTGTAAAAAGTCCTATTTTTCCGGTTTTTTTTATGAATTTTGGGGGTCTGGACTCCCCATTCCCTCCACTGCTAGGTGACTGTTCAAAATTGATTTAATTAGAATAATTTATAAGTTGCTGTCGCCAAAATGGCGGCGCCAAAACTTCGTAGACCCGGTATTTAGAAAATCAAACAATTGTTCATTAAGTAGTGCGCCATATTCGCACGACTCGGTATCTCAATAGCATGTTTTAATGTACAACTTTAGGCCCCGGCTAGGCCCCGGCCCCGGCCCCGGCAGAAATGGCGGCCCCGGCACATCTCTAGTTTTAAGTTATTTTTTCTGAGAGAAATGTATTACGGATTAAGGGCTATCTTGTGCTCACCAGCAAACTTCTCTACAATCAATACGCAGTTAGTACCAGGAGTTTAAACTTTACACTCTAGTGGATGAGTAAAAAAACAGATTTTGTCCAAGATTTCTCTGCCAACTTTTTCAGTCATGAGTTGGGAGTTGTTTATGTGGGTGTAAAGTTCGAAATCTGAGGTGTAAAATGGGAGAAAAAAAATTTGTTTTTCGTATTTTGATTCGTAAAGCATCTCAAATATTTTGCGGAACATAAGTTTGGCACGTACAAACGTACTACAATCAAAGGGCTACAAAGTGGCCCGAACCGAATTTATTTACACTCAATGGGGCCTTAAGTTTACAATGTGATGGACAGTGGAAAATACGTGTTTGTCCATTTTTTTGTTCGCCACTTTCTCTGTTCAGAAGTCGGGCGAGGTCGAATAGGATAAAAATAAAGAACTTTCTGAGGGGTACGCGTCACAGCGAATTGCGCTTGTTTACATCAATATGTAGCTTTTTCGTGAGGTGTAAAGTCAAAAAATGGGGGATTTATACGTGTTTCTGTCTTGTTTTTTCTGCCAAGTTCTGGGTTATGAGTCTGGACATAATCTCAAGTCTAAAAATGAACCAGAAACCAAATGTGATACGCCAGTTTGTTTGCACTCAACAGTGGTGTAAAGTGGTTTACATCTGATATTTATTTCTCCTCGGGTCATTGTGGAGACTTAATTTTTCACAAATGTTGATCGTAATATCAGAGTAATATCAGAATTACGAATCCGACTGAAATTTTCTTTACACTTGTGGTTGTGTAAAGTTTACACTGCATATTAACTTTAGTTATAGAGCCTTGCAGAAGCTTGATTTTTTCTAAAGTCTAAAAATGTACCATGAATCGAATGTGAGACGCCGGTTGAGCGCGTTTGCTTACACTCAATAGTGGTGTAAAGTAGTTTACAACCGATGTTTATTTGTTCTCGGTTATTGTGGAGACTCAATTTTTTCATAAATCTTAATCGTAACATCAGAGTAATATTAGAATTACGAATCCGACTAAAATCATCTTTCGCTCTGTGGTTGTGTAAAGTTTACACTGCATATTAACTTTAGCTCTAGAGCCTTGCGGAAGCTTAATTTTTCTCAAAATGTTCTATGTAAAATCAGAATTGGGAATCTGACTGTTAGTTTTCTCTACACCTAGTAGTTGTGTAAAGTTTGCACTATTCATTTGTTGTTAATATGTTAATATATTAATATTGTTAATATATATTTTACGTCCAAATCTGAGTTCGTGTTCCTTACACTTGATATTTGCGTAAAGTTTATACTGAAAAAGTTTGTTTAAATAGTGTAAGGTTGTCGTGTTTAAAAAGGATAATGCTGATGTTAAGAACAATATTGTTTTCCGCGCTCTTGGACTGCTATCATTATTGTGGCATATTACTGTATGTGTTTACTGACTGATGTACTCAAATCATGCTAATTAAAAGTAGGGTAATAGCAAAGAAAAATGCTCCGATGGAACAAAAAAGATGAATATACTTGGAATTGTGGATTATTAAGGATGTAAAAGGAGGGGACTAGGAAAAAGCTACCTAAAGTCGCAGAATCTGCTAAAAATCACACTTTCTCCAAGCAACGAAAAAAATCGAAGTATATTCGGCGGCCTCTAAAAAAGTGTCTGTTTTAAATAATTTTCAAAGTTTCAGATAAGAGTGTATAAACGAATTCTATAATGTTTACTTTTTCAAATGCTGGCAAGTAGCAACGCTGACTAGCTTCGTATCCATATTAATAGGAAACTAAGTGGTATTGTATTCAAAGTTGTTTTATTTTGTTATGAGCATTATAGCAAGCAAAGCAGGGGCCGATTGATTAGTGCACACAACCGTTGCGGGCATGCTAGTGTACCTACATTTAGCCTTTTTCAAGTCAACTTACGCGTTTCCTACTGTTTTAAACCAACACTTTCTTCAATTGTCTTGGATGCATCGATGTTTGCTATTACATTCAATTAGCTTAGACAGACTGTTACTTTACTCAATATTATTTCCCATAGCTACTGCGTAGATAACGTGCTACTTTTTCAATCATTTTTATGGTTAAATATTTATTTTAATCCGATGGCCGCAGAATATACTTCGATTTTTTGCGTTGCTTAGAGAAAGTGTGATTTTTAGCAGATTTTGCGACTTTAGGTAGCTTTTTCCTAGTCCCCTCCGTTTGCATCCTTAATAATCCACAATTCGAAGTATATTCATCTCTTTCGTTCCATTAAAACATTTTTTGCTAGTATATATATATATATATATATATAAATTATATATATATATATATATATATATATATATATATATATATATATATATATATATATATATATATATATATATATATATATATATGTATATAAAGCATGATCAAGACAGAAAAAAAATTGGAACTGAAGTAAATTCTAAGAGCGGTATGAGTCTTAATATTCAAGCAGATTTCTTACCAAAAATATAACGTTCAGCAGTCGGCAATCCTGAAAGAAAAAGCATTAAATGTGAATATTGACCCTATACAGTGAAATGCGCCCATCAGATCAAACGAAAAATGTTAAAAGGTTCGCAAGATTCGAAATAGGAGTAATCAGACTGTCAGGCATAGGTGCAAAGCATGGCAGATCAGGTTAGCCAATCTGGGAGGTCAGAAGTAGGGCGCTTTTTTGAGCCAAAATGATCTCGAAAAGTGGCATATATGCCAAAGTAGCACTAAAAATACGTTATTTCGCAGTTTCTGGTCATGGTCAAGGACTTTAACCCTTGGTTGGCTGTGCGAAAACACACAAAATCTAAAAAATTGAATAACTTGGTGAATATTCGACGAAAAATAATAAACAATAACTGGACAATTAGGTTATTGCTTATGCCACAATAGCTGATCCTAAACTGCAGAAATTGTTTTTTGTGACTTTGAAAAGAGTGCTTTGTTGAAATTCTTTTTTTGCATTTTGTCCAGTGAAGAAAGTTTTAGGGGCTGAGATAAGGGTATAGTGTTCTATATTCATTTCTTTATATTTTGCACCTAAAAAATGTTTTAGAAACATTGATTTTCGCTGAAGAAGAATAAAAAAATAAAAACTAAATTTTACATAAATGTGCACGTGCGGAGACGCGCGCACACTTTTGAGGCATTTGTTTTTTTATTTTTCATGGTTCTCTGCCGGAATTTGTACTTATTATAACATTTTTTAGTTCAAAATGTAGAGAAAAATGTAGAATAATATAGGAATATTTAATTTGCTTTATCTTGGATTCCAAATTTTTAAATGACAAAAATTTTTTTTTGACAAAAACTCATTTTTTGGTCATTTCTGTCATTTCTACGATGGCAATCTCAATGTTCTGAACCGTTTTGGTTATCTTCAAAATTCGTTGAGCTATATCGATTTTATTTTGAAGTTGGGTCCGGGCCCACAGCCATCTGAAGGTTAAAAAATTTTCAATTCTCATCCATTTTTGGCCTTCATTTCGCCTCATTTTCCCACAAAATTTTCCATTTTTATTAGGGTCTACGTGCATTTCTGCTGTCAAGGAATCGAAAATATGTGTTTACTGCATATGCTCGTATTTTATCACTCCTCGCAATATATACATAAGTACAAGTTAATTTTACAAATAAGCAAGTCATTAAGTACGCAACAGATCGGCCAGTTGCTAAAAGCCAATCTTATTTATTTACGACGAAGAAAACGCTTATTTTTGAAGAAAAATGTGAAGGATCAGTTTTCATTTGGAAATCAAGGATAAATGATCTATTTTCAGCGAACAAAATCTGAAAATGTGATTACAGCGACTTGAGCTACAATGTGGAATTCAATGTTTCAGACTATAGAGGCAGCATAAGAACAGACAAGAAATGACGTTCATACATGGGAGGAGACACAATTCAGGGCGGAGTCTGGGTGGTGTAAAATTGACAAAAATTAAAAAAATGCCAAAAATTAAATTCCAATAATCCATCTATTTTTTGGGGTCTACCGGATTCCCACGTTTGGTGACCACACGTGGGCGTCGGGGATATGTACCCCCCGGAAGGCTGGATACCCAAAAAAACAAAATGGCCCCCCTAGAATTCAATTTTTGAACTTTTTTTGTTTTTTCTTCGCGATTTTTTGATGCCAATGGATAGTGCTCGATGAGAAACGTTAAAAAATAATGTTTTTAGCCATACCACCATTACTTCCCTTGGGTTCTTCAGATTGATTGCTTAAGATATTCAGCAATAGGAAAATATGTTTACTTCTTTGATATCCGCATTAGATTCGATTTGTCCAGCGTAAAAAACACTGTGTTTAGTCAATAACACAGGTGACGACGTTCTTATAAAGAAATCTGACCACTTCCAATTCTTTAGATTAACTGGTGTATTTAAAGACTTTATCCAATCGTCAGCTAGAGTTGGTTGACGTAATGAAGCCAGGATCAGCCTTTGCAATGATATCATCTTTGCATAATTTTCCACGACACACACCGCACTAATCCTATTGCAATCATTCTTGTCAAACACATCTTGCAAATCCTCATTCCAGCATTCGACTTCTTGCGACAATGTCTGATACTCTGGTTTTCCATAATTGCTTGAACTTTTTCTAGCGAAATTGAATTGTTTTGATGGAATCAACTTCAATTCTGTGGCGCCGTCAACTGAAGCTGTACGACGAATGCTAAAATAACTCTTATTTTTATTCTGCCAAACCTGTATGTTGAGAGAATGCATTTTTATTTTCATAAAGTTATCGCTCTTCTAGGAGCCATGTACCTACATACATACGTCCTCAATACTAATTACGAAATAAGTCAATAAACGCAGCTACAAATCTTTGAGTGACACAACAGGCAATAAAGCTAATTTAATAGAATACGATATAAAATCTAGTGAAAAAGGTTCTAAATTAAATAAAAAGCTATACATATTGATATGCAATTGTTTTTATCTGATTTATAATTTTCATGTAGTTATATAAATTACGAAATAGTATCAAGTTTTAAGATAGTGCTTTGGTCACTATCTGATCTAAAGTTCGCGTTGTAAAACAACCTTTTCTTTTATAGATGTATGTAGTAGACATAAATGCAAACCATGGTCGGCCTGGGGATCAATTAGTGAGCTTATTTCTTTAAAGCGACCTCAAAAACTGGCACAAATGCTAAAATCGTGTTAAAATTATTTTAATCCACAGTTTTAGGTCGATTCCACAAGCACTTTTAAAAATTTTTTCTTTCCATCCATTTTTGTCCTTCATTTCGCCTGATTTTCCTAGAAATTTTTCCATTCTGTGTGGTCCAGCAGACCCCCGAACCCCCACGTGCATGTCAGGTTGTAGGTTTGTACGTAGGTTGTTCTGCACTATGAATTAGCCGGGTTGAACAAGTTTAATAAAGCGGTAGTGGTTTTCAAAAATGCTAAAACGTTAGAACAGAGCGAGAGCCACCATAAATCAAACTGTATTGAAATGTAATTATCAATTACTCGGCTGCTCTGGCTCTTGATTTCTTTGATTTTTTTTCGTAAAACTTAATGTTTTCCCTTCTAATTTTGAGACCCCCACCGCTACGTTTTTGTGTGGTAGAAAAGAATTGAGAGTTCAATAGTAAAGACCATACGTGGGCGTGGGGGATCTGGAGGAGGTTTACAACTCCGCAGAAGTTGACTCTCCCCGAAGATTACTGTAGACCCCTAAATTCTATTTTCGGTAACATTTTTGGCGATTACACCCAACCCAGACCCTTAAAATTTTCTTGCTGCCCATGTATGGTTACTAAATGATACAAAAATATTACCTAAATGACTTTTTCCAGACCGTTCGCTTGATTCTCGCGCTGCTATTGGTCTTGCTTCTGATTTTGAGCGCTTATCTTTTAAGCCAGACAACATGTCATTCGATGTTGATAACTTTCTATGATCCTTAGATGCAGTCAGCAAGATTCTTCTACCTCCTTCTGACCAACTTTGACGATTTTTGGTACGCCGATCAAAAATATGTGGATCGGAATGAATTTCGTATACATCTAATACCTCTGGACTTGATCCAGTCTCTTGTTTCTCTGTAAATCTCGTATCTACGGTATAACGATTGGAAAAGTTCGAGTTTCCAGTTTTATTCAAATTTGAAGTATCATTATCAGTAATAGAACTTCTTAAATTTTTATCGAACGATCGATCCAAGTGCCGAAGATGACTCAATCCGAAAATCGCCCGTCTAATGCTTTCATATTTTGACACTTTCTTTAGCACTTCGTCATTCGCAATTCTGGAATTGCAAACTTTTTTATTTTCATAAGGAGTATTCGAAGCTTTAGTGAGGAGACATGATTATATAAAAGCTTAAGAGATAGTTCGCTAATGAAAAATAGAGTATTTTGGTGAATCAAGCACTATAATAAGAAGATTTAATTTACAGCAGCTTCATCAGATAGCTCATTATTTTCTACGCTATGGCAAGAATTTATTCATAAGTTTGATACTATTGTCTTGCAACTGAAACTATCTATCTTTCCTTCTTTTTAAAGGACCAGTCGTCACGAACATGACGTCTTGTTGGTGCGGGAATCGCGGGGGAGGGTTTTGACCCCCATATAATGGCTACTGACCCCCGTAAAAATGGCTACGACCCCCAGAATAGTCGATTTTCCGAAGAAATAATACAGCTGTACTTTTTAAGCACTTTTAGCCAACTTTTGACTGAAAAGTGTCAAATTTTCGGCACTCGCGCCATTTACTCATTTTTCGTTGTATTTACACAACTTTTTTCAAATTTGTTCGAATGTTTTTTTCACGTTTTTTTGTTGTAGAAAGAACGGGCATTGTCCGAAACGTCGAAACAGTGATTTTGACATGTACCCATTGTATTTGGCCCAAAAAGGCACTCTTAACAATTTTTCGGCGCTGACCTTCATATTTTCTATGCTCTGCTATACATACATACGAATATGATTATGAATGCTACGCTACTTTGATCTCAAAGAACATTAGCACCAGGCCCGGCCTTAGATAGTTGGAGGCCCTGGGCCAAAAGCAAAAATGGTGGTCCCCAAAAATTTATTGGTCATTTTTAGTAACATTTTTTTTCAAAATTGCAAGATTGTACTCCGTACATTATGTAAGGACTTACTTTATTTTTACACAATGTTTTCAATCAAAAATTACACAAAAGCAATTTTACGAGATTTAATGTTTGAAAATTCTTGTATCATTTCAGAATAGTCCAATGAAGCAGCTGTATCTCTTTCAATTGAGATTAAGGCTAAACTATTCAAGCGTTTTCGCGTCATTGTTGAACGTAAATGGGTTTTAGTCAATTTCAATTTTGAGAAACTTCGTTCACCAGAGTCAATAAAATTCGAAATGCCACTGATACATTAGGAAGCGTATCAACCAGATTGTTTTCATGAATCAATTTTAGAACATTTATTGCTGTGGTTTTTGATGGAATAAGATTGATGAACATTCTCAATTCATTACAAAGATCATTTGGATCAATATCTGCTGAGCCAGCCTGATCAGTTCAAATCGAATTTAAATTTTTTACACTGGGCCATTAATTCTTCTTTAGTCATCTTCTTAATGTTGTCGTAATTATAAAGAAGACCTGGGCAATTTTAAAGTCCACAAAAATTTGAGCAACTATAGCAGGCTATAGGCTCTTGTTACCAGTGGCGGATCTGGGATTTTCTTAAGGGGGGCGGTACCTAAGGAAGGCGGGCGGGAAATTCTAACTTGGGCGGAAAAATTAGCCGTTTTAACCCGGAAATCGTCAAAAATCGCTAAAAATTATTAATTTTGCGCAATATTTTGCCAATGGGGGGCTTCGGCCGCCCCCCTAAATCCGCCCCCTGCTTGTTACTAAAAAATTCATGTACGCTTATACACACACCAATTGACCTAGGCGTGGGGGTTTGGGGGGTATGGACCCCCGAAACCAAAATACCCCCCAGAAATCAAAATACCCCCCTAGAATTCAATTTCTGAAAATTTTTTTCGTTTTTTTCGCAATTTTTTGATGCCAATGGATAGTGCTTGATGAGAAACGTCGAAAAATGGTGTTTTTATTGCCATATCACTCATTTTAAAGGCCATTTTTTGACCTTCAAAAAATCTTGCACCCCCCCCCCCCCCAGAATTTTTTTGCAGCCCACGCATGCACACCACTAAAGAGACTAGAGTCAATAGTAGTTAGGCCTGCTTCCCTAGATCGCAACGTTATAACATCGCCCAGGCAAGTTATAGCATAGGCGAGGACGTAAAAATCTGCTCCTGGTTTTTCTCAGGGAGCAATGCTGTAGCATATGCTGTGCTTAAGCATAGGGACCTGCTCGGGAGGGGGCGAGCGTCAGCCCAGGGCCAGGGAGGGGGAATTTCCATGGGGGAAATTTCATGGGGGAAATTTCCCTAGGGGAAATTTCCTGAGGAAAACTTGAAATAACTCACAACCAGCGGTCGGAGATCATTGAAATTTAAGGTTAGGATTAACACTATTAGCAAACTATTACAAAAATTTTGATGGAGCACGGCTATATACCAGCATTAGTTTACACTTTTCCCTAACTCAGAACCATGGCCGGATTTTGTTCAAATTTTCAGGAATTGATGTATAGACATTAGCTGTGCTATGTACGGAATTTCAGCGCGCAGCCTACAGTATACCAATTTACTTTACACTTTCTTATATATTACTATTACTTTAGAAATAGAGGGCGGATTGGATTAAAATTTTAAGGGTAGAATAAATATCCTATTAGAAAAACTATTACAAGAGTTTTGTGAAAATACCTACAGTATAACTCTTAGTTGTGCTAAGTATAATTTTAGCGTGTTGTGTCTGGAAGGTATACCACTTTATTTACACTGTATAGCACTCATTCCAAGAATCACTAGCCGGATTTTGGTTCGAATTTTCAGGATATGATGTACAAACATAGTTGCTATGTACAAAATTTTACACGCAGCATACAGTATACTAGCATTAGTTTACAGTTTTGCATAATTCAAGACCAATGGGCGGATTTTGCTTGAATATTCAGGATATGATGTACAAACCTTGGTTGTAAGAGTACAGAATTTTAGCGCGCAGTCTAGTTAGTATACCAGTTTATTTTTACACTTATCATATTCCGCATCATGGATCTTGTTCAAATTTTCAGAACATGACATATAAACCTAAGTTGTGCTATGTACAGAAGTGTTTGGCGCAACTATATACCAAAGTATTTACACTTTCTCACATAGCACTATATTCCGCGGTTACCGTTGACAGTTCAAATTTTCGTCGCAGCAATTTGCAAAGTTATGTACACAATTTCAGAGCGCAGAGCGCCAGTATACTAATTTACTTTACATTTTCTCGCATAGCACAAATTTTAAGGATATACGCAAACTAAAGCTGTGGAAATATGTACAAAATTTTAGCGCACAACCTAATAAAAAAATAGATTTTTATTGTGTCGTCTTTATAATGCTCGATTTTTCAGCAGTACGCACGATTTATTATATGGGGTGCTTGCCCAAAAAACGAGCAACCACACAGGCAAACATTGCTCAAATTTGATTATCATGCTATTTTGAGCTCAAAGTTTGGTTTGAAAAACGTTGAAAAGCGGTGATCTTTTGCCTGTGCCGTTATTCTGTGGAATTTTGTCCCCGTGTTACTTTATAAACTTCCACACAAATTCATTAATAAACACGTTACTTCATTCATGTCATCAGTATTGATCTAAAAATCAGCAAAGTTTGGAATATTTTTGTAAAGTTTGGAATATTTTTGTAAAGTTTGGAATAATTTTTGTAAACTTTGGAATATTTTTGCAAAGCTTAAATATTTTGTAAAGAAATAATTTTTTGTAAATTTTGGAATATTTTTTTAAAGTTTTAAATATTTCTTGTAAAGTTTGGAATATTTTATAAAATTTGGAATATTTTTTGTAAAAGTTTGAATAGTTTTTGTAAAATTTGAAATTTAAATTTTAGATGCTTACATAGTACTTTGTATAATTTGAATATATTTTTTGTAAGTTTGGAATATTTTCGTAAAGCAAAAAAGGGAATATTTTTTAAAAGCTTGAATGTTTTTTGTAAGTTTTGAATTTTCAAATTTGGGAATTCAAAGTGTCACGATGTGACGATCTCATTTTCAGCATCGTTGACTCTGTTTTTATATTTGCAATCATGCCTTCTTGCACGTAGTGATTATTTTCTCGTTATAACATTATAAGCGTCATTAATGCGAAATTTGCAGATTAACAGTACGAAACACATATTGTTTACTCGTCGTTGATAAAACGGCAAGATATGACGCCTACCTAAACCCGCAACAGAGGTTTCCTGCTATCTCTGGCTAACGCTCGAAAGGACGAGTGCCTGCTGTTAATCAGGGGCGAGTACTGCTCGGCGCTGTATACTTTCGTAAAACCTTCACATATTGCTGATTGAATTGTCCTCATCTGTGCCTGACCCAAAATTTCTGTTTTCAAATTTTGTAGTTCAAACAATTTTTGTAGTCTGTGATTATTTTTTTGTAAATTTAAAATATTTTTTCTGAATATTTGTAAAGGGGTGAATCTGTTGTTTTGGAATATTCTTTGTAGTGTTTTGACAACTTTACTCTGCTTGGGCTATTGTGAATCATGAATTTTGCCTAGTTTGAATATTGGGTTTTGAAATGTAATCTCCTTGAAAATTTTCTAAAGTTTGATTAACTTCATTTAATCATATTGTCTGTGGATTGCTGACAAATTCTGTTGGTTGGTTTATTGCTAAAGATACAGAGAAGAAAACATGGAAACTGATTAATGGTCAAATGAATTGAATATAGTCATACTCACAGAATGCTTGATTAGGATTTAGTTTGGGGAAATTGCTATATTTTCTTTAAGGGCTATCAAATGTGGTTATGTTGTTCATGGAACTCATTGATATATTTATGTATGGCTTGCTTCATTCGTCAGTCAATTCAAATAATGTGTGAAAAACATATCTTTCCAGCAAATGAATCAAATGAGGTCAAATTTAAATTTAGCCATGGCTTTATAAGAGATTGTGATATACAATATTCATGCAACCATGTTTGTGTGTTTGACAATTTCAAATATACCCCAAATTTTAACTGTTCATAGAACACTGCATTGAAACTGTGGAATTTAAAGGTGGACACAGAGGACCCGTCTTTAAATGAGAGTCCAGTCTCCTCAGCAGCCTAACTGCTTTCACATATTTACTCTTCTACAGACATCAAAGCTAGGGTACTATGATATTAATATAGGGCATGGCTGATAACTCATTGATATGCTTCTATGCTGGATTCTTAACAGCTTCTGAGGTATAAGCCAATGAAATAATAATATTATAATAATATAATTATATCCAGCCATTGCTTGTTTAAGAAAGCTCTGAGAGGTTACCCAGGTCAATACAATAATAATACAACACACTGTCACTGCTTGCCAAGAAAGACAGCTTTTTTGGCTAGGCTTTTAAGCATTTTAATTGCAAGCTTCTTGAGACTGAGCAATGGCCGAAAACTCTTCTGTACTAGTGTTATAAGTATGTAAAATGCATCAGCTTGCGGGTAAACTGGAATGGTCGGCTTTTTAGTACTTAAGTAAAAACTTGGAAAAAGCGATCCAACAAGTCAAAATGGCTCTTTATTCTGAAATAAGGCACAATTTGTGCTCTGAGGAGCGCTCCTGTCGGAGTGAATCCTGGTGCAGACACTGCCGAACATCAAGTAAATCAGCTCATGCATGAATAAAATTCACCCGATGTCTGATGAAGACAGAAACTTAAGTAAAAAGTGCAGATAACTTCATTTCTGTTGTGTGCACTCACATTTTGTGTGCTATTAAATATTAGAGAAAAATAGTCAAATGCTGTACCTTGTCTTGAAAATATCAGGCCAAGTTGTGAAAACTTCTCAATCCATCCAATGGTTTGTGCCTCAAAACCATAAATAAACATGTAGAAAATAGGTAATTTTCGTAGTTTATCCACATTGATGACAAGTTCTGCTGCTTTAACCAAATAACTGACTAAAGTGCTTCATCTTTATGCCAATTTTATCATTTGTTACACCGAACAAACATTATATTTACCAACCTCTCTTATTTTTTAGCTAAATATAGAGCTATTTATGCAATGATCCTAATTTATCCTTATTTTCACACAAAAGTGCTGGAAATCAATCAGAAACGGTCAAATGCTTTTATTAGGGCTAATGCCCATAAAACTATATAGCGACTTGTTTTTACTCTATTAATCTAAAATATGCATGACCTCATTAAAGCTATATAAGTTTTACAGGCATTAGCCCTAATAAGAACTCAATTTTGACCGTTTCTGATTGATTTCAGGCACTTTTGTGTGAAAATAAGGATAAATTAGGATCTTTGCATAAATAGCTCTATATTTAGCTAAAAATAAGAGAGGTTGGTAAATATAATGTTTGTTCGGTGTAACAAATGATAAAATTGGCATAAAGATGAAGCACTTTAGTCAGTTATTTGCTAAAAAACATGGGAAAGCATGCATCTACTCAATGTGGATAAACTACGAAAATTACCCATTTTCTACATGTTTATTTATGGTTTTGAGGCACAAACCATTGGATGGATTGAGAAGTTTTCACAACTTGGCCTAATATTTTCAAGACAAAGGTACAGCATTTGACTATTTTTCTCTAATATTTAATAGCACACAAAGTATGAGTGCACACAACAGAAATGAAATTATCTGCACTTTTTACTTAAGTTTCTGTCTTCATCAGACATCGGGTGAATTTTATTCATGCATGAGCTGATTTACTTGATGTTCGGCAGTGTCTGCTCCAGGATTCACTCCATTGGGGCGCTCCTCAGACCACAAATTGTGCCTTATTTCAGAATAAAGAGCCATTTTGATTTGTTGGATCGCTTTTTCCAAGTTTTTACTTGCTACTCAAAAAGCCGACTATTCCAGTTTACCCGCAAGCTGATGCATTTTACATACTTATAACACTAGTACAGAAGAGTTTTTCGGCCATTGCTCCAGTCTCAAGAAGCTTACAGTGTTAAAATGCTTAAAACCTATCAAAAAAGCTATCTTTCTTAAACTTAAGCAATGGCTGAATATAATTATATTATTATTATATTATTATTTCATTGGCTTATACCTCAGAAGCTGTTAGAAATCCAGCATAAGCTGCATATATCAAAGTTATCAACCATGTACCCTCTCTATTAATATCATAGTACCCTAGCTTTTTGATATAAATCTTCTGTAGGAGGGTAAAAATATGTAGAAAATAGTTGGAAAGTACTGAAGTCTTGGACTTCCTCGATCAAAGAGGCGGAAGTTTTCAGAATTAACTTGCCCAAATTCCTAAATTTCATGCAATGTTCTATAATTTTTAGTTAAAATTTGGGGTATATTTGTCAAAAATTACTTCAAACACAAAAACAGATAATTTTGCATAGTCTATTCATATACTCTACAATCTCTTATAAAATATGGCTAAATTTTGCGTGACTCATTTGATTCATTTACTCTGTGGAAAGAACTATGTTTTTTCACACGGTATTTGAAGAATTATATGACAGGCTGAAGCAAACCATACATAAATATCAATGAAGTTCCATGGCTTTTGTGGACAAACACTAAGCCATTTGTGTACGTGCAGAAAGTACATGCAATTTTCCCAAAATTTAAATCTAATCAAGCATTTTATACTGTGAGGAACATGACTATATTCAAGTAGATCATTTCGGGATTTTGACCATTGTCGACTTTTTGTCATTTTTCTGCCTTCTCTGTATGCTACTGTATGTATAGCCAACAGAATTTGTCAGCAATCCTGGAGCAATGCCATTTTAAATGAAGATTGTCCAAACTTTGCAAGAAATTTTCCAAATTTTACAAAAATTCTCCAAACTTAACAAAAAATATTCCAAACTAGGCAAAATTCCTATGCTTAAGCAAGTAAAATTTATTCGAAACTTTACAAAAAAATATTCCAAAACTTAACAAAAAATATTCCACCCTTTACAAAAAATATTCCAAACTTTACAAAAAAAAATATTTTAAATTTACAAAAAAAATATCACAGACTTTACAAAAATTGTTGAAACTTTACAAAAAAAATTTGAAAAGTTTAGAAATTTTTAGATTAATACTGATGACACAGATGAAGTTATGTATTCATCAATCGCTTATGTGTGAAGGCTTCAAAGTAAAACCTAGCCTCAGGGCTTACACCTCACCCCCCCCCTAGTTAAACAGCAGGCATAGATCGCCTTTTCCGGGCGGCACGCATTAAGTGCTAAAAGTGATGACTGAAAGGTGAAACCTCACATGTTTGCAGGTTTAACAAATTTAGGCGTCCGCATTAATCTTTGCAAATTTTATCAACTGATGAAAAGGAAATGCATGTATGAAGTAGAACTGTTTCATATATTAGTCTACAAATTTCGCAATGTGACCTTTATAGTGTTCACAAGCGGAAAATCAATCCTTACAGGTGCAAAAAGAGGAGCATGAGTTGCACCGGGCATATAAAATAGAGTCAACGATGCTTGAGAAATGCAGATCAGATACATAAAATTTGACACTTTACAAAACAATTCCCAAATTTGACAAAAAAATATCTGAATTACAAAATATTCCAAACTTTACAAAAACATTCCAAACTTTACAAAAAATATTCCAAACTTTACAAAAACATTCCAAACTTTACAAAAATATTCCAAACTTTACAAAAAATATTCCAAATTCTACAAAAGTATTTATAAAGCTACATGTAAAATTTATTCCAAATTTTACAAAAATATTCCAAACTTTACAAAAATATTCCAAATTTTACAAAAATATTCCAAACTTTACAAGAAATATTCCAAACTTTACAAAAATATTCCAAAGTTTACAAAAATTATTCCTAACTTTACAAGAAATATTCCAAACTTTACAAAAAATATTCCAAAGTTTACAAAAATTATTCCAAACTTTACAAGAAATATTCCAAACTTTACAAAAAAATATTCCAAACTTTGCTGATTTTTAGATCAATACAGATGACACGAATGAAGTAATTCTGCTTATTAATGGATTTTGTGTGGAAGTTTATAAAGTAAACGCTAGCTCAGGGTTTAAAAATTCCACAAGTTGAACAGCAGGCAAAGATCGCCCTTTTTCAGGCGTTTTCTGATAAACTTTGAGGAGTTCAAAATAGCATGATAATCAAATTTGAGCAATGTTTTCCTATATATTGGTTGCTCATTTTTGGGCAAAATAACCCCATATGGCATCATTAGACAGGTACTGTTGAAAAATTGAGTATTGTAAAGACAATGCAAATAAAAAATCAGCATACAGTAGTTTGTGCGCTAAAATTTTGTACATAGCACAGCTGAGGTTTATATGTCATATCCCCAAAATTTGCAAACTAAATCCGGCTAGCGGTTCTTGTAATATAGTGCTATGCGAGAAAGTGTAAAAGTAAATTAGTATGTTGTATGCTGCGCTCTAAAATTGTGTACATAGCACAGCTAAGGTTTATACGTCATATTCTGAAAAATTCATCAATATCCGGCTGGTGTTCCTTGGAATATAGTGCTATATGAGAAAGTGTAAAGTAAACTGGTATACTGTGGACTGCGCACTAAACTTCTGTACATAGCACAACTTAGGTTTATATGTCATATTCTGAAAATTTGAACAAGATCCGGCTGGTGATTCTTGGAATATGATAAAGTGTAAAGTAAACTGGTATACTGTAGACTGCGCGCTAAAATTCTGTACATAGCACAACTAAGGTTTGTACATCATATCCTGAAAATTTGAACAAGATCCGGCTGATGATTCTTGGAATACGAGAAAGTGTAAAGTGAACTGATATACTGTAGACTGCGCGCTAAAATTCTGTACATAGCATTTAACTAAGGTTTGTACATCATATCCTGAATATTCAAACAAAATCCGCGCATTGGTTCTTGAATTATGCAAAACTGTAAACAAATGCTAGTATACTGTATGCTGCGTGCTAAAATTTTGTGTTACAGCACAACTATGGTTTGTACATCATATCCTGAAAATTTGAACAAAATCCGGCTGGTGATTCTTGGAATAGAGTGCTACGAGAAAGTGTAAAGTAAAGTGGTATACTGTAGACTGCGCGCTAAAATTATGTACTAGCAATAACCAAGGTTTATACTGTAGGTATTTTCACAAAACTCTTGTAATAGTTTTCTAATAGGATATTTATTCTACCCTTAAAATTTCAATCCAATCCGCCCTCTATTTCTAAAGTAATAGTAATATATAAGAAAGTGTAAAGTAAATTGGTATACTGTAGGCTGCGCGCTGAAATTCTGTACATAGCACACATCAATTCCTGAAAATTTGAACAAAATCCGGCCATTGGTTCCTGAGTGAGGAAAAGGTAAATTAATGCTGGTATACTGTAGGTGCTCCATCAAAATTTTTGTAATAGTTTGGTTAACAAGGTGCTTATCCTAACCCTTAAACTAGCCCGATCCGACTGCTGGTTCGTGAGTTATTTCAAGTTTTTCTCCAAGAAAATTTCCCCTAGGAAATTTCCCCCATGGAAATTTCCCCCATGGAAATTTCCATGGAAATTTCCCCATGGAAATTCCCCTCCCCCGGCCCTGGGCTGACGCTCTGCCCCCCTCCCCGAGCAGGTGCCTATGCTTAAGCACAGCATATGCTACAGCATTGCTCCCTGAGAAAAGCCAGGGAGCAGATTTTTACGTCCTCGCCTATGCTATAACATAGGCGATGTTATAACGTTGCGATCTAGGGAAGCAGGCTCAACTACTATCAATCGATAAGATTATTTAAAATTTAGTCTGTTATCATTCAAAATGTAAATGGCAGCATAAAGTATGATCAACATTTGTGTAAATAAGAAAAAGATCATCAAAATTCAAACAGGTTATATAATTATCGATTGCTTTTAGTCTTTTCTTTGGTGGCGTCTAATATTAGTAAAATCCTATGCATTTTTTATGCTTAATGTTTTCGTTGACTGACCGGTAAGTATATGCTAAAAATAATAGCGTTCTTTTGTGTCAAAAAATAAATTTTTGCCAAAATTTCAAAAAATATAACCCAGGTGGTGGCCCCTATCAGAGTGGTGGCCCTGGGCCACGGCCCAGTTGGCCCAGCCCTAAGGCCGGCCCTGTATTAGCGCATTTAAATTGTAATACCTATTGTCAATCAAATTCTTGAGCGACGATTGCTAGTCTTTTCAGACGCACTTAATTCCTAATGCCTGCCAACTATGAGGAGAAAGAAGCCGAAAATCTTGCAAACACAAAAGTCAACAAAGAAAGCTATTTGTTAAAATTTGACTTTTAAAAAATGTTACTATCAAAAATTGAAGAAGAGCTGGAATCAAAAGCTACCTCAATCTTTACTTTTGTTGCTATTTTAAACAATCTGACCATAAGCAATTTTTGATTTTCATTTATTTTTAGCAGTAATTTATCTTGCTTTCCCCTGAAATTTTTATCTTTCTTTTATCTAGAAATCTAAGCTACTGAAGCCTTACGTGTATATTTGGTAAATTACTCACTTATTTTCCTTGTAATTTTCGCTATGTTTTAGGCCGCAAGTTTCCCATTGATAGCAACTATTTTTAAAAGATGATTTCAAAGATGGAACAGATATTATTGTAGTCTTTCGCGTTGAATGTTTCCGAGGATATTCCGAATCAAGAATAGCCTCTACCGGCATTTCATTGCTCCCGTAAAAAGGTTCGCCTACTTGGCAAGAAAAGGTCGACATATTTTACTTTGAACTTTCCGATGTCGTCATAAAGTTGCCATTCAGAGTTTGACAGTATTCGACAGAAAACGAATTTTGTCTCCCTTCTGTTCCCTCAATTAAGTGATTTGCCTTTTATTTCGGTTAGTCGATTAAACGAAGGTCAATGGCCTAAATAAAAAAATCAGTTCAGTCAAGCGGACGAAAGTCTAAAAATAACGATAAGTAATGAGAATTTCTATGCCTAAAATTTTCAGCTTCTCGGAATTTATTTCAACTTTTTTTTTCCTCCGAGAATCCACTCATACTTTTGATCTGAAGCCTTGAATTATTATGAAATATTACTTTGGATGAATATTGAATCAATATTTACTGAAGCATCCAAAATACAAAGTGGTAATTGAAAAAAAAATTATTTCCCTTCGTACTTCATAGTTTTTAAAGCAAGGGAGATATGTCACAGTATACATATGTCAACATGCACTAGTGTCCAGTGGCGGATCTGAGATTTTTGTAACGGGAAGGGGGAACGGTACCCCAACTTTTTCAAAATTAGTCGAAAGCGGGTCCGGAAATTTGCCTTTTACGTCAGAAATATTGTCTTTCCGGCCTTTTACTTTAACTGGTTTTATTTAAAATTCGTTATTAGTACAACATTTTCTTGTAAAATTTTGAAATTTCCGACAATTTTTTTGCGAAAAATCTTTAAATAACTTTGACTTCAGCGTAACTCCGAGCGCGTAGTGCCCATAGACTCATGATAGACGGAAGAACTTTTAGAGGCTAGAATCACTTGTCGAAAATTTCTAAAATTTACGCTTCAAAATGGAAGAAAACTATGATGAAAGGGCTGTTATTGCTCCTAAAATTGTTCTAAAATTTATTGAGAAAAATATGGCTTCTGGCTGCCTGGAAAACAAATAAATGTCATTAAGAATGCCTTAAATTATTATACAAATTATGTATTTAATTTCTACGAATGTCACAAGATAGAAAGAGAATAATGCGTTTCATACTTACTCGTACGTACATTTAACAATGACAGAAAGAAGAGTAACCTGATCACTCTGTCGTTTTCTTCTTTACGAAATAAGCCTGCTGCAAGCACTTTAACGAAATATTGTTAGATTTGCTCCATGATATAAAGAAGACCTTTTTGAGTACAGAGTTTCATATTCACACACAGGCGTGGAGGGTCTGGATCCCCATTAATCTGGTAGACCCCAAAAATCGACAGACCCTCCATAATTGAATTTTCGGTACTATTTTTGGCAATTTGGCCCCATTGGACCCCCAGAAATCGGCTGTGCATAACGGTCACATAAATCTTGCTCAAAATTTACCGTTGTTGTCGGCCTAGATGATTGCCGAACGAGACGGTCTTGACAGTCTGTTTTCACAGTGTTACAAAATTTATGAATCTTATGCAGTAATAAAAGTCATGGGGTATAGTAGGGCGAAAATCGCACGAATCGCGAAGAACGTCAAAGGCTTCATTCTGGGTCTACGAGGATATTTTGAAGGTCTTCAATGAAACTCCTACGCTCATGTGGGACCTCATCGCGTGCATACTTCGGCAAATTCAATTTGTACGACTTGGTCATTTAACTTTGCTTTCGAACATGTTTTACAACAAAAAACCAAATTATTAAATTAAATGAGAGTATATGTACACTTCAGGTTCAATATAGAGGTAGTAAGCACACCTGGGCGGGAGGGGGGTTGGGGGTATGCACCCCCAGAAACCAAAATACCCCCAGAAATCAAACTACCCCCCAGAATTCAATTTTTGAAACTTTTTTCCTTTTTTTTTGACCTTCAAAAATCTTGCACCCCCAGAATTTTCTTGCTACCCACGTATGGTAGTAAGTCAATAAAAGCACGCTTACATCGCTTGACTAACATATGGGAAAAATAGATAATCTGACAGAATGATAAAAAAGATCAAACATAAACCTTTGTGAATTCGAATAGAAAATTATGCCATCCATTATGGACACAATTTCATCGCGCGAGACGGAAAAAAATTAAGATCAGCCAGTCATATTCAAGAGGCTTTCTGCCGACTGTTCTCCTAAGCTGCAGATTATTGACTAGTCTAATTAAATAATATCAATGAGCGAAAAAGCGGAAAAGTTGGATCTAATGAAATGCCATTGGGAAGTAATCATAGCTGTATTGTGAACTGATTAGCCATGATTTCGTGGATTCAGTTGGTCTTTAATAAATAACCAATCGACACTATCTTTTGTTAGCTGACCTAAAACTACATACAAGCATAGATGGGCAGCACCAAAGTTCTGGAAAGGGGGGTGCAAGATTTTTCAAAGTCAAAAATGGTCTTAAAAATGGTGGCAAAGTAAAAAACACCATTTCTCAATGTTTCTCATCGAGCACTATCCATTGGCATCAAAAAATTACGAAAAAAAACAAAAAAAATTTCAAAAATTGAATTCTACTTGGCCTTCTGGTGGGTGCATACCCCTAAACCACCCCCTACGCCCACGTGTGCATACAAGTCGGTCATTGAAAAATCAATCCTGCAACTGTTCGTTGCAAACTTCATGAGATATATAGCATTTTGAAGAAAATTAGCCTTTTACTGACTTTTTCGTATTTGTAATTATGTATGAACATTATCGTAAATTTTTATATTTTATGAAGAATTGATCATCTAATTACCTCGCCTGCTGTACCAAAGTGAAAGCTAATTTTTCGAAATTGATGTCAGCAATCATGTGATAATGCAGGAGAAGCACTTATCTCGAATCAGTTTTAAAATTAATGCACGTTTTCCCTCATATTTTAATTTCTTTATATAACCAAAAAGCGTAACCAGCTTTTACATAATAATTACTACTACAAAATTATGCACAAGGGGCACAAGCTGTTAAATAAATGACACCAATTAAAATAAATAAAACTAATAAAAGTTAAAGATTTTAATCAATGAAAATTTTTACTCTATTTTTCTGCTAATCATTCATTATTATTTGTTAGTTTTTGTTATAGTTGTTTATCATCTTTAAATTATTATTATTATTATTATTATTATTATTATTATTATTATTATTATTATTATTTATTATTATTTTTATTATTATTATTATTATTATTATTATTATTATTATCATCATCAGCATCATCATCTATTATTATTATTATTATTATTATTATTATTATTATTATTATTATTATTATTATTATTATTATTATTATTATTATTATTATTATTATTATTATTATTATTATTATTATTATTATTATTTATTATTATTTATTATTATTATTATTATTATTATTATTATTATTATTTTTATTATTATTATTATTATTATTATTCTTGTTATTATTAACAAAATTATTATTATTCTTTATTCTAAATATTTTATTTTATATACTACATGTATTATTATTATAATTATTCTGGGTGTATTTGCTCAATTTTCTCCTGTAATCTGTTTCACATGAGTTTGGGCATAAATTTTACTGATTTTTCGAAAGTTAGCCGGACGGATTACGATAATTATATATCAAATCAATGCTATAATCGCAATCCGTCAGCTTATTGTCGGACACGGTTTTAAAAATTATGCTCAAATTTGTGTACAGTCCTGGGCAGCTTGAGTGCTGCCACTGGCCAGTGTTCAACCGCTTGCGCGAGACGAATCAGTGCTCGACCAAAAAAATAATTGCGCGTCTTTATATACAGATGAAGCATCAAACGTACGGGTTTGAGCGCAAAAAAGGAGAGATAAAAATTGCTCGGAGCTCGATGAGCCTATAAGTGCCGCCTCAATCAAACTTGCGTGAAACGGACTATAATGTATTAAGAATGTACATTATACACAGGCAGCAGCGAGACTGGGGAGGGTCTGTGTGGTGTAAAATCGACAAACATTCAGAAAACATGCCAAAAATTTGATTCTGGGGGTCTGTTGGTCTTTCGGGAGGGCTCACGCCCTCGTGTGATGTAAATTTGCGCATAGAAGCGTAGGCAATGTATTTTAGTTTTAATTGTCATTTAGTAGGTAATAAGTGCATGGCCGAGAAACAAACAACTGATTTCTGCCAGCGATCAGAGCTCAAAACAGGTAAAGCTCGAATACGAACTTAAAAACCTGATCTCGAGGTATTGCAGCTGACGTTACGTTGAATGAATAAATAAATTAGATAGGCAGCATTAGTAGAAGGAAATTACCTACCTAAGTAATGTGGGTACCTATGTATGTATATGTCAAGTAGACAAGAATAAAAAACAATTTGAAAAATCATGCTTTTCTCTCAAAAGTTAGGTACATACCACCATAAATAGCACCAAGAAAATGCGTCACTCGAAGTTAATTGCGAAACGGGAGACTCCTACACCCAATCAACGTACGATCAATTCTAACAGCTGTTAAATTATTTATATAAACAGTAGTGCATATTCAAAACTTTCTAAAATTAAAAGAAAGAATGCTTACGAGTTTTCTGCAAGGAGTATATCAAACGTTTTTGCGAGATTGCCTTCCAATGAGGCTCTGCTGTTGAGAATATCTCACTTTTTTGGCGGAAGAATGTTATTTTAATTAGAAAGCATTAACTTGAGTGGGCATGCGTAATAAACGAAAACGAGAGTATGGTAACAGCGCGTTATACCTACCTACCAGAAAAGCGTGAGAATACGGATGCCTTATGGTGTAGGCAAGTGACACAATCTCTCATGGTAGGTAATAGTACCTACATACATACCTCCGTCATGTATTCCGGTCTCTGAATCAGCTTAGAACCGAAAAATGAATTCAAAAACTCAGCTTATTGAATTCCGTTGAAAATTTTAGGAATTCTCTAACTCGGTAATACAGTCAGTAGGAAACAAGTTTAAAGAAGGATTTATCAGATTAACCCATACTTCAGACTTGGGTCGAACGATCAATGTTTAGAATGCAGTACACCGCTGTTCCTTTAGCCCAACTGTTACCAATGGGTCACGCGCCTTAGAATTATCAAAGACTAGATCGAAAATCTATAGTCTGTTTCACATAAGTTTAAGCATAAATTTTTTGAATTTTTCTCGGAAGTAAGCCGACGGATTACGATCATTGTATATCAAATCAATGCTATAATCGAAATCTGTCGGCTTATTGTCGGACATATGGTTTTAAAATTTATGCCCAAACTTGTGTGAAACAGATTTTAGTCATCAGGGAGATAACAAAAGTCGATAAAGATACATGTTTCTGATAGTCGAGAACATGGGAATTTCAAAAATGTCATTTACTTTGCATGAAACTGAAAACCGATTGAAAAAATTCAGTTGAACATACAAAAACGTGAAAGAAATGCGATCTCCGACACGCGTAACACATGTTATAGAATCAAGCAGTCAAACTTTTCTAAGGAAACACGTCGATACATTTTCATTTGCTTCGGTCATCCCCATTTCCCAAAGACTGAACTCTTTCGCCCTTCCTAAATTTTTTGCAAATAAAAAAGAGGGTAACTGAGAAGCTTGCAGCATAAGGATTTCTGGTCTTACAGTAAACTGCAAAAAACAGGCAACTATAGGACTGTTTTTTTATACTCGGCAAAGATTTTTCCAGATGTACAAAGACTTTTCGGGACCGTCTTTGTACACACATGTACGAAGATTTTTGGTAAGACAAAAATTACAAAAAAGGTCTGAAATTCGCAAAATTTTCGGCGCTTCGCACCGAAATGGCAGAAATTGCATTTCAAAAGGAAAAATGTCAAATTTTTCGGCGCTTAGCGCCGTTTAAAGAAGATTCTTAGTGATTTTTGCTCTTAAAGACCCAAAAATTAGCTAAAATACACTACCAAAAGTCGAACAACTCTGTTTTTACCACACTAAAATCGTTACTGTACCATATTATAGTACCCAAAAATGTTGTGTACAAAATGTACAAAGATTTTTGGGAAGACAAAAACTGTTAAAAGGTGTAAAATTCCTAAAATTTTTCGGCGCTTCGCGCTGAAATGAGTAATTGGTTGTCCTACATATCTTTAAAATGGCAAAATTTGCATTTAGAATAAAAAAATTAAAAAATTCTGGCGCTTCGCGCCGTGTTTTGAGACAATTTTTGGCGTCAGAAACCCAAAAATTTACTAAATACACTACTAAAGATCGAAAACCCTGTTTAAGCACACTAAAATCGCTACTGTACTATATTATAGTAGACAAAAATTTGTATGAAAAAAATGTACAAAGACTTTTGAGGACCATCTTTGTACATGTACAGGGTGATTAATAACCTTTTGCTAGGGGGTTCGTGCTATAAGTATAGGACTTGGGATCAAACCAAATTTACCATTAGATAGAGAATCTAAAATGGAATTTATTGATGCCAAATTAAAAATCAGTGTGCCTAAGATCGGCAAGAGAAATAGTTTTTAAGCAATCGGGGTGTGAACACAATTAATAAATGTCGATTTTCGATACTTATCAAAAATATTTTTCACATTTCTGTACAAAGTTTTATATCAATATCAAATAGGTCCTATTTTGGGCCTGGAAAATATCCATTAGTTGGTCAGTGTTTTTGTTCACGACAAGGCGCCTTGCATGCGAGCTGATGCAACCCAACATCTCTTAAAACAATCAAACGTCGAATTTTGGGGTAACGATATTTAGCCCGGAAATTCACTCAACTTAAATGCCGCTGAAACCATTGGGCCATTCATAAATATGAAGTCGAGGCGCAAATACCTGCTGAAATCCGACTGGTCGATAATCATATGAAATTTCGCTCAGAAACATGGATAATATTTGGAAAAGTCTTGAAAATCGACGTAGTCTGCTTATTGGTTTGTGTTCATACCCAGATCATTTTGAAAGCTGTTGTTCGCACAAGTGATATGCACACTGATAATTAATCCGGCATCAATAAATTCCGTTTCACATTCTCTATCTAATGATTTATTTGGTTTGATCCCAAGCCCTATACTTATAGCGCTGACCCCTAGCAAAAGGTTGCTAACCACCCGGTACAAACGGACCTTTTTCAAGAAGAACACGGAACTATAGTCTGTTTCACATAACTTCGTGCATAAATTCTAAGAATTTTCATCGACAGTAAGCCGAAGGCTACGATGCTCATTAATCAGATCAGTGCTATAACAGCAATCTGTCAGCTTATTGTCGGAGATATAATTTTGAAATTTATAAACGAAGTTGCGTGAAACAGACTATAGATCTCGGATATAGAGCTTGGTAAAACCAGGGTTAATGTATGTAGGTACATAGATGACATGGTGCCCATACACGGGCAGTGATAAAATTCTGAGGGTTCGATGGGGTAAAATCGCCAAACCTCACTAAAAATTCAATTCTGGGGGCCTTTCAGATTATTGAAGAGGGAACAGGTTCCAGCCAGAACACCAACGCATATACGCGCGGTGGTGCCTACATTATATTTCGGAACCAGGGGAGTTGAGTCAGCCACTAACCGGCACGCCCCAGAATCTCATTCTCGCTTTTCGATGCCGGTGAGCACAAGTCAATTAGAAATGTGAGAATTACGCTTTTTACACCAATATACATCATCAATTCGACAATTTTCCCAAAAATTTCGTAAATCAGAATTGCACTATGCAAACGCGCTCAAAATGACGAGTGTGCATGATGATTTAAGTGAGCAGGGAAAATGCTTAAGAAGGTTTTGCTTCCTTTCCAAACCAAATCAGACTAAGCTATTCTATTTTATTCTAAAATAAAATAACAAGTAAACAAACGTTGTATGCGTGACAGGCTGACAGGCCCGGTCTTAGGCATGTGCGGAGTGTGCGGCCGCACAGGGCCCTGGGGTCCCGCCACATGCACTATATAAATGCTTCCAATAAGTACCAAAAAGGTACCCCGCACAGGGCCCCCAAACGCCTAAGACCGGGCCTGATGCGTGACTACATAATTAATTTGAATCTAAGACGGACACGAAGGCAGCGAACGCGTTACATAAGTGCGAGTTGTTCAACTTTTTGGCAATTTGTCATTCTTATCCTTTTCAGCGGAACCAGCAATTTTTTCATCCTTTTTGGCATTCTCACGTGCTTCTTTAGCACGCCTAAGTTCCTCTGCCCATCTAGAAAATAAGAAAATCAGACAACACAAAGAAAAGGACGATAATACATTAGGCGCATTAAGAAAATATCAAATCACAAAAAACAATCGAGCAAATGTAATTAGATTAAAAAATATAATGCTGGTTACTAACAGGAGAAACATGAAAATCTAAACCAAAACCTTAAAGCCAGTTAAAAGTTTCATTCAGAAAATACTTCATGTAAGCTTCAGCAGCTATTTCGAAAAATCTTGCAGCTTTTATTTTTGTCTGAAATCGTCTGCGATCGGGGAAGCTCGCAAAGACATCCGAGACTTCATTTTCTAAATTATTATACGAAAAAGTGTCTGTAACAGTGATCGATCGGGCTAAAAAGAAGCGGGCCCGGGCTTAGCTACCGGGCCTATATGCTTGAGGATATATACACAGGGGCGGATTTAAGGGGAGGGGCGGCCGCCCCCCCCATTGGTCAAAAATATTTGGCGATATAAAGAACGGATATGCAATTTGCAATATTTGACGGTCAGTGACCATAATTTCTCAAATTTTCCGGCGCTACGCGCCGGATGATACCTTTTAATGAAATTTATTTACTTTCTTGACGACCTGAAAGCACGGTTTTTTTGTATTCGGCAAAGATTTTTCCCGATAAACAAAGACTTCCCGGGACCGTATTTGTACATGTACAAAGATTTTTGGGAAGACAAAAACTGCAAAAAAGGTCTGAAATTTGCGAAAATTTGAGTAATTGTGTGTCCTATATATCTTTTTAATAGGAGAAATCGCATTTCGAAAGGAAAAATGTCAAATTTTTCGGCGCTTCGCGCCGTTTCAAGACGATACTTAATGATTTTGCCCTCATAAAACAAGGAAATCAAGCAGTAAATCATGCTTCTAGACGTCTATCCGCCTGAATTTCACAAATTTTTCCGGCGCTTAGCGCCAGATTTTTGTTAAAGTCAAAGAAATTTAATGATTTTTTCGCACAAAATTGTCTATAATTTTGAAATTTTAAGAAAAAATATTGCGTCAAAAGTGATTTAGTGATAAAGTAGACAATGTAAAACATCGAAAAAAACGCTATGCCGCACGTTAAGGGCAAATTTCCGGACCGATTTTTGACTGTTTTTGGAAAAGTTGGGATATCGATCGCCCTTTAAAAAATCCTAGATCCGCCACTGTATATACGTGTATAGATATATACATACTCGTAATATAGGTATTTATTAAGGTCTGACGTTTATATTTTTACTTTTACGTACAGTATATCTACAAAATTTTAAATTAAATATAAGGCAAAAGAGACAAGATAAGTTATGACAACAAGATATTATGTGCAAGATAGTAGCATAGGAGGGGGGGTCGCAAGCGCATTTCAGGGGTCCGCCACACACAAAACATAGGCAAAGCCCGTTCAAGCTAAGTCAGCTCGGGGTCCGCGGGGTCCGCCCGGGGCTACCCCCGCTAGAAGGGATACGCAGTCACAGGAAGGGAGAAGCCCCAAAAAGGGCCAAGGCCCGACCCTATGGTCAAAAATATTGGATAGACAAAAATGTTACTGGCGCTTTGCGCCAGGTTGTTCAGCGAGTATGGACAGATTTTTTGGGCAAATTTCGATCACTAAATTTGGGGTTCGTGTGCAGGCCCGAACTTGGGCAAAAAAAATTTTTTTGTGAACTGGTACCCAACCCAACCCTGATTTTTTTGTCTTACTTATTAAATTTAAACATTCTCTGCATCCTTTTTACCCATGATTGCATCTGCTAGTAAACTGTCGGCTATAGAAAGAATCGGAGCTAGTAAAATAGGTAAGAATCCACCATTCTGTATGATAACGTCTTTCTTTTCTTTAGTTGCTGCCTTTTTCTTGTTAGCTAAGCATCTTATTTGATTCTGATATCGCCTCAGCTTGTCTACCTCTTTGTCAGAGAGTGGAAAATTTCCATTCAAAAAATTGTTTGCGCAATCGCATATGCATAATATTTGGTCCTTAGTTGCCGTATTTATCAGTGCATCTCTTTGTGGCTGTCTCGCGGTGCTTAATAAATGAAGAAAAACCAAATTTCGTTTCAGCCTTATTGGAGCCATTTTTATTTAGGCTGTTCGTAAAATCTCAATTCTTTTCTTGATAAAATCCTATCAAATTTTGCTGGCCAATTTTTAAATCTTACTTTATACTGTAATTTATTGATATTTATAGCTTTTTTGACTCTCTTGTGCTTTTCAGCTTCTGGCTCGGCCAATTGTAGTTCTTTTGCATAAAAAGCACCAGTTATAGGTTCGCCCAACATATCTTCCAGCTTATATGTTTTTGGTGTACATTGAGATATGCCATTGATTTTGAACAATTCATCTGTGAATGTATGCTTACTAGCTTTTGCGAAATTTCCTTTCAAAGAAGTTATTCTAACAATCTCTCCGACATTAAATATTCGTTCATTTTTATATTTTTTCTGTCTTTTCAACATAAATTCTAATAATTTACCAGTGTTCTCTGAATCTACATCATTAGGGGCCAGGTTGTTTAAACTTAAATGAGGAGTATTATTATAACTATTGAGAATACTTTTATATACTCAAGTCCAGTTTTCATCAGAATAGTAAGTCAAATACCGCATAAGCTTTTCACGAAATGTTCTATGAAACCGTTCAACAAAATTAGCTTTAATTTCTGGGTTGCTTGTCAATATATGCGTGACAGAATGAGCTTTTAATAATTTATTGAAGGCAGCTTTGAATTCATTGCCATGATCGGTTCTGATGGATTGTGGTTTTGCCTCATTTAATATCTTTTCAAACACTCTAGCAGTTGCATCAGCACTCTTATTAGTCATTGCCTCACCATATGCCTTTCGTGAAAAGACATCAACCGCCATTAAGATGTAACGATTTCTATAGTTTTTACCTTTAAATTCCTTTAAATCTAAAAGATCAACATCCCACATGATATTTGGCCCAGAAACAATTATAGAGCGTCTTGAAAAACGTTTCAAAACTGGTTTATGTAGCTGATAAGTAAACTGATTTTTCAAGAATTTTCTCACCGTATCAGCCGATATTTCTTCCCTATTTTTAAGAACCTTCTGCAATTTGTTGATACCTGAAAAAGAGGCTGGCCTGCCTGCCTCCGTCCAATACTGCTTTATGATCTCCATGCTTTATAAAGTCAAATAATTATTAATATTTATAACCTAAAGTGCAAGAAAATTTTGAAGCTTACAAGACTTTTCACAAGATTTTACAAAATAATTTCCAAACTTTACAAGATTCCTATGCTTAAGCACGTAAAAAAGATTCCAAACTTTACAAAATAATTTCCGGACTTTACAAAATAATTCCGAAACTTTACAAAAAAGTTTCGAAACTCTGCAGACATTTTCAAATTTTACAAAATAATTTCCAAACTTTACAAAATAAATTCGAAACTTTACAAGCCTACTTCAAAACTTTACAAGACTTTTCTGAAACTTTACAAGCTTTTCACAAGATATTACAAAAAATTTTGAAGCCTGACAACCAAATTTTGAAACTTTACAAAACTTCTATCCTACAGCATGTTAAAGTTGCTCGAAATTTTACAAAATTATTTCGAAACTTTACAAAAAATTTTGAAACTTTACAAGATTTCCCTGAAACTTTACAAACTTTTCATAAGATTTTACAAAAAATTTTTGCGGCAATACAGCAAAATTTTGGAACTTCACGACAAATTTCTACAATGAGGCGGTGATAACAAATAGGCAGCGGTTTTTGAAACTTCTGTCTTAAAGCATGTGAAAGTCGCATAGAATTTAGCAAAATTGTTTCTAAACTTTACAAAATATTCTGAAATTCCACAAACTTTTCATAAGACTTTACAAAAATTTAGTGGCAATACAGCCAAATTTTGAAACTATACAAGCCTACTTCAAAACTTTACAAGACTTTTCTGAAACTTTACAAACTTTTCACAAGATTTCACAAAAAATTTCGAAGTCTAACAACCAAATTTTGAAACTTTACAAAACTTCTATCCTAAAGCATGTGAAAGTCGCTCAGAATTTAACAAAATTATTTCGAAAGTCTACAAAAAATTTTGAAACTTTACAAGACTTTCCTGAAACTTTACAAACTTTTCATAAGATTTTACAGAAATTTTATGGCATTTACAAGATTTTTCAAAAAAATTGTGGCCATCTACAATAAATCTTTACAACGAGGGCTCTAATAGGGCAAAATAGCACCAGATTCTAGGGGCCCCTCCCACCCCTAGATGTAGCTATCACACCACTCAAGCGCCAGGTCTTATAGCAGGACTTTTATTGTTTTTGAATTTTAAGGTGATTTTGACTTAAATGATACCGAAAAAATATGCATTTCTTAGATAGGAATCCTTTTGTAGTTGAACTTTGTTTAAATGTCTAATGGGACAGTCGAAATATCCATCTGGTAAAACTTTCCGTTTCACATATAAATAAGGTAATCCCTGCTTCTCTTGAATATATATCCACATATGATTATCTGGTTGCATCCGGAAGCCCATAATTTTGCCGCCTTTGGCTTCTTGCTGCTTTAATACGCTGCTATATTGCTGGAAATTTAACTTATTTACATTTTTCATTAAACCTTTACTGCTCGATTTAGTTTTATTCGTAACTTCATCTACAGCTATATAAGTTTTGGCGGCCAAACAACGAACAAAGATACAACACGCGAAAATGGAAGATTGAATAAACTTAATCGCACAAAGGCAAAATTACAAAAATATTGTAATCAATTGATTTGTCTAGGATTTAATTCTGGTAAATACGATATCAATCTGATAAAACGAAATTTGTTTCCGGCTCTTATTCAACAAATTAGGAAGTACCCAAACAGCAGTAAGTGGCCTACGGCTATTCTTAGGAATGACACTACCCTTTGTATGACAACCAGCCTTTTCAAATTCTTAGACATTAGCACATATATAGCTCCGGGGTTTAGTTTAGACGCATTCACAAAAGCATACAAGGCAAGTTTAACAAAAGCTAAATTTCCTTACGAATATTTAGACTCATTTGATAAATTGTATGAAACTCAGTTACCGCCAGCCGAAGCATTTTACAGTAAGTTAAGAGAAGAGTGCATAAGTTCACAGGATTATGAGCAATGTCAAAAATATTGGGCGGATAACAAAATGGAGACACTTATGGACTATCTCGTATTTTATAACATAAGAGATGTTGTCCCATTCTTAGAGGCATGTATGACTATGGCTCAACTGTACTGGTCCCAATTTGATATTGATATTTTCAGAGAAGCTATGTCATTACCCGGGGTTACAGAACGTTATCTCTTCAAAAATGTCCCAGACACGAGATTTGCTCTCTTTACTGAGCAAACAAAAAATCTTTATTATTCTCTTAAATCAAGCATGAGAGGTGGACTTTCTATGGTGATGACAGGACTAGCGATTAAGGACCAGACTTTTATCAGAAATAATCTATCTAAGCCAGTAAAGTCTATAATTGGACTAGACTTCAACGCACTCTATTTGTGGGCACAATCTATGGACACTCCAACTGGATATTTTGATCACTGGGTATTGGAAAATGGAAAATTTCACAAAATTAGCGCATCTAAACCCATTTCAATAGAATGGCTCGAATATGAAAGCAAGAAAATCGGTCATTTTATTCAACATTCAGGAAATGGGAAGGAAAAGTGGTGGGACCCAAGGCTCTTCTAGTCGACGGATTCTGTAGTGACACAAATACACTTTATGAATTCTATGGCTGCTTCTGGCATTGTCACGAATGTCTGGCAGGCAGCCGTAATAAGAACTGTGATCCAGATGAGGAGTTCGAGCGTATTAAAGAGAAAGAAGCCTATATAAAATCATCTAGGTCTTCAATCTCGATGTAGTCGATTTGGGAATGTAAGTGTGCACACTGACATTCCCGAATCGACTACCTCAAGACTCAAGACACTACGAAAATTTTATATAGGCTTCTTTCTCTTTAATACGCTCGAACTCCTCATCTGGATCACAGTTCTTATTACGGCTGCCTGCCAGACATTCGTGACAATGCCAGAAGCAGCCATAGAATTCATAAACTGTATTTGTGTCACTACAGAATCCGTCGACTAGAAGAGCCTTGGGCCCCACCACTTTTCCTTCCCATTTCCTGAATGTTGAATAAAATGACCGATTTTCTTGCTTTCATATTCGAGCCATTCTATTGAAATGGGTTTAGATGCGCTAATTTTGTGAAATTTTCCATTTTCCAATACCCAGTGATCAAAATATCCAGTTGGAGTGTCCATAGATTGTGCCCACAAATAGAGTGCGTTGAAGTCTAGTCCAATTATAGACTTTACTGGCTTAGATAGATTATTTCTGATAAAAGTCTGGCCCTTAATCGCTAGTCCTGTCATCACCATAGAAAGTCCACCTCTCATGCTTGATTTAAGAGAATAATAAAGATTTTTTGTTTGTTCAGTAAAGAGAGCAAATCTCGTGTCTGGGACATTTTTGAAGAGATAACGTTCTGTAACCCCGGGTAATGACATAGCTTCTCTGAAAATATCAATATCAAATTGGGACCAGTACAGTTGAGCCATAGTCATACATGCCTCTAAGAATGGGACAACATCTCTTATGTTATAAAATACGAGATAGTCCATAAGTGTCTCCATTTTGTTATCCGCCCAATATTTTTGACATTGCTCATAATCCTGTGAACTTATGCACTCTTCTCTTAA